>CM075852.1:98672440-99272440 GCA_037975125.1 Latrodectus hesperus | reverse complement strand
CAGTTTCCTAGTTGAGTACCTCCAAGGAGATGCAAGTTTGCAGAATCTTTTCTCATCACGCGAGGACAAAGATTTAGGTCTTCCTCCAGTATTCTTTTTACCATAAATGTCTTTCAATTTTAAGAAAATTGTTGACTACAGTCTTTGATCTTCCTATCTTCATCGCAATAGTACGACTACTCATTCCTGCTGAAGACAAGAGCTGCGATCTGTCCTCTTACACCATCAGTTAACATCTTACCCTTCCACATATTCACAAAGATAACCAATACTTCGAAGAAACGTATGACAAATATGAAAAATGCAGCCTTGTCACAAGCTTGTAGTTGCTATGGTAATTACTCTATTATATTATATTTATTTTTAAAAAGGGACTGGCGGCCTTAAAATTTTTACTCAGGCAGAAATACTAACTTTGTAAATAACCACATATTTCTCATAATTATGTATTTACAAATTATGTTTATAGCATTTATTTCGTATCAATGAACTTTAATAATTAATATTATTTGAATCCCTTTTATTTCATTTTACATTTTCTCAAAAACTTTTACCGACCTTAAACTTTTTACTCAGGCTGTATACTAATTTATTATTAAGTTTATTTTATATTTTTTATTAAATTATATATATATATATATATATATATATATATATATATATATATATATATATATATATATATATATATATATATATATATATATATATATATATATATATATATATATATATATATATATATATATATTACTAATTAATAATATAAAATAAAAATAAATAATAATTAAATATTAAAAAATTAATTTCAACTTAGTGCAGTGTAATTATAAAAAATCTCATATTGCAATAAATAAAATTAATTAAGTTTAGTACATAATTAGCTGGTATTTTTCAAATAAATCATAACCAATAGTCTTTGATTATGTTTTCATTTGTCATTTCTAAGTATCTATTTTTTTTCATTATGAACAAATGTCAAAAATACCTTCATTTGCAGCAGTGTAAATTTTAAAAAATAGCATAACCACAAGCTGAGTGGTTCATTTTCCACTAGATTTTATTCAATATTTTTTCTTCGAGCAAATTAATATCATCGACTCTGCAAGGGGCTGGAAATTAGGTTAATTACACCTCGCGTCTTGGAGTGCTAATATTGATTTTAGATCCGATAGCTTGGAGTGCTTTTTTATGGTTCATTCACACCTTGTTATTTTTTTCTGCAACGACCTTATTATTATTATCTTGATAATTATTATCGCAGATATATATCGCTTGATTTCTTTGTCGCTGAAACCATTAGATCGTGCATTTTTGAAATCGATGAAGAAACTCGTTCAAGCCACAATTGAAGTTGTTCTTAATGCAGAAGTTGGTAATGATCACGTCAAGGGGGTTTTCAATGCTTAAATTAATGACTAAGAGGTGATAATGCACAATTTTTATAAAAAAAATTTTACAGTTCTTCTTATTTTTAATTTTTATTTTATTTTGCATTTGTAATAATAAATAATTTTAGAAGAAAAAAATTATGCTGCTGTTTTATTGTATTAATAATGCTTGTTATAAATTTGAATGTATAGATTTCAACGTCATGAAATACAGCAAACAGTGCTAAATTTATTGAATCTATAAATTTGTGACATTGAGGATTTCATATTCATTAATATATCTTCAATTTCCCCAAATTATCTTTCTGTAAAAATTATTGCAAAGAAACTCACTATTTCAGATAATTCTCAAAAAGTTCTTCAAAGCAAAATTTCTGAGAATGCTCTAATTTTTTAAAGAATTTAATTACCTTGTTTTTAATCAATAGTCAAATTTTAAGGATAGATGGAGTCTGTTAAATCTTACAAGATATTTTGCTGATAATTAATGCATTATAAATCAAGATTAAATGTTGTTAATAAAATGTTTCCAGTAACAACAGTAAGCGACGCTAATCAATTCATCAAATTCTTAATTTTAAGCTAATTGAAAAATAAACATGTTCCCTATTTCGTTTACTTTAAAAGAAGTCTACAACAATTTATAATTAAGTGTAATATTTTTTTCGTTTTCAAAATGTTATTTTTCTGTGAATAAAGAAAGAAACGTGATTCGTCTTCTTTTAGTTTACCTGTGTGATAGATAATATAATATATTTTAACTCACACACACATATAAGTAAGAATACTTAATAATTTTCTGTGCATTATTCCTGATGTTGTTGTTGTGTGCCAGCTAGGCTGACAATATAGGGTGCGCTGCTCCACTTTTTCAACTGAACCATATTTTGGTGTGGAGTCCGACTTCTTCAGTACACACATGCCATAGGCACCCGTTTATAGGGTAGGCAACCATTTACAACACATTCATACACAGAAAGGACAAAAACAGGATAAATAGAGAGAGATAGTACATCCATGGCCGAACTGGGGTTCGAATCCAGGATCTCCCTATCCATAGTCAGGGACTCTGACTACTAGACAGCGTGGGCGGCATTATTCCTGATAAGGAAGGAATATTGTTCAATGGTATTTATGAAAAGACCTTTTGAAATGGCTTTTCTCTATTATTTAGTTATTCATTTTTCTGTGCTAAAAATAATTAAGGTCGCTAATTGAATCCGAAATGAAATAAATATCGGAATATTTACAGAAATACAAAAAAATTAAAATTATATATATTCTTCTTACTATGATTAATAATCTAATTATAATCCTCTTATTATAATTTTTTCAGTTCAATTCTTATAATTCAACTTTTGCATTTCTCTAAAATTTATTTATAGATTATATTAATTAATTATATAAAATGTAGACAAAGTCAAATTCCTTATGCTCTGATTCTAAGAACCAAAATAAAATCATAAAATGACAAAAAATTAAATTTTATATTTAACATCAGAATACATTTAATAAATTTAAAAAAAAGAGATAATTTAAAAAGTATTCATTGAACTCCAAACTGCAAGGAAAACAAATTTGAGACAAATCTAATTCAACCGTGATTATAAATAAATGAAACATATTAAAATGTTCTTCCTCCATTGAGGTGAAGATTATTTTCTTAATATTGTGTGTTGAGTTTTAAAAGTTAAGAAATAACTTCATTAATATTGTGTTTCCCAGAAAGTCCATTTTTTTTTCTAAAAATAAGAATTGTCGTATTTACTTCTTTATAAATTTTCAGCCTTCGAAATTTTAATGAGGGATAAAAATAAAGAAGCATTCTATGGAAATTTTTGGAATCTTGTCGAGCATCCCTCATTATTTTTCCCCATTGGCTCCATTGATTGAAAAATGCTCTCTTGAAAACAGACCTGTATTTCGCTCGTTTTAATGACTAAATCCCTTTTGTTTATTTTTTCACAACGTCGATCATTTCGAATTATTGTTTGAAGTCTTACCGGAAAAATAATGAGATTAGTTTTCAAAATCATTAACATGTTGTTAACTGTTAACGCAAGTAATTTTTTTTTATTCCACTAGACGTAAGAAAACACCTCGTTAAAATACTCTTTGAATTACAGATTAAGCATAAGAAAAAGAAATAAATCAACTGAAAATGTGCGCAGAATAATCGACGCAATTAAATATCATTTCTTACAAACAAATGTGTATTATCCATTAGTGTTCTGTTATTCGTCACATTTTATTTTAAATGAACATTTAAATAACAGAAATGATATAAATTGAATATTATACTTGCAGAATGTTGAATCCAAAATTACAGACTGAGTCATAGGGTTAGAGTAATTGTCTAGATCAGTAAAAATTTATTGAAAAGCTAAAATATGGACAAAATTTTAACGAAATACGCGTAAAACTAATTCATCCATATAAAGTTCTATTTAATGTTTTCAAGCATAAAATGGGAATATCAACAATAAAAGATGGAATTTTAACTTCAGAAATTGTAAGTATTATAATCTAAGTTTTATTAAAAACTGTACAAGAAGTATTAACACTTTCTTCTCTTATTGAAACAATTATTTAACAAATTGCTTTGAATATGTAATTAAATGCAAATTCATGTGAAATAAAATAATAGATCTGTCACAGTATAGTTTGTTTTTATTTAAGTGGAAAGAGAATAAGAATGTATGTATATATTTTTGCAAGATTTACGTTTAAAATCAACGTAAATAGAAAATTTATATCCAAGCAATTATATGTGCATTTCTAGGGGAAAACTGGTTGAAATATAACTATAGATAAGAAAACGAAATCCGAACTATTCCCACTCAAGATTTTTTTTAAACCTTCCGGCCACCGCTTTCAGTTCTTCAGCCAACCACGTTAAGGGATTAAGTTTAATGGAAAGAGACAGACACACACTATCTCGGCAGCAGCGCCATCTAGCGGTAAACAAGGAAGAAAAGTAGAGTCCACCTTGAGCTTACGGTGGAAGAAAAAATAATGGAAAAAATAACAGACTCACATCTTAAAAATCGTATTAGAGAAAAAAAAATTTCTTCTTCCGCGCTGCTTTCTTGATAGAAGTGCATTACCGGAAACGTAAATGGTGAGGGTGTAGGGTAGAAAAGGCTGAACAAAAAAAATAATCCTTCAAGAAAAAGGATAAAACCCAAGTTAGAATACTTTCCTCGATGTAAGAATTTACTTTTTTACTCATCGAGATGCAAGTGTCCATTTTTTTTCTTCTTACAATTCTCATGAGAAAAGATTTTCCTAACAGTATATGGTATATTTACGCCAAAATGCCTGTTACTTTTACTACAACTTACAAATGTATTACAAATTAAATTTGATCAGAAATAAAGTCTACTAGGCACCAATAACCTTTGCTTGAAAAGGTATAACATCAAACAATTTCGTACCATGGTGGAATATTCAAGAATGAATTTTGCATTTTTTTAAAATTAAAACCTCTACTTTTTTGTGTATCTGGAGCTAAGTATAGAAAGTATTTTACAAATTTTAATTTCTTTTCAATTTTGCTACCAAACAGTGCAGTTTAATTGGTTATATTTCATTGACATCAATATTTATCTGTTTACTTATAACGCATGAATAAAATTACAAAGAAAAAAAAGCTTATAATTGAATCAAAATGATTATAAATAAATATAACATCATTAAAGGATTTAGTATAAATCTAGAACTCAATTGAACATTTTACTCTAGAATTTGCATCATAAAATTATTATAATTAAATAAAGATTATCTTTATGGAAAAAACATTTCATTCATATTGAAGTTAACATTGGAAATATCTTTAATCTTCAGGTCTTGAAATATATGAGAGAGAGAACAGAAGAATTTTTTTATTTATTCATTTAATTTCTCATGTAGTTGAACTCTTTACCTTTTTAAGCAAAATTCTCACAAAAGTTTAAAATTGTTCGCAAGGGAAATTGTAAGAATTATCACTTGTATCTCAGTTGAATAATGAGCCTTATATCTAAAAACATTTTTTAGGACAGCGTTCAGCGGTTTTATAATTTCTATGAATTTTATAACTTTTTGTTTATTGTTTTAACTTCAACCTACATAAAAAAAACTTAACATTTAATCCTTATAAAAACGAAAGTAATTTGATTGAATATCATTTTGAATATTTGGAAAAATATTACGCATTACTTGCTCACACATGTATGAAATCTTCAAACAGTTTCGATATTGTGATTAATAACGCAGTGAGCAATGTAATGTACAATATATAGGTTTTTCTCACTTGGACATGCTGTAAAATATATTTACTACCAAACGAACTTTTTTACCTACTTAGTTTCAATAAAAGTAGTTAATTTCGTAAAAAATATTTATTTCAGTAAAACTCATATAGCTTATTGAACAATCTATAATCAATGAAAGTTACATTCAATATTAAGGTTTAAATCAAGATGCCGTGGTAGTTTAGTGGTTAGGGTATCGACCTTCCATCCGGAAGGGTGGGCTTTGATTCCCAATGTCGCCAAAGACCCACCGAGTACATGCGATATACGTGCTCGTTAAACCTGTACAATCGAAAGTCCTGTGGTCGGTCGTTGAGCAATTATCATGAATGCATGAAATAGTCTGGAAAAAATTTGCTCCCCCTCCAGATCAATGCCCAAATTGAGGAAATCAACCCTCTAGTGGTGCCATCTATCGAAGGAGCTTAGAGCAAAGTCGTATTTTCACCTTCGTGATACTCAGATTAAAAACGCATTCTGCTGACTTAAATTCGTATAGCCAATGGCTTGTCCAAGTGACATAAGTAACAACAACAACAGTTTTAAATCAGAATTGTTTTTTGATATGAAGGTCAAGATGACAATTGCTTTAATTGTTTACATATGAAACTAACATTTGATATATATTTATTTTTAATCTTTACCTTTTTCACACATTTAATGAGTTATGTAGGAATTTGCTTAATGAATTGAAATATAATAATCATTCTTTCAGTATAAGTACAATTACGATGTTTACTCTGCTACAAATAATAAAAGACATGAAGGGGGAGTTATACAGCTAATATTTCCATTTAAAATGACAAACGAAGACGAAGGAAGCTTTCTGACGTTTCATTTCCTCCGTCTTTTTGTCGAATGGCATCTTTATCCTCTTTCTCCTCAAAGCGACGGCTTTTTCGGAAGTAGATCATAAAAATGAACGTGGAGCAATTGCGGCGTGCAAATCCAACCGAAAGTCTTACAGGGGAGTATTACTACCAATCTTCAGTCAAACAAAAGATGAAGATGAACGAAAAAATAAACAAAGCTATTCGCTCGGAAAAAGGGTATGGAAGTGAAGTCTGAAAAAAATAAATGAAAATCAAATAAAAAATCAATACATGTGCTTCCCTCCACCTTCTAACAAACTTCCCTTCCCCAATCAACCCCTGTTCAGTCCCTTTTCCCAAATTGGGTTTCCCCCACCCTTTTCCAGAAGTATTACCTGCAATATTTTCTCTCCTACACACTCACCCCTTTGCATCAACTCCATATCCTTAAGCTAGCTCAGTACCCAACCACCTCCAATTTTTTTTTTTTTTTTTTATCGTTCCAAAATTCTTCATTCGGGCCTCTGAGCGTGTTCCACCCTCTTCAGAAAAACGCTATTAAGTCCGATGCCATCAATAAAAGCACGAATTGTTGTTCTTGAATAATAAAAATGACGAATGTTTTCCACAGTGTAATGTAGTAGCTCTCTAGATTTCCCGCCCCCTGTATATCATCTCCCCCCCTCTCTTTCTCACAGCGGTACCTGTATTGTCTGTTCCTCATGATTGATTGTTATATTCGGAAAAAGGTAGATTTTTCCGGTATTTTTATTATTTCAGGGCTTAGTTTTCCTAGAATACTTAATTTACGTGCTTTTTCCTTTGCTTTATTCTCCCTTTTTACTTTTTTCACTGCTTCACATGCTTTATGTTCAGTCGCCAAGTTCGATTTATTCTCGCCAATGTGACGGTTTTTCGCGCGTTGCGTGGCTATATTTTTGCACGAAAAGACAATCGTAATCACCTTTTTGAGATTTTATATTCTTTTAGTCAATAAACTTCCAAAGTAAAACATGACGACAATTATTGAAAACCTTAATGTTTTGTTCTTCATTTTGTATTAGGAAATAAGCCACCTAATTGTCGTTGTCATATAATTCTATATGTGCTGTTTTTATGATTACTTAAATTTATGAAAGCAGAAAATAACCTGCGCTTGACCAAATGAAGAGACATTAATATTATCTTTTTAAAACGTTTCCGTAATTGAATTTTTTTTTTTTTGCTATATAATAATTTGAAATTCAAATAATTTATAGTTTTTTTATTAATATTTATTTTCAATAATTATCATAATGCTAATATTTGACATTGACGTAATATTTATCTATTAAACATTTTGATGAAATTCAAGAACATTTTATACATTCGAATATTTTTTTTTTGGTTTGATATTCTCTTTATATTTCCACTTACTTTACTGAAGAAAATCAATACACGCATACACACATATATGTATGTATATATATATATATATATACACACACACACACACCCACACACCCACACACACATATATATATATATATATATATATATATATATATATATATATATATATATATATATATATATATATATATATATATATATATATATATATATATATATATATATATATATATATATATATATATATATATATATATATATATATATATATATATATATATACATATATATATATATATATATAATTAGTAATTGTGCTCAATCATAGGAAATTTATAATTATATAATTATTAACATAAAATTTTTGGCTCCATTTAATTTTGTGTATACATTACAAAATTTCTCTCATTTAATGAAGAAAAAATTTTCATAAAATCAATATACTAATTGTTAAAAGAAATCTCATATCTTTATTTTCATACATTATATGAATATTTTATGGAGAGAAACGATACATACTGCAAAATTAGGACATATTGCTGCTTGGTACTATCGGAAATAATTTAAACTTTTGAGAGTTCATGAGATTTTTCTGTTTTTCAGATATGTACTTTATAAAAAATAAATGTTTATAATCTTGATATAAAATTGATGTGAACCCTGTGTTGTATTGAAAGTATTGCAATACGAGATATTTCACTGTGAGCTCTATCATTTTGGTAAATCATATGAATACATTGTCATTGACAATAAACTAAAAAATTGTGGCAGGAACTTCAAGTATTTTTATACAAACAAGTTCTCATTGTTATTCTTCTTTTAAGAATTATTATTACTGAGGGTTATCATTTTTGTGAGTAACCTCGTAAAGTTACTTAACTAATAATGAAAGTCTGAGCGGAAATTACTCGGTAGATTAAACAGTATTAGATACACTACTACTAGTACTAGATACGAGATAGTTTATAAATTTTCTTTAAGATGATAATGGTTGTAGTTTTCCTTCATTAATCGTGTCTCAAATGTATTCTAAAATGTCTTATAATGTATTTGTTCTGATCCAAATTTTGAAATAATTCTTCATCTTCGATAGCCTTACTTTGCATAAATACAAAAAATAGAAATTGATCCCCCAATATTAATTAATAGTACTAAAAGAATCGCAAAGTTTTTATAATTTGCCATCCAAGTTTAACTAATATAGTGTAGGAAAATAAAAATATCACACTTTTGTGCATCAGTTTTTGAATAGTAAAAGAGTATATTGTTCATCGTTTAAGTAATATAAATACGAATGTATTTATTTAAGAAAATTGCTTATTAAGAAGTCCTAAAAGTTTAGAAAACATTCGTATGTATTTTTAATTAATGGAAACATATTTAAATTGAAATCTTTTAAAAAAATTTCTTCTTCTTTTTTCTTAAAAAAGCAATAATTCATTACTCATAATACAAAACTTTAATGGAAGTGAATGTAATATACATTAATTATGTACACATATGAAAAAAACTTCTTGATGGCTATAAAAAACACAAATATTTAGGAATTCTCTTTTAAATTATCCTTATTATTTTCGAAATAAGATTTTTTAAGAAAACTATTATTTTCTTCCAATAAAAAATACTCATCAAACGAATATCAAATATTTTTAAGTATATTAGAAACAAATATGAACTGCAATAATCACTCTATTCCAGATTATAAGTTAAAATAGCGATTAAGGCATATATTATTCAGAAAGCTCAAAACAGGTCCAATAAATAAATAAATTTTCTTACGTGAATGTGAATTTTTCAAATCTCAGAACGTTTAGATTCTGGAAAATGTTGAAGAACATATATCTTAAATAGAGGAATCTTCATAAAATCTGAATTCAGCCCGCTCACAAGAGTAAACAAAATAACTGATTATTTTTCAAAATTCAAAATCAAGAACAACTGATGTGTAATTCTTGAGTTATGCTGTTGCCAGTGTTATCATTTAATTGAAATTTGCTCATAACTTTTAGTAAATTAAATAAAAAAAATTACAGTAAATGTTATTTACAATAGAAATATTAACGATGAAATCTTACTATTATTTTCTTTATGTTTTCCTAAAATGATCATTTAATCTTTTGTTAAATTACACTTCAAAGTAATTTTTAGTTAAATTAGATTTACATGCAAATCTATTTTTGGATTTTCTGGTACTATAATTTTATGCCAGATCGAAGGACATTCAATTTTAAATAACAATGTTATTCCTGTTAGAAAGTACCTCACACAAACGAATTTGCAATAAAAAGAAAATTTATAGGAGTATAAACACTACTAATTTGTACCAAATTCATTGGGAATTAAGGTCCTTACGAGCATTTCAATCGATTACTGGCAATCCAATCAATTAAATTATCCAAATAAGGGTGAGAAACAATTTCTTTTTCTTGACCAGCTAATAGTTGACTGACCAGAGCAATCAAAGCGTCAGATAGTGGTCCACGGGGACCTGTGTAATATATGGTGAGAAGGAGAGAAACTTGAGGGAAGGCCCGGGAGTAAGCCGTTAACATATTACGGGTATTATGGCCATCGATTTATCGGGACCCTGACCAGAAAACGAATTGTAAAGGATCACGCTCAATCTCTGGACTTAAGTAATTGCCAAATGCCACGCATATTACTGAGTCAGTCCATAGATTGAGATTTCATCAGGAGTTCCATCACAGCTATTAGTTCTTAGGGAGAAGGTTCTTGCACAACTGAATTGAAGTTGTGTGTAGGGTAACATTAATTAAAGTATTTCCTCAATATATTTCAAACAGAAACTGAGTTCCCATAAAATTAAATCAATGATTTTTATGGGGTTCAAAGTATTTGTGTTAAATGAAATGGTGAAGAGCCAGTGAAAAAAATCCTTAAGATTTTATTTTGATAATTTTAACTCTAAATTATAAAATGTTCTAATTTGCAATGATATACTATTTTTTTCTTATTCATTAATTTCTCTCATTTTTCACTTTAGTTAGTTTTTAAAATCTTAATTTTTGGCACCATCTCTAGATAAAAAATTAAACAAATATCATGCAGAATCATTTTGATTTTCAACACGCGAAATTTTGCTTGTTGAATTGATTTGTATGTGAAAGTTTTCTGATATTAACGCAGCATATAAATTATATTCTGCCTAAATATAGTCATTTTCTTAATCCGTGTATGTTATACTAAAATCTTTCCTTTATTTAACTGAATTTATTTACTGTTGAATTTATTGTAATATGTATTTTGCTTATATTTCTGAAGATGAAGAGATGTTTTAACATTTATTCATGAAAGTCAAGAAGTAATATTGTAAAATTCCTAATTAATAACGGAATTATATTTTACTCACATCATGTAAATAAGTTAACTGCTTAAATTAAATATTTAATTTTAACTGTAATAGTATCAAATTGTATTGCAAATGAAAATTAATAATAATGGTGTAAGAATTACTTAAATAATACAAGAAATGATATTTCTTTGCATACATATTTGAAACAGTTTTATTTGAGGCAGAGAAATAAATTTAAAAAAAAGTCTAGTTTATTCTAGCATTTTTATTTTTATATATTTCATTTAATATAATTTGAAAGGATTTTTTCATATTTAAACAACGCATTTATTTTGCGACGAAAATTATTTATTGGCATTTCTTTTTCTTTTAGGTAAGTAAATAATGCCCATACAAATTCCAGTTCAATTAGATATATTTAAGAAAAATTGTAAGTAATCCTAATTTATTTTTAAAAATGCTCTATTAGATTATTTGATGTTAGTCATTCATTTCAAGTAAATAACATGATTTGATTGAAACCTCTCTTTTTTGCAAATATTATACCTTAATGACTTTAAAAAAACTTGAATAAATATAGAATCTAATGATTAACTTTTACTTTGAAATATAAAAATACAAGATTTAAGACTAATTGAAAAAAAAAGAAATCACACACCTATTCCAAAGTTGGCAAGGATTTCAAAGCAAATATATAGTATCAACTAGTTTAGCTAAATGCAATTAAAATGTAACAGCAAAAAAAAAAAATAGATATAGTCACAGAATTAATGAAAATACGTCACTACTATTAATGCATATTGAAATATTTTAGTTTTCTTTTTTTTAAATCAAGGTGAGCAAAACTTTTTTTCTTGATAGAAAAACTTTATAATGGAATTAAATCTTTAACCCAAAAGAAAAGTTTACTCACGCAGCTGCAGTGACAGCGTGATTGTGATGCAGATATCAAACTAAATTAACTTCCAAACTTCGAGTGAGTTGTTTTCAATTGTGCCATTTGCTGAGAGAAAAGGCGTTCTGTTGACAGTGAACAATGCAAAGCCACACATCAAAGGATTTTCAGTACCTGAAGAAAATTAAATACTTAGAAAACAAATGTCCAACATGCAAGTAAATGAATTTGACTTTTTTTTTTATCAAAGTAAAAAATAAATATTTTTGTCTGTTTAGTGTGAACGCGAGGAATCTTTTGTTTACTAGAAGACTGTTGTCGCGAGAAGAAGGAGAAAGACACATTCTCAAAAAATTAAAATTTCCCAAAGGATTTGAGCTGTCTCCTAAAAAGTTTTCTCTTGAATAAGTTTCAATGACATGTACGTGTTAATACGGATTTAATTAAGTAATGGATATATTGGAAGTATTTTTTTCCACATAAACTTATCTTTAACAACAAAAGAGTTTATAAATATTTATTAAAAAAAAAGAAAAACAAATGAGATTCTTTGAGTGAAAAATATAATAGAAAATAAAAGAACAAAAATCTATTTATAGAAAAATTTCTTTGAAGAATTTAATATAAAACCTTTCTATCTCATTAAGATTTACTGAAATGCTTTAAAAAAATTCAGTATTTAGAAAATGCTGCAGAAAAATTGTTTTCATTTTAGAATTTATGTACTTAACAAAAAATGAGATTTGAAAGAATAAAAGGAGACAAACTTTTACGTTCATATATTTTCTATACACATTCTAAGCTATTGTATGTATGTATTAATTAACAAAATTAATTGTTTCTGAAATAGATGGGAATATAAAGAATAGTTTTGGCTGTAATTTTAAAATTTAAAATATGTTGGCGTATTTGCCTGATTGAAAAATCCATTGTTCTCGATACTGGATGGCCGCAGACTTTATGATCCAGCATATTTACTAATTGATTGTAATGTGTTAAATGATACCTCAAGAGACAACAGGCCATCTTTGGGTCTTCTGCTTAATATGTATTTTTAGATTGAGATCCTTAATCTTCCATTTTTGGAACTTTATTGCCACATTCATTGCTTGCCCTATCTTATAAGATATTACTATTTCTAAACTTTGCAGCATCAAAAAGTGAAATATTTATAGTGACCATACATTAAAAAACAATTAAATTATAACTATTATTCTTTTTTCTGAATAATGTTTTCAATGAATTTTTATAATTTCTAAAAACCATGCGGACATATTATGTAATTTCTAAAAAACATTTCTAAATCTTTAACAAAGCAGAATCTTTATAATATTTTCTTTCTTATGTAGTAAATAATTAATGAGCTTATTCGTATAGGAATAATGAAAAATAAATTGATTTATTGAAAAACAGCATACAAAAATTCATTCAAATACGCTTTAAAACCCATGTCTTATAAATTTTCTAGATGTTTAAAATAAGTATTTCAAAATTCATTATTCTATAAAAATCATTAGCTGCTCATTTCAGAGTTTAATACCTTCTAAATTATAAGATTATATTTTATTCTTATTTTAATAACGTATTTTAGCTATTTTATTAGATTGATTACTTTGTGTAGTTTTATTCCATTGATAATTTCGTTCCAAATTAGAATTTTTATTAAAATTTGGATCTTAGATAACAGTATACGTCAGACTATGTACACAATTTGTATCCTAATAATTTCATAAAACGTTAATAAAATCATAACTAGAAGCCCATTATGCAAATCTTAAATGTCAAAAGTATTAGAGTGCTAATAAAATGAAATTTGCATACGAAAGAATGTTGGATAACCATTTAACAAATAACAAATAACAACTGCAAACCTTACTAATTATTAACTCCAAACATCAATTTTAAAAAGTTTCCTTTTATGATTACCATATGTAGAAATTAATTTTCCTTTCATCATCACTTTTTATAAGTGATTTATGATTATTTTATTTTATCAAATTAAATAAGAAGTTTCAATATATAAAATGGGTGAAATTAAGTTTCCTTTTTATTCTCAAGACAATATTTATGATAACTTGTGTTTGGCTAACGGTGTTCTATCAACATTTATTTTAGTAGAATACATCTGACGTGACTGTAATATCTGGAACACAATATTTTCCTCATTGGCTTATATAATAATTTATTTAATAAACTAAATAAAAAACTAGTCATTTTACTATGTACAGGAAAATAACAGGAATATATAGTTAAGTTGGAATATATTCATAGTTAAACTGTGTATTTCAAAGCCAAATAGGCAATACTTTAAGTAAAAGATTGTACTCAAAATTTTAACCTGTTAAATATTAGGATCTTCTCATGTAGTTATAAGATAAATTATAAGTTTAATTTTGTGCGTGGTAATAATTTTTTAAATAAGCACGTCCTTCCCACTGTAAATATTTTTAGAAAACGAATACCCACATAACTTTTTTCACAAAATGCTTGATTTAATGTTAAAATTTGTGGTAAATATATTATAATTTTACATTACTATCAGTTATAGGAATTAAAATCCACTTAAACTTGTGGAACATATTTTCACAAAAATATCCCATATAGACTTGTGTCTTGAAAAAAAAGTTGCTTATTTATAAATACATTCAAAAAGTATGACATTTTAAATATAAAGCTATATTATTATTATTAAGTAACCTTAGTATACAGGACGGTCTAAACATATGGTAGAAAATATTTTAAGCTCTTAATTTCAATAAAAGTTTAGATCTTTATCGTAATGCACACATTTTAGCGTTTTAGTTAAATACTTGATTTTCAGAAGTAAATGACAAGCAATATGGAATAACTGACCTTTGAAGAAGAGGATTATTTATCGTTAAAAAACTTTTATGAGAATAACTTCAGTAATGATATCATTCGAAGAAAAGGACACATAGTAAAGTCATAGTAGCGTCATAATTGGTCCGAAAACATATTGACGGCATAGTGATTGTAAATGAAGTATCAAGAGTTGCTAGATTATGACATTGGCTCTGAAATAGGCAATCTCAACATGACACGTCGGTACATGTTCATGCAGGATGGTTCTCGTCATCACAGTACTGCCGATGTCTTCATATAACTAGGAACGACATTTGCTGAGTGCGTGATTTCCTTGGTTCCAAAAACATTCATGGGATAGGGTGGTATCCATACTGTCAGGACTAAGATTCATGTGATTTGCATCAAGGAGAAAATTCATCAGGTGTCTTTAATTCTCTGGAGAGCCTCAAATCAGACATCAAAAGCGAGATTAAAGCAGTTGATTGCAACACGCTCCACAGCATTATGATGGAGTTTCGAAATTATAATTTTATAATATTAATTAGCGTTATAATATTATATATATATATATATATATATATATATATATATATATATATATATATATATATATATATATATATATATATATATATATATATATATATATATATATATATATATATATATATATATATATATATATATACCGAAACAATAAATATTTTGAATCTCTTCTATGTCAAATGTCATTCATACCTATATTCAAATAATAGGTTTGATTTCTAGCGTGTTGCCTTTTTTCCATTATGAATTCTTCCTTCCTATTGTGCTTTTTCAACCCCATTGTGTTTTAAATTTATACGTATGTATTCATATTAAGTATTTATTTACACTACATTTGTTTCAATATCCTTTAAAAATATTCAAAATAATTTCACTTCAAAACAATGATCAAGAAAAACCTTACAGTTACTTAAGAATTATATATACATCCAGCAATATATTTGTTTTAAAGATCAAAAGCAACCATGCATATAGAAATTTAAAAGAAAATTATGATATAACTTCAATATAAAGAACAGTTTACATACAAGATCAAAAATATTTTATCCCCCGGTAGGAAAAATATTCACTTAAGAAAATTTGAAAAACATTCTTATTTAATTTCGTCATTGATATTAGGTTGAAATGCAGAGTTTAATTTTCAAAATTTACTCTCGATATATACTTTAATTATGAAGTTGAATTTTTTTTTTACTTCTTCAAAGTAAGGATATATTACCACCAACGTTTGAAGAAATAATTTTCCAAACTGTCAAAAACACCAGAGTAGCGTTGCCATTTAAGGAAAAAGAAACTTACTTCAAATAATAGCGATTTCAGTTTTTTTTATACATCAAGATTGAAGGTAACTGGCTTTGCAGATGTTATTTTTGGAGATTGCAATTATAATTGCTTCTTCTGTATTGTTTGCTAGGTTCCTCCTTTTTGGTTGCTTTTTTAATTTTTATTTTTTTTTCTAAGATAAAAGTCAAGAGAATGACTCACAGATTGACTTTAAAATTGAAAACCGTTCAAAACAAATATTGGATTTAGAATCTCGCAGATGAGGCATTTCATTTTATATCGGGAGTCGTTTAGACCGACATAATGACAGAATTAATTAAAATTTCTTTAGGAAAAGATTTGTTTTCTTTTAAATCCCTGATAGGAATATTTAAAAATGATATATTTTGAGAAAATGAAAATCCCGGTTACGGCATCAAGTACCACTTTATATCCATATTAATGTTTGCTTTCAAGAAACGAATCACTTTAATTATCGAAATTATATTCTTATTGTTTACTTTTGTTTTATTTGCTTGTATTAGCTTCATTTGGAGACATATGGATTTTAATATTAAGTGAATTGTTCCTGAAATAAATGCTTCGGAGAAAATTTTAATAATATTTTCATATAAATATTTAGTCAAAGAAATATTGCTATGGAGTTTTTTCTACTCTTTCAATGAATTTATTTTTAATTATTAAAACAAAATTAGAAAACTAAAGTACAGTTAATAAATAGCATTTGTTATTAATTTTATTTTTGAAACCAGTGATATTAGAAAATTATGAATTAGTATTACTAAAATGATGAAAGCTCTCACAAAAAGCATTCTCGCAAAAACGTTAACAGCAATCATTCAAGTTTAAGTGAATATACAATTTTGAATCCAAGAATAGTGAATAATGAAACCGTCATTGTTTGACTTGACAATGAACGCAAAAAATTTACCATTCGAATAATTATGGAAATGGTATAAAATTGAATGTTGTTTCTTCACATAAGTGTTAAAAGTCAACCGCATTTTAAAGAACATTTTTTCATACTAGGGTAAATCATACAAGTAGAATGTATGATTATATGAAAAAATATACAAACAAAGACCCTATATTCTGCGAGAATGTTTCTCAAATCAATATTTATGTACAAAGTAAAACCACATCAGCAGTTTTAGGGTAACTGAAATATAAATTCTTTTAAAAAACTTCTTCAAAAAGAAAAATTTTTTATTGTTTTAAAAATATGCAAAATGTACATATATACAAAACGATATGTCTTTTATTTAGGTGATACAGATATTTACATAGTCTTTTTATAGGGCTGCGATAGCCTAGTGGTTAGGGAATAGGCCCTTCATCCGGAGGGCAGGGCTCGACTCCCAATGCCACCAAAAACCCATCGAATACATGCAATATACGGGCTCGTTAAACTTAATCAAAAGTCTTGTGGTCGGTCGTTAAGCAGTTACCATGAGTTTAATGGTCTGGTGAAAATTTTGCCCTTTGTAGAGCATGTTGGCTGATATGAACAATGTGTGATCGGACGTTATACTGGTGATAAAAGGCATAACACACCTTCTGAAGGTAAGGGAGTGTTACTGGCCGTAAAAGACAACAGTATCATGGCAGTGTATCTTACTGTGTAACTTAATCAAACCTGTCATGAATATGAAAGAAAATGAGGTCGTCTCTTTGTCATAAGTAGATAAATTGATTAAAAATTCTAAGAAAGTTTCGCACAAGCCAAACAACATTTTGTGTTACCACTTTACAGCATTTTTCATTGTTTAAAAAATAGTGGAAGATAATAAGTATTTGCAATATAAAACTGCAATAAAATTGTATGCATATACTCTTTAATACCTTTTACAATTTGCTGTCTTTAAGTTGAATTATCAAAATTGCACTGCTCATATTGATTGTCATTGTAACAATTGACAATCAATATGAGCAGTGACAAGAAATTTCTGACAATTTATGAAATTTATGACAAAAAATTTCTAATGGAATCACTTTAATTTAGTTACGTAAACTATATTATATTAACTTTTCTCTCTCACTTCTAATATACTACAGTAAAAACTGATTTTTTAAATCATCGATTAATATTGGGTAAACTTATTTGAAACCAATATTAGCCTTTTTATTACAGGGTGACAATTTTATCCTGTTGACAAAAAATATTATATTAAACTAAAAACATGGAAATTATTTTCAAAAAGTAACTTTACTTAAGTCATTTGTTACTTAGATACAACATATTTAAGTATTTTCGAAATGGCAGCCTTGGGCATCGATACAGAACCTTAAACGTCGCGTAAAATTGTCTGCAATGGGCCGAAGTTCTTCTGGCATTAATTTAGCCTTTGCCATCATAAGAGTAGCCTTTAGGCATTCCAAACTTCTATGTGGCTTAGAGCATACTCTTGATTGCAGAGTAGACCAAACACTATAGTCCATTGGGCTTAAGTCAGGGGAATAGGGTGCCACATACACACAGGTATGAAATCTGAAAGATTTGCTTGATACCAGTCTTGCGTTGCTTTTGCTCTATGAAAAGGGGCAGAATCTTGTTGAAGTGTCCAAATGCTGTTGTAAAAATGTTTTTGGGTCCAATGAAATAAAACCGAGTGTAAAATTTGATTGTAGTACATGGTCTTTTCATTTCGACGTCTTGATCTATGAAAACCAAAGGAGTTTTTCCAGATTCACAAATGCCTCCCCAAACCATAACTGACTGTTGTTTTTACCGACATTATACTTTTGTGGAAGTTCCAGGATGATCAGATGACCAGTAATGGTCATTTTGTCGATTATAGGATTGTTCAATTGTAGAAAGTTTTTCGTCCGTCATGATGAAATGCTTCCATGCGTTTTTTGCAGACTTTCGAAGGAGAGCTCGGCATCTTTGCAACCATGTACGTTTATTTTGCTCAGTTAGTTTCTGTACGTTTTGAAGTTTACATGATTTATGTCCAAGTATTTCTTTTGCAATTTGTCTAACTGATTCTCTATTAACCCCTATTTCTATAGCTATTTTTCTCATTGAGTTTCTTGGATTTCGGTTAGTTCGTTTCTTGATAATTTTGCGAATTTCATTTGTATTCACAGTTTTTTTTGGGGGGGGGGGGTTTTCGGGGTCTATCAGCATCATGGCCAAGCTCCAAGAATCATTCTATAGTACTTGTTACCGTTTCTCTGTGAATATTCAGCTTTCTGACAATTTGAATTTGCTTAAATCCAGCCTTAAATAAAGCAATTATTTGTCGTTATTGGTTTGGCATAATATTTCAAATAGGAAATAAAAACTACCTATTTGTTTTACTATCATTAAGATCTCTTAAGCAAATGAAATTAATATAAAAAGAATGGACATGAATTAAACCAATCAAAAGTGGAACAATTTTGTCAACAGGTTAAAGTTGTCACTCTGTAGTATTTAAAATTTTAAAATTACATTTAATAACTGGAAGAGATGCGTGTGGCTAAATTAAAATACAAAATTTACATTTTGTTCTTTTTTCAATACTTTTGTCAAAAAATAACATTAAACTTAAAAGTTGATAAGTGGCACTTAAAGTAAACAATAATTTCTACGTTTTTTTCTCCATTTGTTTTTAAATTTTTCTTTTGAAATACGTATTTTGTAATAATCACATCATTTTGAATTGTTATTTTGCTTGTCATGATATATGGATAGGTAATTGTTATTTTATTTCATCATTTGGATTTTTAAGAAATTCAAATGAACTAAAGATAAAGATCATGAGGGCGATCGAATCATTAACTTGATAACTAAAAATAATGCACCAAAGATAACAAGCTTTACAAATTTAAAAACCTCTTAACTACCATTCTCTTTGTAAAACAAGCTTTAACTTCCATCCTGTCAAATATTTTTTTTTAGAAAAAAGAAACTGGTTGACCAAAATCAAAACTTTTGTTGAAAAGCTGAAAAAAATAATTGAATTTTCTCTTTCTAATGGTAGAATAGCAGGCAGAAAAGAAAAGAAAGTGCTAGTTTGTATTCCACACACTGTGATTTGAGCGCCAAGATCTTATAAGAATTCGCCAAAAGTACCGCCATAACGGTCTATTCGAAAAAGTCTTTACCTTAGTACTTAATTCTGATTAGATTTAGAGTTCTATTACTTCCTATTTTCTTTACGTAGGTGGTCTTTATTTTTTTCTCAGTTTTATGTTTTCCTTTCTTTTACAGCTGTGTTCTAAGTAATAATTTTCTTTTTTTAAGAGCACAAGAAAAGTTATGGTGAATACTAAAAAAACACTTTAGAATAAAGGCTAACTCATTCACTGAACTTAAACTGTTAATTATTTTATTAAGTTTATTAGAATGGTTTGTTTTTATAAAAAATAAATTATTTAATTTTAACAATAAATTTTTATAAAAAATATATAAGAACTAAATAAAGTTGAGAATTTACTTTCTTTTCTAAAGGGATTATGGAAAAATTTTTAAAAATTCTATAATAAATGGTGATTTTTATCCCAGAAATTAATTTTTGAAAACATTAATTAATTGCGTTAATTATTTGTGTTAATCTTATATTTTGGATATTGTTTAAAATCATTAGATATTAATATATGTTATATGCTTATTTTTTATAATAATAAATATGAGAATAATTAAAATTTATATTTTATTTCATTTAATATTTCAGTTTTTTACAAATAAGCCGAAAATCGTTTATTATCGTTTTTTTTTTTTTAAGCTAAGAATTTTGTTCATGACGCTTAAAAAGAAAGCAAAAAAGTTTCATGATAAAATAATTATAATGCAATGTAAAATTAAAAGAAAAAGTCCTATAATACTAATTACATTTAAAAGAATGCTATGAAAACTATCATTAAATTTACTTGTGCAGAATAAGAAAGAAATGTTAATTAAACTATTTATTAAAATTTATTTGAAAATGTATCATCTAAATAATGCAAACTATTTGTAGAAACAAATTGACTATTTTAGCAGGAATACATTTTATCCTAATTCTTTATGTATTATAGTGAATTTAATAATTATTTTTGATAGTAAATTGCTTTAAATATAACTCATTTTATTAGATTATTCTGTACAGTACGAGCAGATAATTTATATTTCCTTAGTCCACGATTTAGAAAATTAATTACAAATTCCTTGCGATGCCTATAAATACGGATATTATTTTAGGGCCTGCTGGCGACATATTTCTTTCGAAGAAGCCTGAAATACGTTGCCACAGAATTTGTACAAAATTTTATTTTCTAGACTACACTGTAATGAAAACTTAGGAGACTGGAAAGTATTTCTGTCTCTAACTTCCCTTTGCCTATCCTCATTACCCCATAGTGAGATTCTGAGTGCTCTTGAAGATCTCGCTTTTCATAACGAAACGCGTAGATATATCACAGGAAGTATCCGAATTTAATTAATTTTTACGCGTCTGCGCAGTAAGTATTCGTGGAAGTTTGCTTTATGCAAATTATGTGACACGCTACTATCTCATCGATCAATATCAATCACGGTCACGTGGTCTGACAGGATTCGCCACTTCGATATTTCGCTCACCAAGAGCCGTGGTCTTCAGAAAAGTGTTTTGACAGTCCGCAAATTAATGAAGACGAATTCGGCCTGAAAGGGACAATTTCTGGTTTGTGTTGCCAAAGCTTCTAATCTAAATTACGAAATAAAATTTGCGTTCAAGCTACAACAGTAAAGCTTCTAATTTTGCTGAACAGTAGCAATCACTTTATTTTTGAGATTTGATGAGGTATTCGTTGTATTGATTCCACACACGATACTAAAAGATTAATTTTACATTAAAAAAGTAAAACATATTATATATTTATATAAGGGGAATATGCGTAATTATGAAACAAAAAAAAAGCTATTTAAATATAAATGTCTGCAGGTTTGATGCTAAATTTATCAACTCATTGTATTTTAATGAACTAGAAATATATTAGTTTAAAAGGATAAATCTAATTAATTGATTTAATTTGCAGTACATAAAATCAGAGAGAGAGAGAGAGTTTCAATGTATTTACATAAATCTTCACTGCTAATTTTCAAAAATGATCTCTTATTTGGATAAAAATTTGCTTAGTAAACAAAATTAATTTAAAATAAAATTAATGTAAATGCTATTTATAGACGATCATTCGATCGTATAATAAGGACATATTATGATAAATGTGTTCGTTACATTTCAATAAAAAACACTTTAATACAACGGAAAACATGGCAATTTTTATGAAAAAAGGTAAATATTATGCTTCTTTTCTTTAGCTCTTTTTCATTACTTTAACAATTTATAATAACATCTTGTCTATAACCATAATGACATTTTTGACTGTACGTAAATGATACACAACGTTTTTGGCACTTATTATACATTTGATTTTTAAAAAAAAATTTTTTTCCTCTTTCTGTTAGGACAGTGAATATTATACATATACATTTTAATTGCCCTTATGATAATCCTATTCATTACTTAGACTAACAATTTACAAATAATGGCAAGTTAAAGCGAAAATTAAATTGTAAATTTTACGATATTTGATAAATTTGTGTAACAATATGAAATATTTAACAAGATGTCTAAATATAATTGACATTAAAATCTTCACTATTCAATAACATACCTAATATTATTTCAATCTATAAGTGCTTTATAGAAAACAAAAGTTTTTGGTTTAAGAATTCTCCTAACTAATCTCTTAACTAATGTATCTTTCTAATCTTTGTATTGTTACATAAAAAACAAAGGCAGTTTAGTACATGACTTGATTGAGAGAGTATGAGTTTGTAGCCCGTTTCTCTGGGTTTTGTAACCCAACGAGCGAGTTTTATCCAAAAACTAGGCATTTAATGTATAACTTCTTTATAGTCCGTGTGTCTTCCAGATAATTCTAAATATATTTTTATGTAAAAATTGGAGATTTCTTGAAAACTTTTTGTGCTTATAAAAACTGAATCACACTATTTAGATTTGATTTTCTGTCTTGTGTACTTTTGTATCTTTCTCTCTTTCCTCTAATAAAATTATTATTAATACCAATCTGTTTATTTATCTAAACTAATTATTTAGTTCTTTTCATGCTCACGACAATATTTATAGGTAGCTTGATACAAAAATTGATTTAGGAAGAAAACTACAATCACAAGTTATAGCAAATTAAATTAAAATAATGAAAATAATGAGCTGAAAAGGTAATAAATTAAAAAATTTTCATGTTTAGAAGTTTTTCCTGTAGATGAATAAGAATTTTTTCACTATGAATACGCAGTTTTGAAAAATAAATTACAAAGTAGCGGCTTTGCGCATTTATTTATATCTTGCGAAAACTTTAAATAGCGAAATTAATTGTAAAAAATACTTTATCATTTTTTCGATAATTAGAATAATTAGAAAATAGAATAATTAATAAACTAATCGTTCATTAATTATTCTTGTGTATCGTAAGTTTTGAATTTTCCGTTGTCTTTTGCCATATATTTATCTCGCGTTTAAAGAAAAAAAAATTAAATACCAACATTTTAACTTATAAGGAATATTAGAAGTATAATTAAAACAATTCATTTTCATTGTTAAAAGTGCTCGAATTTTTACTATTTTCAGATAATTTCAGTACATAGTTTACTTTTTAAGGACAATTGAGAGTGAATACTTTCAGACCGTATTATTCACTTATTTTGAATTCCAAATAATCAATATACGATATACAAAACATTTAAATTAACAGAATTGCAAACTGTTCTTATCATTAGATATAAATGTAATGAATGAGCAGATAATAGATATTTGTTATTGATGAAAAATTTCTTCAGTTAACCCAGTCGTAAACATTCCAGATTATGCACAATCAAACTCATCGCAAAATTCCGGGAACATTCCACACTAAGCAGACATTCCATAGAATACACTCCCTGAATCGACGAACCCTTAACGCGAAACTAATAAATATATTATTATAACCACTGAAGCATTTCTCTAGAGATAACCAGATCGAAAATAAGGTATTTCCACTAAAATACTTGCTTCAAATATAACTCTTTTCTATTCTCGCAGTGACTTCGTAATTGAAAAGGCCAACTTCAAGTTCGATATAAAAAAAGCCGGGGAAAAATATCTAGGAAGAGAGAAGGATACAGAAATCTCTAAATATATTGAAGTTATTTTTATTTACTTTTTTTTTCGTAAAGGAAAGATGGTGGGATGGAAGGGAAAAAAAGGGAAAAGTCAATAAAAGATTCTATCCCTCTCTTGCACAATCCTCTACGAAGGTAATGATTCAGAATACGAAAGGACAGGGGACATAAACAGAACCTTTACTCACCAGTATATTGACAGAGAGCATTGCGCTCCGAAGATAAAGGACCTTGGGCCAGCAAAGAAAATAGAAATGAAATGAAAGTCCTTTTGTGTAAGATGTCTCTTTTGGAGAGATTGAGAGGTGGAGGTTTTTGGCAGCCACTATCCCCCAACACCTTTACCTTCCATTTTTCTATTTTTTTCCTGAAAAAAACGAAAGTGCATATTCAGTATTTTTGTGAATACATTTATGTTTTGATATGTTTACTTGATAGTGTGCAAAATGGAGTTGAATAGATTTAAAGATGACTGTTTTGAAGTTAGACGTTTAAACTGAATGTAGAAAATTACGAATTTGTATTATATCTTCATATTTGTGTGTGTGTGTGTGAAAGTATTTTTTAAATTCTATATAAAATTTGGAAAATTTCAATGATGTATAAACTTTACCAATGATTTCTATTTATAAAAGCTCATTGACACGTATATTTTTTCTTGATAAACTACTTGCTCAACAAATTCCTTAATTTTATGTTAAATAATTTATATGAATATCGCAAAAATCATTACGAATATATATGTTATATAAGCTCACTATCATAAATTATTGAACAAATGATTAGAGTACTAATCAATCAGCTATTAGATCTGGTCTTTCCTCATTATCTATGTTACAATCTTGTTAAAATGCTACCAAACTTATCAGGATGGTAATATTTGAAAAGTGGAACTTGTAAAATATTGAAACGTAATAATCTTACAAATTCAATGAAATATTTTTGAATGGATAGTGAATAACTTCAATATTTTATTATATGTAAATTTAAAAAAAACCTTTTATTCTAACACAGATAATTTCTTGTCCATTAATAAATCTGTTATTATTCTAATTAATGTATATTAAGTAGGTGTTATTTTCTTTGGATTCACATACTTTCATAATGTCTTTAGACAAGAAGTATATTAACTAGAAGTATATTAACCATAGATGATTGCATTTTAATGCGAGAAGTGATCGTTTTACAAAATCTTTAATTTTTATATACAATGTTTATAGTAATTATGCTTCTCAATTCAAACATTTTTCACAATGTCAGGATGATAATCTATGTGCTTTTGAAGAATTACATTATGTGAATGGAAATTATGATACTATAGGAATTGTTTCAGGTCAAGTTTATCATGAAACATTTACGTTTCAAATTAAAGTCGATACAACAATATTATAAATACTTTTAAATGGTTATTTGGTTTAACTACTTTTATGTCGTAAGATAGATATTAGCTGAAGAGGTTATAATTTTTATTAATGTTTGATAATCAAAATAATTCTATAATTAAATTTTTACAAAAGTTTTAAATAAAAATTATTCCTACACCTATTTAATACAAACATTATAGTAAGCAACTTAAACTATTTTATTCTAACTAAAAATTGCTAAATCTTAATTTTTGAAGCGTTAGTGTTTTCATAAAAAATTAAAATGTGTGTCAATTTTTGATGACAGTAAAAATTGTATTAACTATTTAATAATAATTAGCTTTTAGAAGCTTTAAAGAAAAACTATTTTTCCAAGAATTTCATAAATAAAAAGTAAAATTTTATAAGTAAAATTATATTTAAACTTATAAAATTTATCAGGATGGTAATATTAATAATAGCTTTATAAAGAAAATAAAATTTTCTTTATAAAGCTTTAAAAATTCAACGGTCTATCCATGAATACACGTGAGCCATAAATACGTCAAAATCATGAATACTTTAATAAACAAACGCAAAATATTCTCCCTAGAACAAGTCAACAGCAAATTCTCTGAAATAAGCTCATTGAATCGAAATTTAATGACGGGTGAGACTTAATATTTTCTTGCAGAGTGGATGTCTTGGAAGACGCTCAAAATCTCCACACTTCCTCCAAATCCATTCGCTCCTAATAAATTTCATTTTGCAAGTACAGCCTCTGGCGCAAAGCGAAAATTCGAAGACATTTCAAACACGTTCTAGGCGCTCGAAGGGAAAAAAAAATAGAAAAACCTAGTAATAAAATCGCGAATTCACCTTCGTAGAAAACGCGAAATCCTATTATGAGAGAAAATTGAATGCAATAGGTACGCTAATCAGATATGGGATGGAGAAGGGGTGGAGGGAGAGAGGTTAGAAAAATAATGGCACTATCTTTTCAGAATTCGATTTCTATTTACTTTAGCGTGTTTGCTTCTGAAGATAGGGGTCGGACGGAAGTTAAAAATGAACGTCCAGAAAAAAAAGTAGAAAAAAACTGTCTTATTGGATTCATAAATTAGAAATGGTTCTGAATCTTCTTTTACTCCGGATATTATGTCCATAAATAACTAAGATGCGAACAAGGTTAGTATTGCAGCAATAAAGTGTGAGACATGCTTGTGCGAAACGTTTCAACTTCAAAATTCTCAATTTAATACACCGGGAAATGATTCAAGTAAGGCCTTATTTAGAAGAGCCCTTATCCAATCAAAAATGTCTTATTTATTTGGGAAAGTTTCAGTAAGGAAACCTGCTTACTCAAATAATTTTGCTATCGTTTGATTAAAGAACTCAATAAGGTTGTATAAAACGAATCAATATTTGTTTTACTAATGGAAATAACAAAAGTTAATTTTTTATTTTCATGCTTTCCGAATGTTTTAATAATTTAAAAAATATTCTTAACTTTTCATTTATCTTATAATGCATAAATACCCACAGCTTAATTTTTTTAATTAAAAAGAACTGCAAGGTTGTTAATTTTATAAAAGCAGTAATTCTCCAACCAATGGTTTGTAAACTATGATAAATGTATTCTTGTTTTTAAATTTTAACTACGTTTTTATACTTATAAGCTTTTCTCTCTCAATAAAGGAAAATAGTCAATGCAGAGAGAACAGTTTTCAATCAAAATCTCCAACCGAAGAAAATATAATTTTATAATTAGATGGTCTTAAAACTTCTTAAATACATTTTCAGCTCTAATTGTATACATAAATTGTGGTTTAAAATTATATAAGATTTTTTTTTCGTTATAAAAACCTAATATTATAATAAATTGCTTAAAATTTTTCAGCGTAAAATAATGTCAATTGAATAACAAATTTGAAAATATTTGCAAAATATTTGTTTATCCATGGTCTTATGTATAATTTAGAATTATTTACACGCCACAAGAAAGCATATGTATTAAAAACAATATTTTGGGAACATTATTTCGAAGCTTTTGCATGTTAAAACTATTCTAAAATCTTGTGTGGGGTTGTTTCGAATGGGATATTTAGAAACTGAATTTATATAAATGCAATAAAATATTTTATAATAAGTAGTTAGATAGCCAACTAATTTACACACCGATAATTTATTGTATTTCCCACAAGTTTTGTTTTCATATTATGAGGGACAATTTTATTGGATTAATTTGCCAAGAACATTCTTACTTGTGTAGCTGATAACAAACCACTTATTAATTTCCGTAAAATACTTACAAGTGTCACATTATTTATTTTCAGATATCTTTTGAATCCATAATAATGTCTTGCTATTGCAGGATTTTGTTTAACCCTATCTACATCTTTAAGGAAACACCACGGGCATTTCCATCATTCCGTTCAACTGAAGTGAATAAATCAGTTAATTAGCATGAACTTAAGCTGAAGTAATTCATCAGCAGAAATTAGCTAATTATTTGTGATTTTTTAGGAATAAACAAATTGGTATTTTTCGAAAAAATATCAATAATGATTATAAGTGAAAATGGTGATTAAAAATGAATTTATTATAAATTTATGGTTATAAACAGTTTAACCAAACCGGGATTTTCAATAATTTGATTTTTCTGTTTCCTGCATAAAGATAATCAAAATAATTCTATGAAATTATTTGTTTTTTCTAAATTAAGCAATTTTTAATAAGATATTTAAAACCAAATGGAACTATTTACCTTACATTTCCTGTTAAATTGATGCTATTCAAAAGTTTATTCACAAGTAATGGTTAAATGCTTGGGTAACATTGGCAACAACTGACGAAAAATATTGTCCAACAAAATACATAAATTCACAAAATACTTTGGTTTTCTTATTCACATTAATTTTTTTGGTTTTCATTTGATAAGAAAATTTTTATATCACATTTGACTACACACACATCAAAAATATTCATTAAAATGAAAAAAATATTGTTGTCCTTACTACAATATTATGAAAAAAGTTGATTATTCCTTATTTGCTTTTTATTTTCCCCAAAACTGCATTCTTTTAATAAAAAATAAAAGTTCAAATAAAAATCTATAAAATTTGTCACTAGTTTAAGTAAATAAATGAGAAACATCATACCATTCTTATAATTTTGAAGTCCATATATAAACTTTAATTTCTAGAAAAAAATTTCTGAAAATATAATTTGTATTATTTTCTAAATTCAAAATCTTATATTTAATGCGGGTTTTTTTTTCAGAAATTTATTATTAAGGATTTGACATAGTAAATCATGGAACTGTTTGGTTAGAAAATGATTTTAAAGTTAAGAGAATTAAGTTTTTGTCACCGAGAGAAAAGCTTTTATAAATTAAAGCTAACGTGTCAGACAAATAAAATTATTTTTAGGTTAATATTTAAATAATTATTCATAAAATTTCATAATATAACGTGAATGCATTAATAATAAATATGTATATTATATTTTTTAGAAAATCTATTAGGCATAATGTGATGAAATAGTTTAGATTGAAGTATTTTAAACACTCAGATATAGAATTACTTTATAAATTTTTATTGCACTTAAAAATTATACAGAATGTTTTGTAATTTATTTATAAAATATTTAACTATTTTGCAGATGTATCTTAACATTTTACAAAGATACGTTCATTTGTTGCCTTTAGAATATTTTTTCATAAAATAAGAATAACAATAATGATGCGTATTACATTTGTAAACTATTTTTATAATTTATAATAATGCAGAATTCAAAAATAATATTTTCAGTTAAATATTAGAAGTTTAGAGAATTATATATTTAAAACCTTTATTAATATTCTTCCTTATTTTGAGTTGGTACACTCTTTTTCCATAAGAACATTTTTGATGTAAAATATTATAACATAGATTTTGCTAAAACAGCTTAAGAAAGAGCTTACTCAGAATTGTTGTCATCCTAAAAGCTTTCATTTATTTCTATAAGCAGACATTGTTAGTAACTAGTTTTTAAAATTTTTGGTGTGTAAATATATAAACAGGATAAAATTTCTACAAAAATTAAAACATTAACAATACTTTAACAAAAATCAACAATAACAAATTAAGATTTTATAAGTAAGCAAATGAAAATGTTTTTCATTTGAATTCAATTATGTTATTCCAAAGCATGTAAATTCCATCCGTTTTCTATTCAAGGAAAAGCTAATAGTGTCAAAGAATTTCCACGATTCCCAATTCCTAAATTTCGTTTCTTCCTTTTTTTTAAGTTCTATAAACTCTGATTAACGCTTGGCCAGAGAAGGATAGTTTTAAAATCAACATTTTTCATTTTCAAACTCAGTTTTGGCTTTCCAAATATTTGTGTTTTAAAAACTCTTTTTCGCTGCTAGGCAAACAAAACGCGGAGAGGATTCTTGAAAGCTACTGAGTGATAAAGCTGAGAGGCCAAATATTTGGAGATAGGAGTTTTGATGGTGTATATCTTGAAGCGAGGAAGTTTTACCTGATGCTTTTGAGGAGGAATCTCCTACACCTTTACGCAGCTGAACCAATCAGAATGTCTTTAATTTGCATTCAGGTTCATTTTGCGCCTGTATACACCAAAAAAATTTGGTTATTCACGTTTTGACAAATATTCTTTCAAAAAGTTTTTGAAACTAATACTGATTTTCAATGAATTTTAGCGCTGCTGAATTTGAGTTTGCCTTTGTAAGTGTAAAGGCTATGAAAGATTTACCGATGTATAGATATGGGAATTGACATTTATTTTAGTCTATGGCTCATTTTTATTTCTTTTTTTTTTGGATTCGTTGGACTGTTTTTTTTTTCCTTTTTTTTTTTTAAGGAAATAATATTCACCTCACATAAGTTTGAAATTTTTCACTGAAAAATCATGTTTTAAGAAGAAATTAAAGACAAACAAATTACTTCTTTGTGTTAATTGTTAAAAGGAAAATAAAGATAATATTTTGTCTTTCTTTTTCCATTGTTAGTAGAGATAATTAAATTGACAGTAATTTTTTAATCAGATTAAATTCTACCTTAAAACATTTAACCGTCAAACAAAATTAACATTCTGTATTTGCAATTAAACTTTGATCCAACATCTTTACTAAATCACTGACTTGCGTAGTTACAAATATTAATTGAAATCTTCCTATTAAATTTTTGAAGAATGTTATCATCTGGGCTATTATAACAGACAATAACCTCGAATCATTGTATTGTTGTATTGGCTGCACTTATTACAATGGAAAATGGCGTAAGTTATACACATGTATTTAATTTTATAAAAGAATAACTTTGTCAATTGTGATAGTTAATATTCAGTCATACTAAAAGTAAAGAGCATCATAGTATGTAAAATGAGAAATGTAATATTTATTGGAAAAGCAATTCTGTAACATATAAAATGCTTCCTGTACTTCTCACTGAAACCAATTCCAACATTTAAATACTTGTCTCTCGTCAAGAGCTTCAAAATTCGTTATATTTTCTAGTATTATAGAAATGTATAATGTAACTCTAGAAAATGTAAAACATAATGAATTTCATTAAACAGAACATTCATTGTGTTAAAAAATTTTCTACAGTTGTTTCATCAGCCAAGAAATCATTGCATTCTTCAAACCTCTTCGCCACTTACAAAAAGCGCTTATCACTTAAACACTCTTTAATCTTACAGATAAAAATTGCAAGACTCAAAATCTAGACATTCAAACATTTCCATATTGAATTGCTACGGTGGTTTTTGTGTTGCAGGAGCAATGTGAGAACGATCGGATTTCTTGGAAAAGTCCTAATTTTACAGAAAACATCTCTGTTTTTTTTATATGACTCGTTATAATTTTCTCAAACTGTTACACTACATTCTATTTTACAGTCACAATAGACTTACCTAAACCGCGGTGTTTTTATGCATGGATTTCAATGAATATCTAAGTTAAAGAACTGTCAGAAGAAGAGTTTAACATGAGAACTATAGAACTCGTGGGAAAGGAAACTATAAATGCTTAGATGTAAGCGAAGGTCGCGTAGAAAAATGGAGGAAGTTTTATATACGTAATGAGGCAAATTGTTTTGCTAATATATTTTGTTTGAAATTTTCCAATAATATAATTAAACGTTCCTTGTTTTCTGAATGATTCTCATAATATAATCTCAAACTTTAAGGCATAATAAACTTTACTATATACCTCTCACTTATAAACCTCATTTGCATTCTCAGAAATCATTAAAAGTTTATTTGAAAAATAATAAAGAAAAAAAATTATTCATATGATTAAAGTTAGTTAAATTCTGCTGTAAACATTATAATGTTTCATACCTAACTTATTTAATGTATTTAATGCTATTAGAATTTACTGATAGTATTAAAAAATACTTTTTAAATTGTATTTAATACAATAAGACTCTCTAAATATTAAAGGAAATGTATGTTTTTTCGAAAGTAAGAATATTTTTTTATTAGATGAAATCAATTTTGCGATAGTTTTCATTTGTTGAAGAAATATTTAACATCAATGTATATTTCCAATGAGAGAGTATGATGTATCTATAAATCTAGTATGGAAAATAAATTATCATATAAGATTAGAAAATTTCTGAATGTTAAGTAAATTATTTTACAATAAATTTTAAGGCTTTAATTCAGTACTGCCATGCAGTGTAACTTCATGATATTGTTTTGTGTCAATTTCTTAATTTTTGTTAAATTAATTTTATGATTTTTATGTAATTTTCAAATAACTATTAATTAAACTTTTGCTGAACGCTTCTATTTTATTTGCTTTCCTCTATAGCGTTACCTAAAGAATTTATAAATAAAAGTTATGTATATTATTTCTTAAGCTAAAAATAAATTCTAATAAAAAGTTAAGGGTTAATTTAAATAAGTACAATAAACAAAAGTATTTGCATTTCTAATGTCATAAAATATTACCGAAATTGTGATTATATATTCATAGGTTTTGTTAATAATTTTTGCATATGTAATGCACAAAATTTCACCCACAATTTCTATATAAATATTGAATGTTGATTGAAATTTCTACCAATTTGATTTACATTAGAATTCTGAATGGTTGTAAGTATTTAGTGATATCCACATAGTGTCTTTGATAAATTTTTATAACTTCTCTACTCTAAAAGCTTAAGACTTTACTAATTGTTTATACACTTTGGTTTAAATTTATAAAAGATCAATTTCACTTTAACATCAATTTTCAACTTGATGTGTTGTATACAAATAAAATGCATTTAATATCTGGGAAAAGCTTGTTTTAGTTACGTAATTAATTTGCAAATGACAAAAACCAAAATTTCAGGGTATTTCACATTAAATCGTATAGTTTTCCGAGAAATTATTCAAATATTAGCTTCCAATCATCATATGTTTTTTTGACTCAGATATACTTGAAAGAAAGGTAATAAACATCGTCTGATATAATGCATGAACATTTAAGACACTTCTTTTCTTACCGAGCTTAGAAACACTAAAATCTCCACCCATCTTTTCTTGATAAAAGTATTCTCGTCTAATGCAACTATGGTAATGGAGAATGCATGTTCTCCCTTCATCGCATTCTGGCACCTAATTACAGTAATTAGAAAGGATAGATTAGGGAAGCTGTCCCCGGACTTACAAGAAAACGTATATATACGTTTCTCAAAGGCGAACATAAAAGAAAATAAAGACTCCAGAAACAGAAACACGCGGCAGAATAACTGGATGCTTCCCGGAAAACTTACTACAACTGCAACCGTCTGGCTAATTCAATTTTTCTTCGAACAATCACATCTAATCATGTTAACCTACTCCAAGTAAACGCATAAATCATTGCCGAACGGTTGTTACTCTTAGTTACGGGCACGTTTTGTTTTAATCGCATCTTTCGGTTTTGATTTTTCGGAACCACGAATCCAGATTCCAGGATTTAACTCGGCAGACATCAAGGGAAACCGGAATGTTTTGCAGCAGGAAGAGGAAGTAGAGAAATTAGGCCGTTTATTATTGGTTTTAAAATGGCTGATTGAATAGTTTTATTTATTTCCTGTAGTTAATTGGAGATTTTTTTAAATAATCAAGTAGAACTGATTTATAAAGGAATTCTATTAGATAGCACTTCACGGTTTACGATTTAAAATTAATAAATATTAACAAATAAACAATATAATAAATTAGCTTACAGTAAATTTATTACTTGTTAAAATAAGTATTTGGATGAAACAAAAATGAGTTATTTGATGCTTTATAGCTATATAATTATAATAATTATAATTATTAATTGTAATTTATGTTAAATTTAGTTTTTAATATATTTGATCATTTTACCATTAATATATAAAAAGGAAAAGAAGATGACTTTAATTACTATTTTCTGATATCTGTGAGATATAAATTATAAACAACACAAATGAAATTTCTTAAAAAATGAAATAAGAACTACCAAATATTTTGCTGAAATCTGTCTCATCAAAATTCTAGAAAAATTTCTTAATTTTTATACATAACTAAAACCAAAATGGATTATTCAAGGTAGTGTTGGGAAATTTTTCCATTATCTTATATAATTTATTAAAAGGAATTTTGAATTAGAAGGTACTTCAGGGATCTAACGAAAAAATTTTATAAGAAATTTTAAACTTTTATATTTAGCACAATTATGATCGGTTTGAGTTGATAGTTTAATTCTGCCATGGATATTATGAAACGATAGCTTAATTCTGCCATCAGTGATTTATATTTAACCTAATAATTAACGTTGGGGAATTATATAATGAATGAGAATAAAGTAGTTCCCCATGATAATGTATCTAGAATTATAATAACAATTGCGCCAGACAAAAGTTTTGAAAGAAAATGAGTGAAAATAACATTTATGCATAGCTGAGATGGAATTCCTTGAAGGTGAGAATTTGAAACGAGTCATTCCACGATAAAACATGTTTTTATCAGTAGTCTTGTCGAAGAAAATAAAAAAATTCCTTTATAAAATACTTTTTAGCATCAGAAAATGCAGCTTCAATAATTCCTTTCAATAAATATTTCGTTGATATTTTTATTTACTTTCATAAGAAAAAATAGATAAAGACAGCAAATACAATAAATTACATAATGAAACAATGCATTTTTGATACATATTAATTTTTATTCAAACAATTGAATAACAAAAAAATCATTGAAAAATTCAGTGAAAATTAATCGCATTATCTAGAAAATACACTACATCTATAAATTACACACATATACATTATTCACATTTCTTAGACAACATATGAAAATTAGCTATTTAAATATCCTAAGATAAAATATTAAATTTGGTTTGTCAAACAAAATGAAAATAGACCTCATCCTTTCACTTTAACAAGCCATTCGTAGATTAATAAGTATTTTTGAAAGATACTGTTCCAAGTATTTTAATTTCATGACATTCTATGACATGTATATTTATATACGTAAGTATCTATAGATTTAAAAAGCACTTATACAATGAGAAATTTCATTACAACAAAATTTTTAAAAAATGTACCAATATCAATATAAAATTCGTCTTCATAAAATTTAATTGAATATTGATGGCTTATATTTATCTTATAAATACTTGCTGTTTGGTTTGTTATCCAATGATAATCTTTTGATTACGAGCTCTAAATTGACTGGATTCTGTTGTTTATTGAAAATTCCAGCCTATGGTGGCAGGCGAATGGTAAGCAGCACTCGGACTTTTGGTTTAACGGCTCGAGGGTTTGAATACCGGCTTGGATTTGGCTTGGAACCCGTTTTAAACTGCAGGTCACAGTGTAGTTAGCCCACGTGTGAGAAAATGGCTGTTGTGCGGTAAACAAGCCAAATATTTTGTGCGTTCCAGATTGTCAACATGTACTTTCGAGTTCAGAATCAAGTACAAATGTCATTGAATTTCACCACAAATCATAAGATATCATATTTTCTAGGAGAATGATCGATTCATTTTCATAATACAAAAGAGTTCATTAGTTCATTTATAAAAAAAATTACTTTAAAATAATCGATGGAGTTTATCAAGGAAAATGAATACACATAATTAAAATTTCATAATTATGATTAAATGATTTCTAACAAAAAATCAATAACTAATCATAGTTGATTAAGTAACTTTACTTAGTTATTAGTTATTTAATCAATATTGTTTTATACTATTATAATATTGTTTTAATACTTTTTATTTTATAAGTTTTGGACATATTGAGAAAAATAATTTTTTTAACCATCAACACTAATAAAATATTTAATATAAAAGGTTAAAATTTTAATACTGGCAAATTGCTTAATATTGAATAAATATACTTCGTAATTGTTTTCTTAGTTTTTTTTTTTTTTTTTTTTAGGAAATTTAACTATTTTCATTTGCTTTGTTTTGTTGAATTTCACGTGTTTAGTTAAAAGAAACTTTTAATAAAATATCATTCATTAAAATCGTTTCATATAGACAATAATAACATATTAAGAGACAAGCTTCTATGAAATTGCCAAAATATCAACTGGCTTATTATTAATGATGAGAAAATTTAATATTTTTCATGATCCTTTATACAATATTTAATTATTACTATTTTAAGCAGCTTTCAAACTTACCTTATTCATACTTATATTTCCATTGAGAAAAATCTTAATTTTAAGGTTTTTAAATTGCTTTATATATATATATATATATATATATATATATATATATATATATATATATATATATATATATATATATATATATATATATATATATATATATATATAGTGCTGCTATTTCTAATGCTAATGTACTATAACTCTAAAGATAAAATTCCTCATATTAGCATACATCTTTTGATAAACATTTCAAACAGAAGTATCGATTGAAATTACCTCAATTTCCAGTAATCAGGCAAAATTTATGCTCGGAGTGTCTTTTTCTTCACTTCCATTCCAAAATATTCTTCCCTCACGAGATCCTTTAAAAGGGATTTTCCTGGATAACTAATAACTTCCCAGGAGATATGATAGGGAAATTAATAAGTCACAGCGAAATACTTCTAATATTTGAAGAGGGAATTTTATTTGCTTTTACTCTTTACTCATTAGGAGAAATCCCCAATTTTATTCATTTTTATTCCCTCTATCGCTCGCCTGCAGCTCGAATAGATTATTTTCTTATCACCTTAAAGGTTCGTAGTTTGTGGGGAAAATTAAATATGTAGGTTTGAGGAGAAAACTCAAGAAAGAGCTAGAGAGATCTCATCATACACTAATTCTACCTTAAATTGCAAGATTATTCTCGCAGATGTCTGTAATAAGTAGTGTGTGAACTTCCTACCACCCAGAGTTAATTCTGAATAATTTGTACAGAATAAACTTCCAATTTGGTAGAATGTAAATTCGTTGAAAATAATTGGAAACATTTGAATTTAAAGCATTATTCCAAGAGAAGACTTTTTAAATAAGCTGTATTTACTAAGATATTTGAGTTTCATCAGAAGATATTTTAAAAATATTTTACATCATTAATGAAATACGAATATGATAATTAACTAATACTAATTGTTTGAATAATATAGTGTCTTCAAATACATAATAGATAGTGAGAACACCTTGCATTTCAGCATTAGTTTAATATTCGGCTACAAATAGAATATTTTGTTGACAATGATATAAAATTCCATATGGAAGAACATTCTATATAGAAGCATGCATAATTCTTATTCAGTTATTAGTAAGAATTCCTTAAATGAAGCACAAATATCTTAAAAATTGCAGTTTATAAATATTAAATCAAAACCAACTGCATTATTATAAAAAGTAATATACATGTGTGCAGTTAGTTAATATTAGTCGTATATGCCATCGTATACCAGTACAAAAATTATAAATAAATTATAGTTATTTAATCTGAATTATTTTGTTAAAATTACTTATAAAGTTTATAAGCTAATTATATCCATATGACACAGCATATTTAAGAATAAACATGATTGCTTTGTAGATACCCCACATTGAAAATGGGTAACATTTGTTGCAAATGAATTATTATTAAAAAATTGACAGATAAACATGTAGCTTCTGCATTAGCTTTGACAGATAAGAATATTATTTCGAGTATTTTTTACTGATAGATATATTTTTTGTGTTTTTTTTATCATTCTATGATCACTTTTTGCTTCAAAAATAATTTCCTATGATTTGTGATTTAAAATTAATGAAATTTAATAAAAACATGAATGAAATATTAATCAAATGTATAAACTTTTTAAATAACTACTTAAATCCTAATTCTTCGCTTATCAGTTTGGCAACATTTTAGGGTTGAAACTTTCCTAATAATAAATATACAGTGTGGCGTCTTTGGTTAAAAACGTAATTATTTATTACACGTAGTAATTATTGCCAGCAATTAATTCAATAGTACCTATGTTATAGGTACCATTGATTTTATGTTGCCATCGACAATCAATACCAACAAAAAATGTTGCTTAGCAACTATTTTTATTATTTAATTAAAACTATTCCTGAATTAATTATAGAGAATTTATTGCATAAAAAATAAATAATTTATTATTTCACCACAATTTCTGATAATTAGCTCATACATAAGCAGAATTTAAATCCTTACTATTAGCAATTATTCATATAATGAAAAAAATACCAAAATACTTCCACGCTCTTTTAGCCAAAAGTATAGCAAAATTTAAGAGAACATTTTATTATTAACCATTAAAGCTAAAACACATTTCTATAAAGTTATATTTTAGAAATTTTCAGAAATTGATTCAAAGTGACATCCTTTCAGTTTCAAAGCGTAATTTAACACTTTATGTTTAAAGTAAAGGACTAAGCACTGTTATGCTTCGGGATTGGATGTAATGATAATCCAATTATCGAAAGGGTTGTCACAATATATGTATGTCACAATGCATTACACGAATAATCACTAGTTTAATGATGGGTCGTTAACTTGCCAGTTATGAGTAGTTGTTGCATTGACTCAACTGTTGACGGGTATACAAACTGCGCTGCTTCTGCTCACTAAAATAAATCCGTTTATAAAGCTCTTATCCACATTTATCGACTGCCTTTCATCTTTAGGGGTATGATGACATTTTCCATTTGTTTTGCATTTTTATTCATTGATACATATTTAAGTGCTGTGATTTTTAAAAGATTTGTTGTATTAAAAATTATTTATTTGTTTAGTAATTTTATTACTGATGGGACATTCGAGCCAACATTAATCTATCTGGCAATCAATGTGCAAAGAAATTGCTATCATTCGATGATGTTAAAATAAATATAAATATATGAATTACTATAAAAATTCCGAAAACATTTATGTTAAAATGAAAAAAGTATGTAATTTGTACATAATTATACAATTCTTCTGTTATACAGTATCATTTTTGAAGCATTGCTTGGTGTCTTCTACATATAGTTTATAATGCATATTATTTCAATTATTTAATGATTTAGTAACTTTAATACTAAAGGTCTTTAATAAAGTCTAAGAAATTTGGGTTCAAAATATTCATAAGAATACCTATGTCATAGACATAACTTTTGAAATCATTAAATTTTGATATGAAACTTTTTTAGTAAAATTGTACCACAAAATTTAAAAGTTTTTATTCAATGTTAAAATAATCAATTAGTTTACTCACCATAAATTATAAATGGATATGTAATTGTTTATTTAAATATTTAAATATATTCATGCAATATCCAGAATAAAATCTTAATATGATATTGAGGTTCTTTATATATATATATATATATATATATATATATATATATATATATATATATATATATATATATATATATATATATATATATATATATATATATATATATATATATATATATATATATGTGCATAAGCATATGGCACAATTAGATAATATTATTAACAAGTGAATTAACATATTATATATATTAATCATACTTTAATTGAAATAATCTATTAAAATGATGTGTATGGTCTAGAAAAATATTCTCAATAAAATTCTGGAGAGAAGTTTCGACTTGCATAAAAATATATAAATAATAATAAATATTTCATTTTTTTGGATTCGTATCCTGACTCATCAAATGGGAAAGCGAAATAATAACCACGACACAATACCGGAAATGCATCAACTAAGTTTTGCTGACTAAAAAACAGTAAAAATTTTGCTTTCAATATTGGATTAATGCAGGTAGAATAGAAGCATTTTTTCCATTATAACTGTGTCTCAGTTTTGTAGTTACTTATTTCAAACATCTTTGTTATTAAAATTTTAAAATAAGCTAATGAGAGTGATAAAAATTTAAGCATTGGATTGTATAACTCATTAAAGGAGTTTTTAAAATTTTAAATATTTTAAAAAGAATTCACTATAAAATATTCTTATTCAAAAAATAAAATTTTAGTTCTTATAAGGTGTATTAAATTGTAAAATATAATTTTAATTTCGTAATTAAAAGCATTTCTTGGAATTGAATAATGTTTTCCAACAATGAGTATTATTTATACCAGTGAATAAGTAGAAATACATGTATTTCACACATAGAAAGACTATAAGTATTTTCTATAATGATATATTAGTATAAGTATGGTAATCATTATTATGATAAATATTTTATACTAAAATTTTAAATTAGTAAACATATCAATTTTGGCATCAAATAAATATTCTATTGTAATATGATCAATTAAAAACGATTTAATACTTTTTTAAATTTTTTATAAATCTCTATCTCTGAAATTTCCTCTCTCTCTCTCTTTTATTAAATTTAAAAAGTTTCATCCATTACATAAATATTAAAATTTCTCTCCCATTTAATTAATCATTCTTTAAAAAAATGTAAGTTTAAAAATAGTTTATAAGGAAATCAAACTGTGATTTTCAAATTATCAAACAAATTTTATTAAAAACAATTTCTTTATTAAATATTATACATGAATAAAAATTAGATACACTTAAATTTTCAATATTTCTCCTTATTTATAAATTCCATTTTTACTTCAAGAAAAATGCCAAATTTTCTCCTCAATTAGACAATCATTGAAAATTTACATTAAAAAAGAAAAAGATACAACTATCTAATTCTTTTAATAACTTTACTTCAGAATTATTTATTATTTAGATTTGTGTTTCAAAGTAACAAACTGTTCTAACAGAAATAATTTTTCATATTTTTCAGAAAATTCCTCAAAAAAAAAAAAATCTCAAACAACAAAAGACTGAAATTGCAATAAAAATTCCATTAAACTCGTACAAAAACTTCAGCTTCAAAAGCGAACGAAATAAAAAGGAATGGATATACCGCTAATGTGCGCGCTTTTATTAAATGCCATTTAGCACATATGGCTTATAATCCGTTGTCATAATTTCCTCTAATTGAAAATGGCATTAAATTTCGCATAGGGCTTAATTCATGGACTCTTGGGACATCAGAACATAATCTATAATAATAGCATAGTTTATACATCGAGTGGTAATCCTTAGCTTTAGGAATTGCTTGTGTTCTTTTTTTACCCTAATGCCAATACTCGAAACAGGTAGACGCTAAAACGAGCACAGGAATAATAAAAATAACATGCAGCTACGAATGGGGGCTTAGTTTAGAAATTCCAGTTAAAGCCTCCCTGTCGTGGAAAGGTATTACGCCATTCAGAGTACACCCTATTATTAAAGCTATTATAGGCCAGGAAGGGGATAATCTAATTTCTAACGGAATTCTAGGATGATGATTGGTAAGAATTAAGTTATGCTGCTCCAGGGAGTTTCAGAAATTAAAGTCGGTGATGATGACTTTTTTTTTATTTTTATTTTTCTCCAGATTGCTAAGTGCTTTGTTAGAAAGTTTACTATTTAATTAGTAGTTTTAAAAGTGACTTATCAACAGTATTTTTTTTAATCAACAAGAGATTTGAGATTTCCAAAAGGAAATCGTATTACAAGAATTGATCAATATGCTCTAGGCAGCTAAGCGTAACAATACTCTAAGATCCCATCTCTAATTTCGAAAAGTTAAGCGAAAATGATAACGTATCCTTTTGAGTTCACAGTTTTGTTTCTAAATTTAATTATTTGAAAACTATTATTCACATAATTCTCATCATTCATGGTATTTTTAGGAAAATTATTTTATGTTTTTTCTTATGAAATAATGCTTTTTACAAGAATTATTTGTATTATATTCACAAGGTGAGTGTTAATCTATTCACACAATGTTATGAATAGTCATAACACATACACCACGTAATGCTTTTCAAGAGAAATTTTTCATAGGTCATAGACCATATCTATATGTTGCAATGGAAAATAAATTGAAAAATTTTCCATGCACATTCGACAAATATGTGTAGAAGGAGACAAAAACGTAGAACCTCTTGTTGAACTGAAATTGCTGTTGAATTTGGAAATTTTCTCTTTAATGATCGTGATCTTCTCACTATGCTAAAAGTCTATTTTGCATATTTCAGCAGTGTAAATGGACAGCCTATTCGTTAAATAAACGAATATAAAGCTTCCTTTATTGGCTTGGTCCAATCTCTATATTTTTAAACTTTGCTTGAATATTCTCTCTTTTAATAAAAACAAACTTGTTATTTCCTGAAAGGTTTTATAACAAAATATTATTATTAAATTATTGACGTCATCAAATGTGCCATACATCCATTCCACAATGGATAAAAATAATATTCAAATTTGAAATGAGATGAGCCATGTAGAATGTAGAATAAATAATATATGTAGTATTTTCATAGCTATTGTACACAATTTGGATAATTTTCTATTTTCTTAGTATTTCTGTGTAAATAAACTTTACAAGTATTTTGATGTATTTTTCCATATTCTCTCTAAATTACAAAAATTAAGAGGAATTATTTTTATTCCAGGTAAAACTGTTTAAAAAGTACTTTGTTGTCTTGATTTTTTAAAGAAAAATCTTTTTTATTTTTCTCCACAGCTCTAGTTAAAACTAAGGTCTTTATCGAAGATTGTCGACAGTTTAAATTAAATCAATTGATCTCTAGACATTACATATATGTTTGCTTTCTAAAAACATTCTAAATCTTCAATAAATTATTGTAACTGAAAAAAATGTAATTCCTAATCGCTTTCTTTGATGCAATGACAAAGGCAGTTTCAGCTTTAGTTTTTGATATTTTATAAGGAATGTGATACTGCACTTAATTCTTTGGTTAATGAAAGTAACATTGATTCGAAGAATATTCTGTTACGCTGAGGAAATAATCCGCTATTACCCGTAAGACTCTTTTAAGATAGGGGCTATTTTAGGGGAAATAAGAAATCCAAAAATGCACAGCACATTTTTTTTGGAACCTTAGAAGCAGACAGCACAATCAGATTTAGTTTTCTCATGGTGCATCTTCAACAGTTTACCCTTCTCACTATAAAAGAAGGGAAAAAAGAGAGAGCAACAGAGGGAAAAAAAAGTCATCTTTTTTTTTTTTTTCCCTACCGCGCGTTTTCCTTCTATCTTTCCCCTTTTTATTACATCCATCTCATTCTTTCGATCTTTTCCTCTCATATTTTTATTATTTTTTTATACGTGCCTCTATAGCTAGAGTTTCCGATATCGGCCTGTCAGATATTTCTCTCTTTTTTTTATTATATTTTTCGTGTATTATTTTCATTGTTTTTTTTTTTTTTTTTTTTATCTTTTCCTCTTTCCATTTTTACTTTCCGGACCGTTTTTCGGTTCAATCACATTTTATAGGGCATCAAGGCGAGGTCTTTTACATCGAAAGGAAAAGCTTAATCGCCTAAGTGAAGACTTTGGGGGGCCTCGATGGCTAAGAGTATAAAGGGAGAAGGTTAGCATGTGAATTGAGGGAGGGGGGAGAGAATCAGCGTAGAGCATATAGATGAGAAGGGAAAGGGGTGGTTTTTATTTTCCAAAAGGACTAAGAATTGGATATTTTTCCGACAGTAAGTGTATATTCTTTATTGATATTTTGGAAATTCTAGATTCACTAGCGTATTTTTATAAAACTAAATGTCAAGATGAAGTTTTATTTTTTTAAAAAAATCAATGCAATTTATTAATTTAACGATATTTGTTATGAAAAAACATCAAATATTTATTATTCACTGCGTTATTGTAACAAAAATTTTAATAAGATAACACATTAAATGAACAATAAAATATAAAAAATGGAAGGTTAGCTTAATTTGTTTAAAAAAATTGTTTGAAAGTAGCTGCAAATCTATAAGAAAATCATAAAAAAATTACTTTTAATTTATTTTATATTACATGAAATTTACGGAAGAAAAATTCATGCTGTTCATTTAGAATTTTTTTGTGATTCATCAAGAAAGTATAAGGAATTTTTTTTTTAATTGATTGATGGTGAATTAGTAGCTGAATGATCTGCAATATGTTCGAAAGACAATGAGATCAACTATATAGATTCATCATGCATGTTTGTGGAGATTTGAAACACACTTTAAGTAGTAATTGAATTAAATCAGCCCTGTTGCATTAGGTTTGACTGTTAGGTGACAAATCCATCTAACTCAGAGATTTGTGAGCATATTGCGATACTATGCATGTAAGTTTATAAGACTAAATTTTCTTCTTCAAATAATAAATTAATGAGCCCGAACTTACATTTAAAAACATAATTTCATTTTGCATACTCCAGTAGTCTTCACAACTGCTATACAAAGATAAAATAAAAATATAAATATTATATATCATGTACTGAAAAATCACATTGTTCGGAAAATATGATGAACTTCAAGAAATTCAAACACATAGATCATAGTCATCAGCTCCTGGAACAATGATCTCTTGCATTTATATGTCTGCGCTATAAATGAAACAGAAATTGGATGACGTTATACAGGCAAAACTACCTGTTGTTGCTATAGCATATCCTTCCTGGTTGACAGCAACATCAAACCAGGTCTATGAGCCCAAACGCTTTTAAACAATGGAGCACAGCCTCAGGGCTCGAGAATAGTTGGCATTTATTTAAACTGATGCAGGCCAAAATGAGGGCAGAAGTAGCTTGAGTCGCATTGCATTTTGGACACAGGAGGTAAACTTCGTGGCCCGTTGCATAACATTGTACACGAGTGTGTCTACTTCAAAATCTAGCGAGAGTTGTTAGACCGCGCTTGTTGCTAACCCCAATCATAACAGCACCAGGGTGATTTTCCGCATATCATTCATGCACGGGAGCTCTGCTCCAAGAAGAACAGATATCTTGCCTGACCCGGTTGGAGATCTCTGAAAAAGTACGGAAGCCACCATGAACAAAATCCAATACCTTTACGGCTGCCCTCTCACTGACCAGATCATCAGCAGTTTCATTACCATATACATATGTACATAAATTAAGGATAATTCAGAATCACACAGAAATTGAACTCTAAAATAAAAATTCCACATGTAAAATTATCACACACATCTTGAAGAATAATATGCAAATTAAAAGAAACCAGCAGATGGAGCCGATAGTACGTCACAGTGACGAGAGTGTAAGAGAGGGGTATATAAGGAGTGGTTACAAAAGAAGTAAAATTATTCACAAGCGCTTTAAAAGCCTTTCAATGCAATAACTGCAAAGTTATAGCACAAAGGAAGCATTTGGATGATGTTTTACGTGGTAGAATTATCGGCCGTCTGAATTTTGGACATACCCAGCTATAAGTATCCGAGGAACTTGGAATCACTCAGAGTGTCCTCTCCAGGCTTTGACAACGGTTCCAGGATGATGGAAATGTGAGTAGACGTTATAGCACAGGTCGCCCCCGAGTTACAACGCCGAATGAGGACCGGTATTTGGCAGTTACTGCGAAAAGAAACAGACGGAGCACAGCATCAGACCTGTCGCGTTAGCTCTCTTCAGTTGCCGGTATGACAGTTTCAAGACAGACCGTGTACAGACGTTTAGGGCACATTGGTCTAAATGCTTGTAGGCCTCTCAGATGTGTTTCACTTACCGCAACTCACTGTCTCCTGCAGTTAGCCTGGAATACAGAGCATGAATTGTGAACACCGCAACAATGGTCTTGCGTGATGTTTTTCGACGAGTCCAGGTTTAGATGTTGGTCTGATTCTCGCCGAACTTTCACATGGAGAGGGCCAGGTACCCGTTACCACTAAGAGAACACCTTTGAAAGACACCGTTATAGTGGTGCAGGATTGATAGTTTGGGGAGGAATTATTCTGGGTTCCAGACTAACCTGTAAGTTCAGAATGTAACCATGACAGGCCACATCTATCGGGATGTCATTCTGGAACAACATGTACGTTTGTTTCGGGGCGCCATGGGTGCAGAATTTTTGCTTAGAGATGATAACGCCCATCCTCACCGTACAAACATTGTAGACCAATTCCTTCATTACGACGATATCACCCGTATGGACTGGCCAGCATACTTACCCGACTTGAATCCAAAAAGCATGTGTAAGGCATGCTCGGCCGACGAACTGCAGCCCGTCAACTCCCTCCCACATGTCTACCGGAACTTCGGAGAGCATTGCTTGATCAGTGGTGTAATATTCCTGAAGATCAGATCGATAATTTGATACTCTGCATGCCTACACGTTGTACGGCCTGTATTGCATCGCCTAGGGGCATACTATGTATTAACCATCATACCAATCATGTTATATTGGTTTTTGTAAATAGCTTCTTTTTTAAAAATTGCTCCAGGAAGTAAAAATCGCAGTTCTTATCAATGACGTCAAATATATAGCTTCTTTTTTGCTCTTTACCTTTTGTTTAATAAATAGACTTTACAAATAAGTCACATTTGTTTTGCTTGCGTCTCTTTCTTTGCTTGAACTTGCATTATCCTTAATTTATGGACACGAGTGTAGTGATGCACAATCCTATTGAAATGAAGGGTTTCGCAAACCTCAAAAAAAGAGTAGAACCAGCCTTAATGCTACAAAAAAGACAGGCTTATCACAGTGACTGTCAGTGTTAATAAAATACAATTGAGATGGGTATCCAATTAAACTAAAACTGTGTGCTCTAAAGAATATGATACAAAACATAGAGGGTACCTCCAAAATGCTGCAGACTTCCAGAGAAGATACGATGTAACTCTATTCCTGTGACTCTATTCTATGTTCATCGTTGATCACTTCATCAAAATCGCTTCTATCCAGCATGTTGCATCAAGGATTGTCAAATCCATAGCCACTAAATGCAACAAACGTCACTGAACTATTCGTGCATCCATTTATTATCTGAAAAATGGTACCACTTTGTGGCTTAAATCTCGTGTTATAGCTGTAGGATGTATTAAAATAACGCATATAACATGCCTGCCTTTTCAGTTGTTGATAATAGTGAGTAGATGGGATTCAAATAGCGTTCTATATTACTTTCTTTATACAATATATTCTACATTTTGTAGGTAGTTATAAAATTTTAAATAAAGTGGGTTGCAAAATTTATGTTATTATAAACCATAAACCCGGTTGGATACTATTCGACAGCTATAAATAAACCACGTTGTGATAAACATTTCACATTTTTACACACAGCTTCAAATGAAACATATGTAAGTTGATAATATGTATTGCAGCCTGGCAAAACAAATTCAAATTGAGAAATCTGCAGAAACTTTTATTCATTTGAACATATTATTCTACCTGTTTCAAATGATGTCTTGAGTTGTTACCTTTACAACACAATATTTCCATCCTTTTGCGTAAATTTTATCATTTTTTACTCTTTCTGTTCCATAGCAGATCTCTTTCTTAGAGTAGCAATTTTAATGGACAGAAATGTAGAAATCTCATTAATTTTGATAATAATTTCTAAGTTATTTCATGAATCAACAAGATTATAGTATTACAAAACTAAATTTGTGACAAAGAACATTTTGAGTTGCGTGGAATAATAGTCGTAATTAAAAAAAAAAAAAAAAAAAAAAAAAACATTCAGTTGCCTCTTTGCGCATCGAATAACTTATTAACATAATCCAAAAAGTTTACTAAAGGAACAAAATTGTCATTGATGCAGTATTTTAATTCCTAACCTCGATCAACCTAATAATATTATTAAAAAATGATAAGTTATTTTGCAAGCATCCTATTGCTGCTTTTTTCTAAAGGAAATCTTTAAAAGTTGTGTTAAATAAGTACAAATAATATTATTTTTTCCAGTTATTTAGTGGTTAAATGTGCATTCTAAAAATTTGAAAGTTTTTGTCTAAGAATAAATAGAGAATGATAAAAATTAACAAATACTTCAATTCAAGTATTAATCCACTAATGAATAACTTATTTAACTTTTAATAATTTAATAATTGTCATTATCCAAACATTCATTATTTTGAGGACTAATTCTTCAATAATTATAATTGAATTCTTACTGATTTAAATCTAAAGATTAATTCTTTTGAATACAAATGCAACAAATACAATAACGCAATAGGGAAATAAAGTTTTAAAATTTTCATGATGAATTAAAAAAAAACAATTCTTAAAAAAATGAAATGAAGCTGCAGAAATGTTTGTAATGAAGCCATGCTTTATTTGAATCTCACTAGGATCATTCATTAACTAGATTCTTCAACTACATCACAAATTTTAAAACAATCAATTTACTTATAACAACAAAATTTTAATATTATACTTTGATAATGTTTTAAAGTTTTTTATTATTCATTATTATTTTGTGACCTTATTAGTATTGCCAATATTATTAGAGACTTAGGATATTATTGAATATAAATTAAGGAGTTTTTTTTTTTTTTTTTTTAATAAAAAATTATGCATTAAAACTTAAACTTATTTTACACTTAAATCTAGAAATTGTTTTTCTTTTTTTCAATATGTTGTATGGTATTTGAGAAAAATTTAATTTTTAATAACTAACTTTTAAATATATATTTTTTTGAATGAATTCGAAATTTTATAACTTTTAAAGTATTTTAGGAGAATCTGAGAAAAATAAATCCATACTTTTTGATGATTATTTATTTATGAAAATAAGCAATTCAAACTGCTTGATAAACATATATTTTAATGTCAAATCTTTTTATAAAATAGTAGAAGTTCTACAAAAAAAATACAAGATGAAAGACTACTATATGCCAGGCATTAAGAATATGATGAAAATTCTTTATAACTAAGAATACAATTCCAAAAAAAGTCAACGAATTCAATTCCAAGAAAAGGATATTCCAAGATTACATGATAAAAGCAACAACACGAAGGTATAAATTTGTTTTGCAAACAAAAGTAAGCAAGAACTTATACCCCTTTGCTACATAATCCCATAGCTGGATAGCGAGAAAGTGATAGTTCATCGATTAATCGATTTAAGTGTGTAATTTATCACCATGAAAGTTTTACCTTTTCCCAAATCGATATTTTAAGCTTAGTCTCATATTTCTAACTTTATGACATATGTTCGATTTTAATTTTTTTAAATTTTACTCTTTAGCTTAAGTGAATTGGGTGCTAAACTTTCCTTCTGGGACATTAGTTAAAAAATATTTGTAATCAATAATAAAAAACTTTATATTAATCTAATTGGATAAAAGTGTCACTTAATAATAATTTAGCATCTTTTAATCATATTTTTAAGGCGTGTAATGTTTTTTTTCTTGATTATGCAATCTGATTTCTTTAAATAATGTGTTTTTAATTTAATTTTAAGAATAATTAAGGTTCGAGACTAAAAACTGTGCATTATTCATTAATTTTATAAGAGAACGAAGAAAAATAACGTAAAATAAAAATATTTAAATATTAAAAGGACAATTAATTATGTTGTATTGATTTGCATTTGTGGAAATCTTTTGTAGGAGAAAAGTTACTAAAATATTTAAATCATAAAACTGTGAAGAAATCAGAACACGATTTTTAGAAAGATTTTTAACTTTATTTAAATTAAATGTTTTACTAAACTTTTTTTAATTCATAATTTTTGATTAGCTAAAATCACATTTTAATTCTTATTCTTGTTTGGGATTTCTCATTTTTGTGTTTTGCATCATGCCCGATAGCCAAAATGCTCATAGTGTCAACAATGCAAGTGTCTCGACTATTTTTTTTATCATGAGTAACTGAATTGGTTAGTCGATATTTATATCTATAAATCTTGGGAAACCAATTTCCCGTTGGAATGTTCATTTATATTGTCCATAAAAATAATTAACGTTATTATCCTCAATTGAAGGTCTAATAATTAATCAACTGAACTTTAAAGTAAGATGAATATAAACCAACTTCTTATTTTGCAATTTATAAATCCTTATAAATTATACAAATAATTATTTAATCCATAGTAATAAATAATAATAAATTACTTCTTAATATAAATAATAATGAATTACTCTTTTAAGTAAACTGCTTAGTTTAATAACTTATAACAGAGAGACAATTCTATTAATACACGTGTTCAAGTATATTCAGCATTTTTGTATAAGGGTATTGAATTAGACTGAGAAAGATTTTATGGGTAATTGTAGGAAATTACTTCGAAACATAAATCAAAGAGAGTAATTTTATTGCAATAAGGAAATATGATACGTCAGAAAATAAAAATCTTATAATTTAAAGCCTTAAGTGCCACAATTTAGTATAATATTATTCTTTTTTTTGTATTATATGTAAGTAATCTTCTTTTTTCCCCATATATTGTTTGCAAATTCATATCTACAATAAGTTTGGGCACAGATGCCTATAATCCATGACGCCAAATTCTGAGATTGATGATTTTTTTGGCGGATTTTCTTATGTATCTGGCAACCACGTTTTTGTTACGTCATACATATGGGAACCTATAAGAATTATGCAGAAAACTCAATTTTGGTAACACTAGTATTTACGTCATCGCGCACGTCAATATACGTCTTCTTGGCAACATTTCTTCATCGCCAAAAAAAATGCAGAATTTGAAATCATGGATTATACGGCACCTGTGCCTAAATTTGTCTAAATAGACAAATTTACATACAATTACAAAAACAAAAATTATTAATTCTGATGATTAATATAAAACGCTCTGACTCTAGTAATAACCATTTTATCATAATCTATGAATTTATAATGTAAAAATATTTGTAACAAAATTGATGATTTTCATCATTTTATCATCACTTTCATGACAATTAACAATGCATTATTGCAATTATATATCTTTGATAAGTATTAAGCAATTTAATTTTCAACAATATTGCAACATAAAAATTGCAGTGTCCAGCCTTTCATGTAATTTTTATAAAATTAATATATCAGAACATTATAAAAGCATATATACACCTAGGATTTATCACTAAAAATGTCTCTAAATGTTTGAATTTGCAGGGTCACACTGATTCGATGAAATTTCGGATTACTTAATATTATAGTTTTAAAATAATATAATAACAATAATATATATATATATATATATATATATATATATATATATATATATATATATATATATATATATATATATATATATATATATATATATATATATATATATATATATATATATATATATATATATATTTATATAATTTAAAATGTATTGCATTTAACAGCTTTATTTGTTTTCCGAAATTTTCATCAGCAAATTGAATAATAAATATTCAATTTTTCTAAATTTTCATCAGTAATCCAAGTTTAATAAGAATAATGATTATCAACTTCATTAAACTGGATTGATCACTAATTAAAATAAACATTTATAGTTTATGGATTCAGTCATGTTCAGTTTTTTTAATGCATTAGTAGTTCTAAGTTGCTCAAAGTGATCTTAGATTGTAGCTCAAAGGAGGATTTTATCAACTTCATAATTGTCATGAAGTTGATAAGTGATCAACTTAATGACAATTATGAAACTGAATTGTCATGAAGTTGATAATTGTGGCATTTGCTATTTTACTACTCACAAATTTAAATCATTTGATTTTGTTAATTTATTTGCATCTCTGAAGATTAATTATAAAAACCAATTATTCATTTTACCAAGCAACGGGAAGTAGAAAACTAGCAGTTCTAAGTAGAACAAAAAATTAGTACTTTTTTGTTTTTACATAAATTGCCTATAAGCATTTTTGAATGAGTATCTTAAACAATTATACTTGATTACGAAGATACTAGAACAGATGCTTCTCAAAATTGCAGCTAATCAATATATATATATATATACTATATATATATATATATATAGGTATATATGATCATATATATATATATATATATATATATATATATATATATATATATATATATATATATATATATATATATATATATATATATATATATATATATATATATATATATATATATATATATATATAAATATATATATATATATATATATATATAGTATATATATATATATATATATATATATATGAAAATATCAGAATATAAAATTAAAAAATAACACATTTTTTTAAAATAAAATTCACTTTATTAAAATGCAATTCAAATTTCATTCAATTTAATATGAATATTAATAAATGGAATATTTTAAAATAGTGAACAAACATCTATATATCTTAAAAATGTATCTAATCTTTGAAGTATTTTGCTTAAAATCTTAAAAGGCAAAGAATATTTACTGATATATTACTTGTTGCAGACGAATTAAAGATACATAAATTCTAATGTTTCATAAAGAGAAAGTTCAAAAGAGTGAGGAATTTTTTCTTTACAAGATTTTTTTTGATGGTCAATTTCTTTCAAAAGTCAAAAAAGAAAAAAATTTTGGATGTTTCTACGCTTTGGAAAAAGTTGACTTTCATGTTAAAGTTTACGTTTTCTTTTGATGTGTTCAACCTTTTGAGCTGCAGACAAACCTTTTTTTAAATCATGGGCTATGTTCATGATATTCTTATATCAAAAAATTAATTTTTATAAATTAATATTAGTTAAAAATTTATTCTTATAAATTTTTAGCGTATATGATATCATTTTTAGACAAGTTGAAGATTGTCAACAAATTTATCAGTACTTTTATATGAATAGAAATCAACCTAATGTTTTGAAAATGAAATATAATTTGTTCTTTTCTGATATTTAGTATGCGAACAACCTGAACAAGATTATACAATTTTCTTTATTTTAATTCACTCTTAAAATAGGTACATATTTTTGTTGAAAGTTTCTAAGAAAATAAATTTTTTCAATTGCAATTTTACATCTTAAATTTTGAGTAAAATTACCAGTTCATAGAATTATTAATTAAAAAAACAGACCACGTTTTTTAATATCCGCCATAATACAGTATCATTGAATTTCAAATGGGGTGAAGGATAGCAATCACGCATCACTTAATTATTAATCTTTCCCTCGAATCTCTTTGTCGAACTAGCTTAAAAAAAGTTAGGATATTTTACAACTTGATAATCATCCACTTATATTGTAACATACTTTTTTAATTGTATCATTTTACAAGCTTATTAGGCTTTGTCCAAGAAAGTGACCAAGTTATGCCAAGCTGTTGCAGTCCTTAAACATTCAATAGATGATATGTAAATTTACATACTTTCATCTTATGTAAATTAACTATTATACTAAAAGAAATTTTGTAGGTAAGAATATCTTGTGAATGCATTTCAAATTACTAAAAAATCTTTTAATTAAAAATTCAAACGAAATATTAAAAAACTAAAATTTTTCATATTTTATATTATGATATTCTAAAATATTTTTATTCAAATGAAATTCCATCCAATATTTTTGTGAAACATTAATTTTAATTATTTTTAAATTTTAATTAGTGTAACAGAATTATTTATAACTTTTAGTTAAGGAATGAAAAAAATGACAACGTTTGTTGTTCATGACTGATGAATACTTCTTTTACAGCTATGGAAGAAAAATTTTGCTGTCAATTTTATTAAAAACTTCCAGAATATTAAATCGGCTGCATGAAAAATACGTTAAATTATGAATTTATTTCCTATAACATTTTCCAATTTATACTCTAGAAATTCTTTTTATTTTGCAATTGTATATACATACATGAATATATACATTCATATTTTTCTGTTCTACTGCTCCTATTATTTTCTCAACATATGGTGGACCAATCCAAAGTGGCAATTAACTGGACCAATTAATTAGATTTAATCATTTTTCATGAAACCAATGAATTGTTCCCTCTTTAAGTGTCAGTACCTGGTTTATTACTATATATATAGTTTCAAGAACTTTGTTTTATTATTCCCTAATAAACTTTTTCCTCATTAGGATAAGTTAAACTGAATTTCTACAGTTTAAAATAGATTCCAAACTACAACAAAGAATCATAACCAAGGTGAGAACCATCGAACGCATGAATTTTTGCATCAATGTTAAAAAGGGGATCATTTATCTTCCAGATTTTTATCCATTTTGATTGGGAAATAAAAAGTTGTATGGTAAAGAATAAAACTATAGCATTATCGATGTTAGCTATGCTCAGACTTACGTCATTGGAAGTATACTAGAAAAAAGTAATAAATAAATAAAAGATAATAGTTAATTCTATTTTAATTGAATAATAATTTTTAAGTCCACTCTGTTTCGATAAAATTCTCATCAAATAATTTATTTTATCACTTTAAAATAAGTTAAAATTCTGTTAGTTGAAATGAGTAAAAAGGAAATTTAAAATCGCTTTTCAACGTGAGCTTCATCGACTTTGTGTGGAATTTGCCAATACATACTGTTGATAATCAATTTCATTTCTGTTTTAATAAACTATCGCTTAGCAGTTGCTTAATCTGAATTTAACATCTTGATTTTGGCTTCGCAATGCACCTGATTAACCTGGATTTAGCAGCATTGAAATCTTTCCCCACTTCAGATAGATTCGCATGACTCACATGGAATTATTAGAAAACTAATGTTTGCAGAAGATCCCCTTCTGGCTAGAATGGATGAAAGTCAGTGTTCTGTAGAATATCAATCTTAGAAGAAAATTGCTGTGATTACTTTAGTGGCAATATCTCTTACCTTTTCCTTCGATTTCAAAGAAGAGATATGGAGATGATAGAAAGGGAAGTAATATCACCCCGAGGGAATGAAAGGAACGAGTGAACCAAGATGTCCTTCCACCCAGAGACTAGGTCCGGAAATTTCCAGCTCAGACGGAAAAATCTTACCTCACTTCCTGAAACCTCCCCATTGAGCTTCTTGGAAAGGGGAGCGCGTCTTATTGACTGCGACACATTTCTGAGTCTGTTTACTTCTCTTTCTGAAACGCTGCTGGAGGTCGTCGAGAGCCTTGTCTCATCGTGTTTTGTTACTGTTACTTTCGGCGACATGTGTACAATATTTCGAGAGAATGTTCACTTCGTGTTTTTGTCCTTCTCGCTTAATACCTTAAGCCAATTTGTCAACATCAGTGTCACTAATGTCTGCAACTTTGCCTGCAATTTTTTAAGTTAATATTTTTACCATAGTTTCCGAATCACAACCTCAAATATTCTTCTTATACTAATTAAATTTAATTATAACTTGAGCGCCTTTTTTAAGTTTACCAATAGGCTTCTTAAATATATAATTAAATTTAATAAGTTGTCATTTGTACAAATACCTAATTATCAATTATATTTGTGCAATAGTAATTCAGTGTAAACAAAGAATTTTTGTACCAATTATTTAAAACATTTTCAAAAGTTATAGATAAATGAAAACATGGTAAAACTATAAGTAATTCATGCGCTTAGTGATATTTATTGTCAACAAAGAAATAGTATTATTTTTAGTGATTATAGTGGAAGTGTTACAAGTGTTACAAGACTCCTCTCAATGTTTTTATTTCATACTTTCACAGTCAGAAAATAGCTTTAATACTGGTATATCACATAAATTTTGGCATTCAAAAGTTATTTTACAAAAAACACACAAAAATGGTGGGAATCGAATTACTATAATGAATGTCAAAAGGATAATCGTGCATTCACCAGCTAAAAAAGAATCATTTATTATATTATTAAATACTTTGAAAAGAAACTGTTCATTTTTATTTCATAATGAGTGTTGAAGGATTAAATTGAAATAAAATATTCCTAACTACTGTGTATGAAGTTAGATTTTAATGATATATAGACATTTTTGAGAACAAAATGTACTTCATATATTAAAATCAATATTAACTAGTTTTGCGTTATTAATAAATTATTTATAATTATTTATTGATGTAATTTTAATTACTGTCATTTACGAAAAACAGCAAGAAGAAAGTTAAAAGCAAACTAATTACGTTATAATAACCTAAAGGGAGAAATTTGTAATCACTGAAACATAATTAGCAAATATCATGTTAAATATTTTTTTAAGTAATTCAAAGAAAACATTCCTTAAGTGTGAATCAAATGGAATGGAGCCATGACTAATGGAAATAATTTGTTTTCTTAGTCCAAAAAGTGTAGAAATATAGATTTAAATCTATAATATGATTAAATGAATTTTTTTATAACACGAAAGCTTCGAGTATCTACAATGTGATTAACTAAAAAATGCTTAATAGCATAAATTATTCATATATTTACCTTCCCTTTTGAAATAAAATATGCTTTCAAAAAGATACATTATTTGCTAATATATTATTTTCTACGAAGTAATCCGAGAATTGATATGGAAAGATAGAAATGGAAGAAAGTATTAGCATTATGAGCTTTCAAAAGAGGTAATTAAGTTGTTATTGAATATGCTGAAAAAGAACGAGGAAAAAGAAAGAAAAAATAATATATGACAAAAGAGAAAGCTTATTACAGGAAGAGGGAAGGGAAGCGAAAGACCCCATTAAATATAAAACGAAACAAGGATGGAACTATATTTCTCCGCAGGGGCTGTGGAAAACAAAATAGAACTGTTTCAAACGCAGCGGTGACAGGTCTAAGCTCGTGGCATTAGTCACGGATGTTGCCACACTGTGGGGAAGAAAAGATGGACGAAAAAACAATTGTGTTGTTTCTGGGCCTCGAATGCCGAAGCGCTTGTTAAGAAGCTTACATTAATGCAACGGCCATCATTTAAATAAATAGGAAAGACCTCGTAAAAACCATTAGAGGAAAGCCTCAAACTCGAGCATTAAAATAAAGGCGCCATAGGAAATGTCATACTCGCTTTGGAATTGATTGTAAAATGTGTATTTTAGCATTTTCTCTTAAAGAATTTTAGCAACGCAAATATATCCATTACATATTTCTGGCTATGAAAAGATGACATAAATAAATACATATCGAAAATGATGGAACTGTAGTAATACGTCTGTAGATTTAAGGTGTTGCCACAGTTTTACCTAAAAATAATGATGTATTATATTCATTTACATTATTTATTATATTCATTATTATGAATATAATAATAAGAAGTATATATATATATATATATATATATATATATATATATATATATATATATATATATATATATATATATATATATATATATATATATATATATATAATAACTATTCATTATTATATATATTCGTTATTATGATACACAAATTTATTCAAATAAAATAAATTGCTCACAAAAGGAATCAAATTTATATGTAATTTTATCACCCAAACACGTTTTAAAATTAATTTTAGTAAGAAAACGTTTTAAGCAAAAATTTAAATTTGAATTTCTAATAACAAAACGAATTTTAAAGAAAATTTATTACATGTTTAAAAGGTATAATAGATAATAAGAGTAAATAAAATTAATTAATATATGATGTGTAAAATGTTTTTATATATAATATGATTTAAAAATATTTATTGTATTACGTTTTCTGTATTCAGTAATATATTATTATATTTTTAATTTCTTTTTTTAAATTTACGAATAAATTCTATTTTAACTGTTATAAGAAAACTTAAATATGTGCTATAATTACTTGTAATTTTTTGCATTTGAGGCAAGATAAAAAGTATTATTATTATTAATTTTCTGTAATTCATAATGTTTACTGCCTAAATCTTAACACTGCATTTTAAATTTATAAAATAATCAACTGTATTATTATAACATATTTAACTATACAAATCCAAAAATAAAAAAATGAAAATTTTACATCATACAATCCCAGATTTAAGGTAAGACGTCCGATATATACAACATGATTATTACCGTTTGAATATGACACAGTATCAATTTACCCTTTTCTATTTTATTTCTCATTAGTTACCAAACCTGTAGATGTACTTAAGCACCAAACACAACGACAACTCTTTCACACACTGACCCAACGTTTCAGTCTCCATTCATACTGTACATTGACTCCTAACATTCAGTAAGCTAATGGATTTCTGAATGATGAGATCCTAATGATAAAATGATAGTCCTCGGGCGGACACTAGTCGTAATGAAATGACCAAACAGACATTAGCAGCTCGAAATCTTTGGCCATTTCTAACGTGTTTGTCATGCAGTTTCCATTTATCAAAAGCAAATCACTATAAGATAATTACCAGAGGAATTAGAAACTTATTTAAGGAGTTTTTTCGTGAAGCCTCGTTTTAATAAAGTTAGGAAATATATTTTTATTTCATTTCACAATAAAATTATAGTGAAAATATTTTAATTACTCGTTAAATCTAAGCCTTTAATATTTTAGGATATATTTTAAGAAAAAATCGAGAAGATTATAGATTCGATAAATCATTATATGATATGGAATATAATTTTTATTTTCAGTAATATTAATAAAATCAGTTTAAAATTCCTTTCGGTTAATTTAGTTTTTCTTAACAACACATTTTTGAAATTTACTCTGCTCCTAAATTAATTTTTATTGATTAATTTGAAAAAAAAACTTCCTGTGCAATAACGATCAAATAAATGGAATTTACCAATAAATAAAAACACATATTTCCAATCGATTGGAAAGTACTTAATATGTAATTACCATTAATAAGGATTCCTTGGAATTTCTTCAATTTTATTACATATTTTAAACAGTGCATTTTTTAAGCTCTTAGTTTTAAAATTTAATTTATATAATACCCATAATATTTTTTTTAAAAAAATTAAGTCATCAAGAATATTAATGATTATTTCATTTATTGAAATAAAAAATGAATAAAATAGATATTTTAAACATAGTTTGACAATAACTTAAAATCACACACACACAAACAAATATTTACAAAATTTAAGTCTATTTAAATAAAGTTTGCATAAATTCTTCAAATTAAGTTTGGTAATAAAATTTTACATGAAGACCTCCTTAAAACAGCTCACAGCTAAATAATAAACAAGGAAATGATTTCATATTTTAAGAAATAGATTTTCCAGTTTCTTAGCACCAATGCAGATTTTTTTATCTTATGAATAAATTAAATGTTTTTTTGGGATTTTTCTAAAGTAACACTTAATATTTCTTTATATTAAGTTTTGAGACAATAAATCTGTTTTACAAAATTTTCGAATTATGAAATTTGAACCATCAAAAGTATGTATGTTACTCTTGTTTTTGCTTCTAAGTAAATATCATAAAATAGGAGAGAACTCTAACTTTAATAAACTGGTACCCTAAAATGGATGTCAAATCTAACGACAGATATCATAAGTAAACTCATATCAATACTCATATTAATGTCCTCAGTTTTGATCAGATACGTCAGCACAGAAGCCAACATGGCCAGATCCGCCCACGCAGACATAGTCTCAAATGTGCGAATCGTGTTCTTCAGATTGCTTCAGCGATATACGATCCACCACAGGCATAGCAGTACGAGACATATCAGTACCTATAGCCCTCCGAAACGAAATCTTCGTGAAAGGAAAAGGAGACACGCCGAGGCACCAGGGGCTGAGCCCCTAGATCATGTTAATTGAGCCGGCATGAGTTGTCCAACTCCAGGAGCGGATATTATCCTGCTCCGAATTAATCCCTACTCGAGAGGAGGAATTCCAGAGCCTGATTAAAAGCGGCTACGAGTGTGTTTGTTCAGGATGCAGAAATTAGAACCATTGGAAGGACTGCAAATTAAATGGACGTGTTTGCGAATGTTTCGATGTATTCATGGGATTTTAATGAGGGGAGAAAGGAATTCCGGGAGAAGGGGCGCCTACGAACTCGCATGATTTGTTGAGTTGAGTATTTCCCATCTCTATCTATCGGTTTAATTCGATATTCGAGAGGTTTCTAGACAACGTAACGCGAGCTTCAGCTTCTCATCAGCAAAGTTGCTGTTAATGTTCCATTTTGTGGGTTTCGGATTAGCATTTCGTGGGATGACCTTCGCCAATTATTTTGCAATTTCTCGTATACGCAAATTGAAAATTCCAGTTTTTAATTTTCTCTTAAAATAACAATATTATTCTTGTTTTTCTACTAAAATATATACTGATGCAAGTTAATTTAGTTCACACAAAATGATAAAGCAAAATAAGACATTTTTCTTAAATAGTGTATAGGACTTGCATATAAATTGATAAGCTTAAAACTTGTAATCTAAAGTGAATATTATGTCACTCAAATGTTCTACAAGCTGCAATTTATTAATCCCATACTTTTTCAAATTGGTAACTAAATCAAACAATCATGAAGAAAATGAAAAAACATGCAAGTAACATATTTTACAAGTTTCAATTTCAAAATTTTAATTACATGTTTAAAATATATTGCATTTAACTCTGCAAGAAAGAAATTTTTAAAATTCCATTTTTTTATATACAAGGATTTATTGATATACTTCTTACATATATTTTCCTTTCCGAAGCAAATTTTTTAGTATATATAACTTTCAATAACAGTTAAAAATCATTTGGTAAAGTATTTAATTAAAATTTTTAAAATGTGAATTTAATTTACCGTTGAATGATTGCTGAGAAATTTTGTCCTTTACCTTTAATATAAAGATGAATATATTTAGACATATCATATTTGTTTACATTACCATAGTTTGGGAATAAAAAACTGAATTAATACTCGATAATAATAAGGTGGTGTAAATGATGATTTTATAATTTATTTCTCTTATAATAAACATTGAAAAATAAATATAATTCTTTTATATGTCCACTGAAAAAATAATATCTATTGCCAGTATGAGAACAATGAATTGCAAAAGAATTTCTTGCAATAGGATTTATTACGAAGCTTCTAGAAATATGTCAGTTAAAATTTGTCAACACGCGCATGGAAATTTAATGTTTTCTACTCCAAGCTAAATATACATTTAAGATCCTGCTATATTAACAGAGTATTTTGAATGTTGATATACATTGGTGTAACAATTTATTTTTTAGATTTATGGAAAGAGTGATAAATTTGAATCATTTTCAAACTTTTCTTGGATTTCTGTGGTTTTTGGAGTTTGTTCACGTTAATATGCGACGTCCAAAATCCTTCCATTCACATGGAGTGAAGGGTGCCAAATCTGGTGTTCTAGTCACCTGAAGACAGTTCAAAATTACGAGCCTCTTGGTGACAGGAGGTTAAACCCGTTAACCTTAGGTATAGTCCTAAGCTCACCTGCACAGGTTAAGTAGGTGGTTTCTAGAATAATACGTGAGACTGTAATGCATACATTTTACAGAATTAAAGCTCTATATTGCAATAAAATGTTTATACTAAGAGTTTTATAAAAAAAAAAACATAGTCAATTTATACGTAAATAGAAAGAAATAATATTTGAAACTAGGAATCAACTCTGGTAATTACAATATAAGTCTGTAAATTATGTAATACTTTCATCAAACATTGAACAATGTACCCGTGGGTAGCGGAATGAAACATAAAAATTTACATAATTGCTTGATATCACTTATCTAATATTTATAATTCTCTCAGTTTTAGTAACTTTTTCTCTTAACCTTAGAAGATCTTAATTTTATTTTTTTTTCGTATATTCCTCATATTATGTATTAAATATTATGGCAACGATAACGTATGGGAATGATTGTAAGTTGTAAGGTTTCATTTTGCCTAGATGAAAGTAATAAAAATACATGTGAAGAGTGAAGCTTTATCTCATTTAAAAGATAACTTTTAAAATCTAGATAGCTGACTCATTTCAGAAACTTTGTTATGTTATTTCTTCATGCGTCACCAAGAGTAATATGTACTGAGTATTTTCAAATGCTTACATGAATCATAACTCATTGTAATAAAATTGAAATGCACGAAATTCTTTGAAATACCAAGTGATATAATCAACGAGGAATATTTTACAAAGATAGCTTTCATTTAATTCACGGAGAAACATGAATTCCCATAGAACAATAATATGCGTTTTCTAAAGGGAATAGAAGACAGAAAAAAATAATAAATAATATTGCAACAAAGTGAATTAATTCATGAAAGTAAAAGCTCCAGAACAAAGGATGATGGATAAGAAGCATCCTCATCCTACGATTAATATGCCGAAGATGTTAATCCAATTATTAATCCTCTCAAAAATAGTTTCTTTAAGAATAAAGAAACTCAAAGCAATGTAGGATGCTTATTAGCATTTCTTTGCTTGTAGGAAGACATGCCTTGTTTCTTTTTTCATGCCGATCTCTTCCGCTACAGCTAGTAACGAAATCAGAAGCTGATCCGAAAGACAGAGAGAAAAATCCCTAATAATAACTCAATTAGAGAGGAAAATTCTTTCTTAATCTGAGAACTAAAATACTTCTTATCATTTAATTACGTGGAGGACGGAATCTGGACGTTTCTTGGAGATACCAATTAAGCATGTCATTTAGATTCTTTGACTTTCGCTTCCTTTTTTTTCTTTTCTTTTATAGGGAGAGCATAGCAGGGATTTTTCCCTTTCGATGTAAAGCAATAGGGAGAAAGCCTTCCGGACGTATCGATGAATCCCTTCATATTTATTTTTACTCAAAGGAGGAAGGATGATGAAAGGGAAAACGATGTGGAATACGGAGGCTTTCGTGTTTTCTTTTCGAGGACTTGTGCTACAAGCAGTGCGTCTCTTTTTTTCCCCTCTTCCTCTGTGTTTCTTCTTTATTTTCATGTTTGTGTCACATGGCTGCGGGCTTTGAATCTGAAAGGGAAAAAAGCTTTTAGAAAGTCAGAATTTAAATGAAATGAAAGGGAAAAAACTAAAGAAACATGTCTGCATGCGTGAACTGTATTTTTCTCATTCCCTTTAGAAACTAAAACTAAAAATATTTCATGTTTTACTAAGCCAGTTAAGTAAAAGTAAACATTAATGGATTTAATGCATACTGTATTTTTAAAGTCGATTTTAAGATATATTTGTAAATTCATCATCAAATAATAAACTAATTTATGTAATTTAAATAGTAAACTATAGTATATCCTGCTGATTTAAAAATTATAATTATTCAATAAAGTTATTCAGTTATTATCGTTATAAAACTGGAATTTTTGTATTAGTTTTGAAGATATTCTAATTATTCAGTTATTATAATTCGGAAATTGTGAGAGACTTTTGTATTAGTTTTGAGACTAGAATCTTTGAAATCATTTCAAATGATAACTTTTGATATAATAAATTATCCCATTGATATGTTAAAGGAGAAAAGATCAAGCGCTTTAATTTCAAATTTTATTAATTAGAAGTTTAACGATAGTTAAAAGTAAAATAACTTTATGCTACACATTTTCTTTGTAAAAGGTTTTCTATAAAATTCTGAAGCAAATCTGAAGATAATCTCATATAATTACAAAGTATGATTAATTAATAATATGCATATCTGAATCAATTACCTTTTTAATAAATTTTCTCATTGATAAAATGAATAAAAAATGACCTCGATACTGTCAAATATTTAGTTACACCGATAATTCTTCAATTAAAATTTTTAGTATCATCGATAGGTAATATTTTCATTACCGAATATATCACCTTCTAAAAACGCGCGGTCCTTAACTGAAAATAATGTCATATTTTAGTATCTCCTATTTCATTTATCAAAGTGCATCGCACTCTCCTTCAATATACCAAGTAATATGAGTTCGTTAGACACACTGTGGTAATTCAATTCATAATGGTTGACCGAACTAATATTAATAGTCAAAAGAGATTGCCATACCACAACAAATGACTACATCAAATGTGAGCAAAATATCAAGAACTGTTTTACTAAAAATCATATTGATGATCATCCAACAACTAGATTAACTACCTCAATATGTAATTTGAAGGATCGATAGTAAAATAATTTACGGATTGAAGAATATATCTTTTACAAAATCTACAAATATCATAAATTTGCAATTTAGTTTTATAAAAATAAATAAGGAGCGTTAAGAATATCAATCGCAAATATATGATCTAAATATTTTCATATACATTAAAGTTTTTGATAAACTTATAAACAAAAATAAAATTCTTATTACAAACTTTATTATGAAATATTGAATAAAAGTAAATGAATGGAGGAGATTTTTCATAATTTTCATAGTTTAATTTTTCAAAAATAATTCGTTTATAAAAATGAATGAATAGTTCTTTTTAAAAAATGTAAAATAATTAAGATTTTAGCTTAATGAAAAGTAAGAGAAAATTTATAATTCTATTTTGTCTTAAAAATTACTTGATTTATTAGTTATTTTTATCATTTCTCTTTTGTTATCATTTTATTTACTAAGTTCATAAGTTATTTAAATATTTGAAGATTGGTAGTCTTTTATAACATTAAAGAATATTTTCATACAAAATAGAAAAGGAATTATAGTAACTAACATATTCATTATAAAATATTTATGTACATAGCTTCATTCTGGCATTTTTAATTTAATAATTATTAACTCCTCTTAGTTCTTGTACTGGTACATTTATTTTGATTTGCGAAACGTTATATTAATCATTATCTTCTGATTTTATAATTGATAATAACGGTTTGAGTTTTTGAAAATTAAATAAAATCACAACGGTATTAGTACAAATGCAATAATTTTCTCAACGTCAAACAATCAAACAATTTTATCATTATTGAAAGAATGTATTGTTCAGGAACTGTAATGTAAATAAATTGCCTTATTTTATTTTCAATTCTAAAAAGAAATATATTAAATTTTTTGAGCATATTTTTGTCAAAGTGAATATATTTTTAGGATAGTACATTCATTTGCATTTAATGAGATTGAAATACCACAAAGAATATTTTGGAATAAATATCAGTGTTTATTGATTTTCACATCCTGTATTGGCATCTGACTTAAGTAAGCAAAAATGAGTATTATATCATAAATATTTGTATACATATAAAGTTGTATACTCATTTTTGTGATATGATTTCCATTATATATTTTAATAGTATAAAGTATTAATATTGTATGTGTTACCCTATCTTTCTACAAATATTTATGTTATTTATTATATTAAATACACGGAAAACCAAATGTCTTTTTCTTTCAAGTCCCGAGGAAACAAACCATATTCGTTGTTCTTATTTTTAATGACATCAATTTGCCATACAAATGCCTATGCACTTAAAATGTAGACTTTACTTTCTGCTAGTAAAATATCTATTGGCGTCAATTGATACCTGTAATACAATCAATAAGAATCCCTTTAAGTCAGGGATCTCCATCTCCCAGGAAAATGTCAGCCTCCATCTTCAAAAGTACCTCCAATTTCCGAGGCCTAGACAGATCTGCTTATGACATCATTCAATAAAATTCTCACTAAAGCTGACATAATCTAATTCGTCGAAGCAGACAGACATATGACTGACCATAAGACATCCATCGAGTCAACCAGAAAAAAAATAAACATCCAAAAATAAATAACCAAGAAGTACTTCTCCGTTGAAGTCTGATCACTTTAGCAAAAACCGAATTTATTATTGAAACCTACGACTTCCTTTATCGAATACGTAACACCTGTTCAGGTTTCCAGGATTCCTGGAATGGTTGTAACCTCAAGGTGAAGAACATTTTTTTTCCTCTACCAGTTCTCTCCTCGAAAGACGACGAAATGAATGACCTATTGGCCCCCTCCACACCAAACCACGCAATTCACTTTGGTCTGGAGTCTGGAGGGATGGGGGAAACACTCTTATGAGACCACAAGAATCGATATTCGACGTTCCGGACGATCGATTCCTGATGCGATTCATCGATTTTTTTGTCATCGTTCGGTGATGGAAAGCGACAGCTCGGATCTCGAGTCATTAGAAGACGGGGGTTTCTCCTCTTACTCGGTTCGCAAACCATCGATCACCGCTTTTCGTGTGGCTGTTATTGTCCACGTATATTTCCTTCTGCTTCCGTTCTTTGCGTTATGAGAAAAACTTTCATTTCGTTTGACACGTTCCTCACTCGCTCTTTTATACGCGAGAGGCTGATATCTTCTTTCGCTCTCTCTCTTTCATAAGTATGGCTATATTCATTCTGGTTGGAAGTGGTAATACTAGTTATTTGAAGTATATCATAATAATGGATACTAAAGCCAGTTTCTATTATTTTTGTTTGGTAGATTGCTTTCGGATTAGAACTTTTTGTATGTTACGCGTATACAGGAAATATATTTCTTTTATTTAGTTTTACATTTAAAACATAAAGAGTGATATTATTACCTTACTGTGACGCGATGGGAATGATCACATAAGCTTATTTGATTTTATGGAATGAATAACTGAATTCTCAAGACCATTGTAAAGATTCATATGACATTCACTGTGTAATGTTTCCTAGTTTCATTAAAATAAAAAATGGTTTATCATTTGTTATCTAGGAAATTGCATATTATATGCTACACAAGCACCCATCTCTATTCTAACTCGTTCATAATATAAAATGGATCAAATTTCTAGTATTCTTAAATGTGTGGGAATATACTTTACAGCATAAAATAATTTGATTCAAATTATCTTTAGATAAAAAACTAGGATTGTATGTTTATAATCAAATACTATCAAGTTACACTGAATTATGTTCTTTAATTAAGTATATAACGATCAGATATTTAACTAAGGAAAAATTTATCTTATGAATGAAAAATAATTATAGAGTTTTTCAATCAAAACTCAATGCGTGATTAAAACTGAAGTTAAGGTGATTATTTCAACGTAGATATGAAAAATAAATATAAGGTATCACTAATAATGCACTATCGAGAAATCAAGCATATACTTTAAAATATTAATTAATTTAATCGCAGTTTAAAAATTAGAAACTTTTTGTTATAATTTCAAACTTTTAACACTATAAGCATTGATTATTTAGAAAGTATTATAAAAAATGAAAACTATTTGTTAAATGTAAATCGTTACAAAACTATAAAAATTTCAGGTCTTGTAAAAGTTTGGAATTCATTTTTTTAAATTTAATAAGTTAAACAATATTATGCATGAAAGCCTGAATATTATATACTATTTAAAAAGTAACGTTCAAATAAAAAAAATAAAGAATGTGTGAGTTACAAATAAAAAATACTGAACATTTTCACTTTGAGCATCTTAAAATTTTTTAATTAAAGTATATATGCTTTGTATAAAAGCAAACATACATTACCTTTGTTATTTTAAGTATCAAAACACTTTATAATTTATACGCTTTGTTATTTAAAGAATCATAATTATTTAAATTAAGTTATAATATGAGTGTCGACAAAGAAACTACAAAAATAGCAGAATCTTATTCAATTGTATAATTTGTATAATAAATAATTTAAATAATAAAAATTCATTCTACTCACATAATGCATTTATGTGAGTAGAAAATTTTTATAAGTTTTATTTTGTATATTTAACAACTATAGGAAAATTTAATGGAACAGATTATAATAATTTTATATACTATATTTTGTCTTCAATATTCATTGCAACATGATCTAAGATTAATCAAACAAACTAGAAATAATCAAAATATATTTTTATTGAATTAAGAACCAATGCATATGTAGGCTGATTAGATAAATAAAATGCACCAATTTTTAATTTCTGAACTTAAGTAACAATTCTATTAATCAAGATATAATTTTTTGCAAACAAAATTAATTACTTTCTTATAAACTTTAAGAGAAACCTTAAATTTATAAATAAAAATGTATCATTGAATTATTTAGCAATATTAGTTTCATAAATTGGTAAGCATTATACATTAGAAAATGTAAAAAATTTCAGAAAATACATATTTTAATGATATTTAATAATAAAATTAGTTCAATTTCATGTTTTAAGCAATTTATATTGTAGTAAACAGCATTAAAATCCTTATTATATTATGAAGGCTAATAATATTGCAAATATTAATGAATTTAAAAATGTATAGTCTATAATTTGTCTTTACCTCTTTTTCAAAATATGTCGAATTGAAAATAGAAATTAAAATAATTTATCAATTAAAAATATCATTTTTAAGACTGCAAATTTATTCTAATTATTATAATACTTGTTTAATCTTATTATTAAATCAATTTTAATAAGTTAAGTCAAAAATATCACGTTAAAGTAATTTTACAAAATGTAACAAGTCGTTTCTGGAAGTTAATGTCTGCTTTAAGTTTAAAATGTTTATCTCAAAGTGCTCAAACAAGAAAGGGCTTGAAAGTTGTATTAAATTACGCGCATTTCACTTGGTATATCCACATGAAGTAAATGAAAGATAAATTCTTTTACGTTCCAAAATAATGCGTCGCATTTAAGAATATTTTCCCTTTGAAGTTGAGTACACTACCAATTACTTCATCTAGCGAAAAGTTTATAATAGAAGCTTATATTTGCATTTATATTTGACTCACAATGAGTTTAATGTTAAACATTTAGGGTATATTTTAACGAGTGATGAAGAGAATTTTGTCGTTGTTTAGGAAAATGCTTCTGGAATACTTCATTTCTCAATAAAGTTAAACTAATGCTGAATTTAAAAAGAATTCTCTCATTTTGGCAAAACAAATAATTTGAAAACACAAGAAATTATACAAAGTAACATAAAATTTTCTATATACAAGGAAATCATTATTACTTAAACTTTAATAAAAACTTAAAGAAAAGTATTTGAATGAAAATCGTAACAACTGAAAAATATACAAAGAATCAAAGAATTAGCTTTTTCTCATCAAAATTTGTCATTATCACAAGTGTTTTTAAATATATATATATATATATATATATATATATATATATATATATATATATATATTAGATAGTAATGAAAGTTTTCCGCCATCGTTAATATCGTCTGCGAAAACATTTACTTTGGCGTGTTTGTTTACATTTTGTCAGACAATTTTTGATAATCGAGAGAGAAAAGTTAATTTGCTTTAGAACACTGCTGCTACATCTGTAAAAACATATTGTTTTCATTAAGTAAGATGTCTGAAATAAGAATATCATGCTAGAAAATTAGAATAATCATTTATTTCCAGTTATATTGCAAAAAAACAGCCACAGAATGTCACTATATTATGTGTACAGATTCAAGAAGCTGAGTGCTCTGGTCGGTCTACTGATGTTGATGAAACCCACAAGCGAGAACTTGTGGATGAAATCAGCATTCCGCCACTCAAGAGGATTGAGGTGTTAGTGCTATGTCTTTAAGTCACCCTAAGCGTCACATAAACTTGACGTGTAAGTTCAGTTGCTATGTGCTGCATGGGCTTTCAAGCAGATAAAGAACTGAATGTATCTGCTCGATTATTAATGTAAGGACAAAATTCTTGACCAGATCACCACCTGTGAAGAAAAGTAGATTTACTTCAACACAAGCAGGAAATGGGGTTGATCTGTGCCAGGTGAGCTCTTCGGTCTCGTGTAACCAAGATACTAGTCTATAATGAAGCTGTTATCAAATTCAAACGACGAATTTTATTCCGGTGCAAGAAGATAGTGTTTCATCAAGATAACGCAATACTACATGTGTTTGCATTCAACGGCTGGATTCTGTGCTGACTCAAATGGGATCTTTTGCCAACTCATCTTGTAGTTCCGACATCGCTCCTTCATACTTTTACCTTTTTTCACACCTGCTGTTTCAGTTTTTCACTGGACGTCCTTAATGAAGCTGATCTGTTTTTGGACTCATGGCCACCAAGTTGAAGACTTTGAAAACTCCCAAAACATTGGCATAAAATCATATTTTTCGGTGGTGATTATTACTCGCACTAGAGGAACTGTTTTCATGTTTTTTTCTAATTTTAGTATGAGCTTTTTTAATGGAAAACTTTCTTTACAACCCAAATTTGTGTATCTCTTATTATAAGTAAAATAAAATATGTTTTAATTTCAACTAAATAATTTAGAAATAAATGAGACAGAATTTTCTTCTTAACACATGTACATCTTACGGCTGTAAGTAAAAAATTAATAAAAATGATTTTTTGATTTGATATTTCCTTAAATTACTCAATTAATATGTTACCGTATATGTGTATTTCTTCACCTTTTACTTAAGAAAAACTGCTAATCACTCACTTTTCTCAGAGAATAACGTTTTTGGCTTAAAATAGCTGTCATAATGATTTATCCTACTCATCATTCAATAATATTTTTTTTAAAATGTAGAAATTTAAAAGTTACACAGTGAAACTTGTTTGATAAAATATTGAATAGTTAGAATAAATGGAATTTAGACTGAATATCGATATTTTAGGAAAGGAAGTAAGTTTGAGTATTTGAAGACATAATATTAATCATTAGATATTATTAAATTAATAATAAAATATTATTAACAAAAAGAAAATAATCAAAAGTTTAAAAAAATCTTATATGAGGAATTACTAAATAGGTTTATGTTATTTCTCAATTTACTTCTTAAACACTTATGACATACATAAGTTTTCGTTAAAAACTATGAGAAATAACCATTCTTATATTAGAAATATAGCCTTATTTCTTAATATAAAGATACTTAAATCCATATAAAAGTTCCCTTTAAAAAGCGTGATAATCCCATATGTGAAATATATCATAAACTATATTCCTTGGAAGCGGAAGTGATAAATCAAAATCATTCACAATATTTCCTTCCATTTGCTTCTTAAAGAAGTCGGACCGAAAATCCTACTTTCAGTTCCCTCTTGATGATTATCGGCAAACGTCAATAAATTCTTTTCTAGAACTGGTAGCAGTTCTGATGTACTAGGATTCCCCTTGTGCAAACAAAGTGAAGCGAAACGCTTTGAAAGTGTAAATTAAAAAGACTGCATCATCGCTCTGATTTTTGTTTGCGTTTCCCTAGGAAGAAGGATCAAAGCCACGTTTTCAGATAGTAGGCAGGAAGAAAGGGAAAAAGAAATAGATAAGGAAGGGAAAAAGGACAGGTTTTAAGATCATTTCTTCTCGTGATCGTTATGCACTCCCCCAACCCTTTTTTTTTTCTTTATCACTTCTAGCATTGCTTTTTTTTCTATATGCTTTTTCTCCCTATTTCCTCTTTCGGCAGCAGCAACAGACTGTTGCTTGCGTCGTGGAGAAATAAAAATTGATCGTTAATCTGTAGCTGCTAAAAATGATAGGAAACTCAAGGCATTCTGCGCCATCTAGTGACGAAAATTGTCAAAATACCAGCTATATTGTTTTTATGTAAAAATAAAATAGAACAATGAAAAGTAAAATATGAAAATTTAATGGCTTCTGTTAGAATATGGAAATGTTATCCTAAAGCAATTCTTTCCATCTGTGATTTCATTTATATTTGATTCAAATAAAATACGCAATTGACGAAGAAATATTAAAATAGAATTTGAAATGTTTAACGAAAACAAAATAAATTAGTCCAGACAAACGAGCACTGAAAAAAATTTCTTATGTAATTAATATTAAAAAGTTTTATTAAAAACTAGACAAATAATGATAAATTATTAATACAATTAGATAATTTTTAAAAACATAATCATAATTATACTTCATTTCTCATATTTATTTCTTTAAACTTATAAGAATATCAATATGAATACAGCCGATTTTATGTGTCCATATATTTATAACTATCAAAATGTTTATTTTTTAAACATTAATAATTTATAATTTATTATTATTGGGAAAATCATAACTTCAGAAAAACAAAAATTTACTTTCTTCATCCTCTCGTATAATCTTCATTATACTTAAATAAATGGAAAAAAATTTTAAAATATAAATAATAATGATTTATGCCAATATTACATGTAATTTTTAAATTATTCAGTTGTAAAACTTTCATAAATAAAAGTATTACCTTGTTGTGCTTCTGATTCAGAAGAAAACTATATTCATTTTATCAGCAAATAAAATTTTAAAATCATGTATTAATTTATGCTTATTATATATATATATATATATATATATATATATATATATATATATATATATATATATATATATATATATATATTATATATATATATATATATATATATATATATATATATATATATATATATATATATATATATATATATATATATATATATATATATATATATATATGTATATATATATATATATATATATATATATATATATATATATATATATATATATATAGAATCACTGAAACATTTTCTAAGTAAGTGAAAATACATATGAATGAAGCAAGTTATATTTAGTAGATAATTAGTAGTAGCTGTTTTTAATTCGAAAAATAAATATGATTTTTAAAACATGATTTATTATTTTATTATTTATACATTACTAGTTTTTAAATATATTTTCAACATGTTAATTTTAGGTCCCATTCCAAAAAAATCTTACTATGCATACATTTCAAAACGCTTCTAAATAATAAATTACATGGTAAGAATTTATGTTATTTAAATAAAATATAAGTTGAAATATTTAATTTTTTCACTTTTATTCTTCTTTTAGAATATAAAAAGTAGAATTAAGCAAAAATATAAGTCACAATTTTCAAAAGTACAATTTTGTTATTCCTGTTTATCAAAAGAATAATTATTTATATTTTTATTTAAGCAAGGTTAAAAGGACCATGTTTTATTTTATAATTTCCACAATACATCGAGAAATAATTAGCTATAAATATTAAAAAAAAATTATTTTAAATTTTTTCTAATTATATTAGTTTTTTTAAATATTTTACATGACAATATAACTTGGGGTATTAAGTAACTAAAATAACAAAATATGAAATATAATCCTAAAATAAGACTCAATTTTCATTAATTTTTTGTAACAAATAACCATTTCCTAAGCATTCTTCCTGTAAATAAAGCAACTATTTTAAGACATTTTCCATCACATTTTTGGGGAAAAAAACTGGATTTTAGCTTATTAAAAATCAGTAATTGTCTTCGAAATTTTGTTAGTAGCTATAAATAGACAACTTCAAGACGTGTAATATTGCAAAAATTAAATAAATACTTTCAATTATTTACAGAATACTGATAATACTCTAAGAGATAGTGAACAATAGTGATAAGTGAGCAATTACACTAAACGATACATAGCCAAGTTACAATTGATATTTATAACTATTTCATATGAATGAAGTATTGAAAATAAATACGTGAAGTTCCATATTTAATGCAATATTATTATAAAAATTTACACAAGCAATTGGCTTATAAATGATCATAAATCAATTATGACATTATTGTCGAATTATTTTATGAATTTAATTATGTTATGTAAATTATTTGATAAGCTAAGAAGCTTAGGATAAATAAGAGTATTTAACTAAACCCCAATTACACGGCAGTCAGAAATACAATATAAATTCATCGCAACAAAACAAATTATTTGATTTTCTTTGTTTAAAAACTTCTAAATGCAATTGCGTTTCATACAAATGTTTAAGCAAGAATACAAAAATAATGAAAACGAGAGTTTTAAACAGAATTGAACTGAAAAAATGGAGGAAAAATCGCATGTGCTGAAAATTCTTCATCGAAGTAAATAATAAAAAAAAACTAGAAAAAGAAAAATTTCACTAGAAAAACGAAAGTAAGAAAAAGAAAATGCAACACCGTGAAGAGCAAGGGAATGCAAGAGGGAAAAAAATCAAATCTTAAAAGCAACAGAAGAATAAAAAAAACTAAAAGAAAATACATATAAGAATGCTAGGTATATTTTTTTCTAATTAATTGGAGTAAAAAAAGGAGAAAAGAAGGAAAGTTGGTATCGAGAGAGGGAAATTTTTGGTCTTGAATTCCCTATTCCCCGTCTCTGTCAAGTCTTTTCCCCACTAAGTTAATGAGCACATTCTCTATTGAATACGCATGCGCCGAGGAAGCAAATTCCCAAATTCCAACTTGGCGTAAGCAGTCGCAGTTGTTACTTCTGCTTTTTATCGTAACGATGTGCCTAGTGCTCCTTTTTTTCCTTTCTTTTTTTTCTTTCTTCTTATTCTGCCTTATACTTTTCCAGCTATTGCGTGGGCATCATTAGATTCTTCAGACTACCACATGGCTTTATATAAAAGTTTTTTTCTAATATATTTGTTTGCATGGTATTTTTTCCCTCTCGTCATTCTAGTAATGAGAAGTATTGCAGTACGTTTCCGGCATTGTTAAGAAAGCCGGTAGAAATTGAAGTTCTGAACTACTACGAAGAAGCAAAGGCTTCAAGTAAATGAAGCATTTGGTTTTTAGTTCTCCGTTTACCAGGAATAAAATAACATAGGAACTTTTCACCTCGTAAATTGAATAACAATTTGAAGCAATTTATTTGACGTTTATTCACTCTCAAAGAGTTGATTGACTTAAAACATATTATGTATTGTGCAAATTTCAAAGAAATAAAAAAGAGTTCACACATTTTGATTTAAATGTTTTAACAAGGATTTGATTAAAAAAGCAGTTTATATAATATTTATTTTAGTGTTAAAAATATACTTTTACTTTGCTTAATGTTTGCCAATAAAAAATTACGAATACATTATTTTTAATAAAATATTTAGTATCAAATATGCTTCTTTATTTAAATTTCAATGAAATGAATCCTAAAAACATTTATTTCTTAATTTTATTCCATGAAATATATTTCTGCTTCAATGACATCAAGTGATTATATAATTAATGTATTAAATAAAAAATAGAAATCAAATGCTTAAATTCATATTTAGGTACAAAAAAGCAATGAAAAATTAAATGTTATACTTTTTTACACATTATCCTTTAAAAAAGTAATAATTAATTTTGGAAGATGTTAATTTGTTTTCTAGAACTCTTATTCAGATATGATGAGTTAATGCAGAAATTACGAAAAACTATTGAAGAAATAAAAAAAATTTTCCAACGTACAGATAAATGATTAATTGCAAAAAGAACACCAGGATATTGTCATAATATTCTGACTAAACAATCGTATGCATTGATGCATTTAATATGTGAAAGTTTGCTTCAATTTCACTATATTAAAAGTTAAATAACTTTTGTTTTTATCATACCACAATTAAAGGTGCTTAAATAAAATGTATTGAATCCGAAAAAATTGCAGTTTAAGTAATCAGGTCATTTGTATTTAGCACATTAAAAATATTTATGATTAATGAGAATAATAAAATTAAATTCAGTCCGAAGTTATTAACTTCAGAAACTTTGATTATAAAAACTGAATGTTTTATAACTATAAACTGAAAAAATTCATAAATTTACATTTATATATGCTCAATAAGCCGATGAAAAATAGAAATTAATTACAAATTAAAAACAATTCAAAAGGTTTAAAACTCAAATGTGAATAATCAGAATTTAGTTTTTAGAGACTTATAAAATAAACAATTCAACATTTTTTAACAATATATTTAATTTTTATTATAATTTACAGTGAGAACCATTGTTTTCATTTTTTAAAAAGATAAAAATAAATAGAAATATTTTATCAAATATTTAAAGATGTTTTTTTTTTCAAAAGTATTTTGATAAATCTACCGTAATTTTAAATATTTTATTAACCACAAAAAAAGAGCAAGCAAAATAAGTTTTTCAATAATACTTAATTTGTAAAGTAACAAATAAGTTTTTCTTTGAAAAATAAAGAAACAAATGATATTTGTTTCAAATAGTAATCTAGGATGTTTAGTGAAGTGTCGTCTTAATTTCGATAAAAATTTCACGAAAATTCATTCCATAATTTTCGGAAAATAAAATGTTAAGTTAATTGGAACATTAATGAACAAAGCAATTATTAAATTATTTTTAATATGCAAATATAATATTATGATAGGCAACATTTTAATAATTATTATCATAATCATTATAATACTATCTCACTATCATTAATTAGAGATTTTCTGCGTAAATAATTATTATTTGATTTTATACATTCCATTAAATATTAATACTCATATTTTAAAATTGGGAATAGGTTTCTTAACGATTCACAACATAAATATCGTTGTTGAAGTCTTATGTAAATCTTGAATCTTGTATAAATTTACTTTGCATGATTAAGAATAATTTATGTTAAAAAAGTAGATGGATCATGAACTAAGGGAGCTATAACCATGAAAATATTAGAATAAAAGAAAATGGAACGAAAATGGAGCGAAGTACCAAGATGGCCAGCTTCTTCAGGGGTGTTGACCACATTGGTACAATGTATGGCTTTTCTGCATTGACTCAAGACTAAGTCTTAAAGAAGCCAATACACCCCAAAGCCACACCAAAAAGTTCAAACCAAAATATCAAACCAGAATAAAAGAAGTAAAAGTCAAGCCAAAATATATAAGCCAAAAATCCAATGTTGCCAAAATACATTTAATTTATAGTAATCAAAATTAAAATTAAATCCAGATCCAAATCCAAACCTTCAAGAACCGCACCAACAAAAATGTAATTATTATAAAATAATCATAAATAATTATAAAATAAAAATGAACTATTAATTATATTTTAGTCATTCTATTTTAGCTGCTCTTGTGCTGAATAAATTGCTAAACATAAGTGTTATGTCTATTCATGTACTTTTCAATTTTATACCTATTCTTGTATCTTTCAATTTTTGTCTATGATACTTCTAATCTTGCTCTTTATATATATATATATATATATATATATATATATATATATATATATAATAACAGCACGGAAATAGAAGTTACCCTTATCAGTTACACAAGCTGATACTAGATAGGGAATGAAGCCTATTAAGTTCCTCTGCGATAGAGCTTACTTTAAATACACCAACTGATCAACAAGTAGTTCGGTACTGTTTTAAAATGGTTACAGTTGCTTTCCCGGCATGTCATAAATATTTCCTATAAAATTGAAATTTGATGTTTTCAACCCATGTGAAAAGACAATTTTCACTTTCAAATAATATTTTGAAACTACAAATTTGGTATTTAAACAGCTGAATGCCCTTAAAAACATATTTCCATATTAAATTATATCATTCCATATTAAAACTTTCAATTTCATATTAATTAATTTAGCTAACTGAATTAAACTATTTATCATTTGTATATCTGCTATATGTTGCCTTCCAAAAAGGTTTTCCATATGAGTGGCCATATTGAAATATCGAAAAGGAGAATACCCTGAAAACTCTCAAGTATCCATCCTTTCAGAATGCTGACAGGGGTTAAAAAATCATCACACTTACTTAATTTCAATCAAAATAGCTCTTCTGTTGAAGTTGTTGCTATCATCAGAATCTGAAATTTTTTAATATTACTGGCACCTCATAGTGAACAGTTTAACTAATGAAAACTGTTGTAAGGCATTTGAATACTTACTGAGATTTCATCTCCTAGGAATAATTTTAATAAATTATCGACCAAATTTACATATTTCTAAGGAAAAAATCCTTAAGCACTCAAGCAAAATGCACTTTGAAAGCAAAAAATGTGTATTAAGAATTAGAAATGCAACACCCGTTGTTCAACAGGGGTTAGTTCCAATATGGAAACTTTTATTCTAAAGACCCATTTTGAGGCTATTTATTGTAAATATTATTTAGACAATTTTTAGCTTACAGATTTAGAAATAATGATTACCTATTAAAATCAATTTCTCATTTAATTTGATGTTTCTTCATGATGCCACATATAACATTTCTATTTTTTCTTGTAAGAAACTCAATGAAACAAAAAAATTCCATATTAAGACTTTCAATTTCACACTTAAACATTTTTATTTATTTAACTGATTTAAGTTATTTAGCATGGAAATTAGAACTTATAATTTAAATTTTCATATCTAAAATTTCTTCTACGGAAATTTACTGAAATTTCTTCAACTTGTTTAATTAACATTATTGGATATCAACTGTATAAGAAAAAAATTTTAATTTGTAAAATTTTTATTTTATGTTGACAATTTAAAATAGGAAATTTAAATTTTCCTATTAATTTTTTCCCAAACATCTTTATGATTATTTTTTTATTTCAAAAGCATTTAATTGACAATAGTCGAAGTTCTTGTTTGCCAGTAAGCTTCCTTACCATGTATGTGATTCGAAGGAGAAACTACATTCACAGACACCAAAAGCAAAAAGTGGATCACTGCATGCTAAAAGTAGTTTTATATTTTTGTGGAATTTGGTTACTATAGGTTAACGAACTCAAAACTTGAGAACCAAATTATTAATTTATGAAGTTAAACTAATTAGTAAGTATTTTAAACAGTATAATATTTATAAATGATTAAAAAATGTCAATAATTTTTTTAAATTTTGAAATTCATTAGAGTAAATAAAAATAACAAAACTAAATTAACCATTCGATTAATAAATAAATTAAACTTTAAACGTAAAATACGATAATACATGTGCTTAAACATTGAAAATTCTTCATGTCAGATCTACTTAATACCCTAATTTTCTTTAAAAATTACTTAAGTTTAATCACACATTTATTTACTAAATATACAATAGCCTATCAATAATCATTTACAAGTCATATTGGAGAATTAGAGTTAAATTCGTGTTTCTAACAAAACAAATAAAAAACTCACAATTCTATCAAGTAGAGTATTTTACAATTCACAATCTTTCAATAATTATATTTGACTCGTGGCACTTTAAAATGCAGTAGTAATATGTATCTATAATTATATCCATAATTAATATATATGGAATTAATTATTAGAAAAAATTTTGAGCTCATATATAATTAACATTTATACAGTTATAATGACATCTTTGTTTGGATAAATTAAATTTTGATTGGTATGTACTAGTATTTTATTTAATACAATGTTTGCTTGTTTTCAACTGTTTATTTTAAATTTAATATGTATAGTAAATGAATTATTTATTCAATAAATAATGAGCAAAACCTTGTAATTTTTTCTTTTTGTCTCTGTAAATTATTGAATATATATATATATATATATATATATATATATATATATATATATATATATATATATATATATATATATATATATATATATATATATAATTGTGTAATTTTACAGCAAAAAACGTTTTATTCGCCCAGTCCACAATTGTTTCATTTATTTGACAAAGTCAACAAATCTGATAATCCATTTCTGCTATATCTTCGGAAGGGTTAAGTATAAATTCTGGAACTCATAAAATATTTGTGTAATTGGAATGGCACATTGTAGTTCTTTCTGAGAGAGCTGTTTGCGCATTATTTTTCAACGAGCAAATAAAAGCTTAATTATAGTTGTAATGTTGAAAGTAAATTCTCAATGAAATATAACTTTTTAAGTGATCATTAATTATAGCTAAACACTTTCTTTGTTCTTTCTAGGTAAGTAGAACGCTTTTCCTGGTGTCTCTTTACGGAACTTGAACTTTGGAATAATGTGAAAGACAATTTACGGCGTTAGCTTCTTTTTTTAAGCGCTACTTCATTAAGAAAAGAGCTAATGAGACAGTAAGTACTTTGTGTCCATTTTACATGAAAGGAGGAAAACAAAGACCCTTAAAGGGTCTGAATTTCATTCATAAAATAACGAATTTTTTTTCGCGAGTAAAGAAGGTTTACTTAATTTGCATTTTCTTAATGCATGAAATGTGTTGCATACTTAACTGAAATTTGAGTAAAAAAATTTATGCTGCATGTATTATATAGATGAATAACTAATTTTGCTAAAGTTAAGTTATAAACATGTTTTCTCACATAGGAAGTTCTATATCATTTTGTTATAAGTCTTCACATATAACGGAAAAATATTAAAAAGTGTCTTATGTAACTAAGTTGAAGTGAGATGCAATTAACTTAAACATTTGTGTCATCATATTATTAAGTAATAATATGAATTTTAAAATTTTAGTTTTATATATATTTCTGTAAAGAACCCTATCCGCATCATTTTGTGACTATTAAATGCGTATGAAAGTGTAGAATTTACTACTCCAGCTTATAAAACAAAACTTTTTCTAAATGTGATATTTAATAAGCATAATATTACAAACAAAATTCATCAAAACTGCTTCTATTTTATCTTTAAAATTAAGATTCAAAATGCGGTTTTAACAAAGAAACGCAAAGAAAGTAAACAAAACAATACAAAACAAAGTAAATTTTAGAATTTCCTAAATTATAGAAACAATAATGTTAAAGTTAAACAAAATTTTGCATTCCTTAAGCATAAATTCAAAGTTTAAAATTAATCACATTAATATGGTAAACAATCACTTATCATATTTAATAATTTAAGAACTCAATACAAATTCAGCCTCTTTGAAAGAATGAAAATAATGCTTATTAAAATTTTTGACACACATTTTTACTCCTTAATTTAAAATATATTATGTATAACAATTTTAAGATTAGACATTTATCGAAATATGTATAAAAAATTTAAAGTAGATTTACAAAATTTATTTTCCTTCTAACAATAAATTTAAGGTCAGTTTAAAAAAATTTTATATAAAACTACATTTGCGCAAATGATATATGTTTGTTCAACTAAATATCTATAGAATTTTAAAATGTATCCATTAAACATTTACACTTTTGCCTTGTAATCTTCAAAAGAGATTGCAATATTTTTCTTAAAAGATGAATTGAAAATTTTATGCTTAATTAACATACTTAAAAGTTACATTATTGAAAACACCATTTTCCACAAACTTCATATTTTTAATAAAATACAAAAAAAGCACATTCTTTACTCATTCAAATGAAACTAATCATACGCAACTAAATTTATCTGAAGAAAAATGGAATTCAAATAAAATAATGTTTTAATAAGTATTACAGGAAGAGAATTTTAAAAAAACTACTCTTGTTACAACTTAATGCCCTGAAATATAACATATTTTACCTAATTAGCTTCATTTAACAGTGCACACAAAACAAATAGAATACAAATTCAAAGAAAACATCACAAAAATCATCGCCAAGGAGCCGAGAAATTCAAATAATAAATCAGGAAAATGTGCAGAAGGAGAACTATATTTCTTTGCTTCTGAAACGCCCTGAGGAAGTACACTACAATGCAGAAAATCACAAATATGTGCACTCTCGTATTTACGATTTTAATGGAGATTCATAAAAAAGCATTGAGTAATAGGTACAAACATTTTTTAAAAGCCTCCATTTATTCAACAAATAAATTTTGCGAGTAAATATTGTCTAGTAAGTGATTTCATCAAGTAAGCAAACATACGAAACTTTCACAAAAAATAAAAATACTAAAAAAGAATTACAGCTTCAAGACAGAATTAAAAAGCATTTCAGTAGTATAATAAAAAAAGTAACTGCGCTCAGAATAAACTTAACTTTAAAAGAAACTCGCCAATCTAATTAGCACAATCATTGTTTTTTCGGAAAAAGGAAAAACAAAGATCTTTTATTTTCGTTATTTAGAACCTACATACTCATTAAAGAATTTTTAATTAGTCAATAATTTTTTTTCTTTAGAAGCATTGAGAAAAATTCTTTTTACGCTGTAATATCTTTGCAGCTTTAATGAATTTACCCTTAAGCATGCTTTGAGTTAAACTAAAATGGTATTGAATGTTTATAATTATTTCAGAAATTAAGAGGATTAAAAAAATATAAAGATTGAAAGTCTTTATATAATTCCAATTTTCAGAATGTATTGTAACCTTGATATCTCTAGAATTAATTAATGTGTATCTTTGTTTGCTAGGATGGAAAAGAAGTTATTAATTCTTATTTGTCTTGCAATATATCTATTATCTAAAAACAGTTATCATTATATATAAAGTAGAGAAACATTCATGAATTTAGTGTTTTTTTTTCAAATAATGCGTACTTAATATTATTATCATTAAACATACTCAAATGTTTAAGAGAAATACTAACTTAATTAATCTTCAAAAGTTATAAAAATTTTTTTATCCAAATAAGCATTCAAATTATTGTCGTTTTATGCATTTATGCATGAAAAATTAAAGTTTTTTACGATCAAGAATAGTTTATTGAATTCGCATTTGCTTATAATGCTTTTAGAAATGTTACACAATAAATATTGACATGTTATAAAAAATATTTCCTCAAACGTATTTTTTGTTTCCTATATTTTATCCAATAGCCTATGATTATATTAGTCATGTGTAATTTTAAAATTAAATTGAAAATGATTTTTTAAGATATCATGATTTAATTTCATAGCGATTTTTATAGTTATAAAATTATAAAATCTTCTATTTTAATTTGATTTTTATTAAAAATATTTTTTCACAAAAAAAGAAAAATCATTTTGGTGATTATTTCTTAGAGAAATTAAATTACAATGAAATATATGAGATTCATAGATTGGAACATATTAAATACGAAATAATGAAAGTGTTTTGAATTGAATTTTAAAAAAATGCTTTATGCATTCATTATTTTAATAACTGAATCAATCTGTAAATTTAATAGGTACAATTTTAAATAGAAAATTGCTTACATTCGAATTCAGCCAAGAAATTTTTGATTTTAAACATATAAAAAGGTAACCTTAAAATTAAAGTAAACTTAATTAATTTTAATATTATCTTTTTATATATATTTAAAATCAAAAGTTGTAAAAAAATAATAAATTAAAATTTAAGAAGGGAGTGCATCTACTAAAATTGGAGAATTCAAAATATGTTGTAGATCAATTATGGATTTAATGTGTTAAAAATTACAAGAACAGTTTAATTTAAAACAAAGTCATTTTATCTTCTGATCTAAAATAAAAATTGAGATTAATTTTAAAACGTCTCATATAAAGGAGGATATTAAAAAAACTAATTTTAACACTTGAACTATTAGAGTGATTTTAAAAATTTAAAGTATAAGAATAATATTTTTTCTAATCAAAACTAGGCCATTCCAAAAAAAAATTAATCATATCCTATTAAAAACATTTTTAAACATATAATGTTGATAGATAAAAAACATGAAAGAATTTTATGATTTCATTTTTACGAAAACAGATAATTTTATTGCAACATTTAATAGAAATGTTTTAAATAGGCCTCTTACTCTCATTAGGTGATTAAATTATGATTATGAATACATTGCCAAATAAATCACTTTAATAATTATATGCTTTGCATAAAAATTGTGTAAGGAATTGCTATAAATATTTTTGACCCTGCTAGATATTTGATTTTAGTTAAATTGTTCAGTTATTTCCATGAACCATATTTGTGTGTTATTTGGCAAAATTTTAAATAGAAAATAATTAAGATTAAAAAATACTTAAAAAAACCACACGATTTTTTTTAATAATCCCTGTGGTTTTTTAAGTATTTATTCTCTCAGTAATTTTCTGCTTAAAATTTTTCATATAATTTTAAGCAATCATATAAATTAATTATTATTCTTCCCATTTAAAATTTATAAATTATGTTTTACACAAAATTTATTCTGTGAGTGCTTTCAATCTAGAGAATATAGCATTTTAGAAGTAAAAATTTAAATAATAAGGTGATGACATTCTAATGACATGTTAGAATAAATACTATTTTTAAATATGATCTTTATATCAATTGTTGAATAACAAAATTAAAAAAAAGCCTTTGATTATCGATTGCAAAAGAAAGCTTCTGGTATAAACTGTCCAACGCATGGATCCAATAAAATACCAGGCAACAGGGCAAGGAATTAGAAACTACTCTTTTGTTTTCGACTTTTTTTCACTTGTTTTCAACTGTTTGGCAGGAGTCCAGAAAAGCACCATTCAAAATTAAAATAAAGGCAGTTAGTGTCTGTACGAGCTTTTTTGTAAATCATTAATTTCTTTCTTTTCCCTTGGTATATTCTCGACACTAAGGGAAGTTAGCGATTGTGAGAAATGTTGGCAATGAATGTCCGTAAAAAGAGCCGAGGCGACTTTTATGGACGTGATATTATGTTTAATGTTCAGTCTTCTCTCTTAATTGCAAATAATACGTGAATTATATTATCACACATTACGAAATTACCCAGTTTTGCTTAAGTCTAGATTTTACATGTATTGTTAATCAGTCTTTTCAATTAAGGTGTGTATCTAAGTATCTATCAATCAACCAATAAGCATACATATATACATATTTGTGTGTATAATGTTAATTATTCAATTGGATTTGTATCGATGTTATATAATATCAATCGATGATGTGTAAATATATTGTAATTCTTGAATAAGAAAAAGAAAATTTGAACATCGTAGCTACCAATTCAGGCCAATTTTAATATGATTTTCTGGAATTTCTTTTGAATTGCTTTTACACTTGAAAATTAATCATAGATTCAAGTTAATAGTTATTTCTGTATTTGATTAATTGGTGTTTTTTTCATTTACACTTATTTCAAATTCTTTGCATCAAAATAAAAGTAGGTTATGAAAATTTTTTAATAAAAAAATTTTCATAACATACTATTACCAAGAATATTCAGCAGATAAAATCAAGATAAAATAATACTTTTTACAATATTTGGCGTTTATAATTGACACACTTTTTAATTAATTTTAATAAAAAAAATTCTATGATATTTCGTATTTATTTATGCTGAAAATAGAGAAAAATTCATGTCTAAATTTTATGACGTGTACTTATAGTCAATGCACATTATGTACAATTCATTCAAATTTTGCTCTATTCACCCTTTCTATGCAATGTGCTTTAATAATTTTAGTTTTATTAATTGCTGAATAAGTTATTGGCAGCAAGCTCTTATGATATCTCGATGAAACATGCATAGACTGATATTAAGCAAGATATATAACAAACAAGATGGATGTTTCGTTAAGAAGGGTCACGAACTCACAACTTTCCGATAATGAGAACGATTTCTAAGTAACCGGGCCACAGACGCCACTTCAGAAAGACGAGGAAAATAGTGACGATATTTTTCAACAACATCCAAATACAAATGTAATGAGAAGAAATGTGTAAATATTTTCGACCTAATTACTTGCTTTTTATACATATTTAATTGTGTTTTTTAATTTTTATGAAATAAAAACCATAATTTTGTACATAAATAATTTATAAAAAATTGTACCAGCTGAGTATAAATCATTACGGAACAAAAAACATTTTTTAGAATTAAAGAAATTTGCTCTAAGTGTAATGTTATAAGCACTTTCCTTATATAATTATCTATTAAACATTATTTCCAAATAAATCTGTTTATACACGCTGCATATGTTGTTAATTAATATCTTTTATATAATTATAACAACTTTCGCATTTTTTTCTCATTTTATTGCATTAGAAAAAAAACGTTATACTAGTTATAAAAAGATAACATACGAGAGAGAGAGTTATTTAACCAATGAATTACAATTATTTACATAATAGTTTATAATTTATTTCATTTATTGAAGTATTTTTAATTTATTCATTAAAAACTGAAATAACAATATTATTTAATGCAGTCATTCATTCTATAAATTTAAATATTTCTAAAGTAAATTTTATTTCGAAACTTGATGTAATTATTAAATTCAAAATGTTAAAACATTTAGCGTTAAAAATGTATAGAGGAAATAACTAAATTCATTTAACAAAGAAAAAGTGAAGTTTTGTATTTTAAGTATTTAATCTGGTTTTTAATTTAATATTTTCTATATTTTTATAATCCCATGCTAAAAACAAGATTTCATATTCTAGAGAAGAATCATTATTTTTGGATCTTGGTTTCATTTTGGGGTTATAATGAAAGGTAGTGCATATTACTGGTTGCGTAATTATATTGAAGAAATGTTAATCCTTTTATAGAAACTTATGAATATCGATGAATTTAAATTCGTTTCGTTTCTCGAATAGTTTCAGTTAATATCTTTAATAAAAAAACATATTTTATACTTACATTATTAAGAAAATTTAAATTATAATTAATATTTTTACTAACTATTTATTTTAATTTGTTTTCAAAGTGTCTGAAATCTTAAGTCAAGATAATAAAATTAGGAAATATATTTTTAAGAAATCATTAACTGTGAATTAAACATAAAAATAAACAATTTAAATTGTCAGAAATAATCAAAATACGCTAATATAAGGAGCAAAATGTTTCGCCAAATTAAGCGTTTCCATAGCTATTAATCCAGGACACAAAATATCCAGACTACTAAGAAACACATATGGTGTATCAGATCCATGTCATGTCAACGCTAGTGACGTGACCAAAGCGACCTGTTTCCCGTCGACCCATTGTTTCTTTATACCCTGTTCGGATGCAAAGGAAATTGTATGTCCTTTTCTCATTTTTCTACCTTTCGCTAGAACAATCAAAAAATAATAACAAAAGACGAATAAGATGGAAGAATCTACTCTAGGGCGGATGTCTCATGAGCGAGCACGCACGTACGCCGATTGTGACGTCACCGGGGGTAGTTCCTAATGATCTCGACAGCACTCTCTTTATCTCCTAGTATGTTTCTTTATGAAATCATTTAATAGGGTTGCAGTGGCGACGATAAGTTACGTCTTTAGCTAATTGAGGTAGTCACGTTTTCGGGGAGGAGAGATACAGGATTTATTTAGAATCATTAGAAATATTATACAACGAGATAAAATCAAATATATAATATATATATATATATACATATATATATATATATATATATATATATATATATATATATATATATATATATATATATATATATATATATATATATATATATATAAATATATATATATATAAATATATATATACATATATATATCTATATCTATCTATCTATCTATCTATATATATATATATATATATATATATATATATATATATATATATATATATATATATATATATATATATATATATATATATATATATATATATATATATATATATATATATATATATATATATATATATATATATATATATATATATATATATATATATATATATATATATATATATATGTATATATATATATATATATATATATATATATATATATATATATATATATATATATATATATATATATATATATATATATATATATATATATATATATATATATATATATATATATATATATATAGGCAATTCTCATATTACATGCGTAGTTTAAAAAATAAAAATATTTTTCGTGGTTTAGTAGATCACCCTAATTATTCTTTTCAATACCTACGTAATCTGAAGATTAACTGACTTTTGCACTTAATTTGTAACTTTTCGATTTCAACAAATTCATTTTGATTTTCTTCATTCTCACTGTTTGTGGCGCATTCTTCTTGTTCAAATTAATTTTTCAATTTCTTTTTTCAAGAAATAATATTTCATGCGGATTTCATTGAGAAGAAAAACATTTAAAGCTCATTACATAATAATAGAAAACGTTACTTTACAAAAACATTTATTATGAATATCATTATGTTTCCTGTATTGAGAGCAATTGAAAATATTTTGCCTGTATTTATAGGAATGATTACAAAATTTTGCTGTTATATTAAAATTAAGTATTTTTTAATGTCATTTGCTTTGCAATAATCAGTTATTACATAATATTATTTGAGAAGAAATTTAAATTTCTGGTCTTTTTTTAGTTAATGTTTTAAGCTAAATGTATAATTTTGCATAGTTGTTCTCAAAATATATAAATTTCAAATTTTTCTAAGAGAAATTCAAAATATATATATATATATATATATATATATATATATATATATATATGTGTGTGTGTGTGTGTGTGTGTGTGTGTGTGTGTGTGTGTGTGTGTGTGTGTGTGTGTGTGTGTGTGTGTGTGTGTGTGTGTGTGTGTGTGTGTGTGTATTTATATAAATTATAATGCATAAAAAATGCTTTAAATATAATCCCATAATCTCAACTTTTTTATACAAACATTTAGAGAAAATAATTTGTAAAAAATACTGAGACTGTAAAAAACTTAGTGTCAGTTGATATAAAAAATATACATTATAGATAAATTTTCTTTATAAACTTTAAAACAAAAAACTTTCTTTAGTTAACAAACTTTTCTTCCATGGTCTTAATCTAAACAAACTAAAATGAATATAACCGTTAACGGATAAGGACTGGATTTACTTTGTCAAAGTTTTATATACAAAAACCATGATTTTACAATTATTAATATATTAGAAACAACTGTAAGCTAAATACATAGATAAGTTTTAAAACGTATTTACTTACAGTTTACTTATTTATAGAAAAAGATATTCATTAATTTCAAATGTTTTAATGAAGTAATGAAATTTTTGACACGTGGTTTTTATGTAAGTGTGATATTTCCCATAAACTCTTATTAAATTGTTAATAGTTTGATATATTTGTCCCTTATCTATTTAATTTATTATGAAAGAATATTATTGTAAAAGAATATGAAACTCTCTTTTACAATTTTTTGAAATTTTTTCATTAAAATATTAAAGTGTTTAAAAAACAAAAAAAACACATTTAATTTTATCAAGTATAATTATTTAATTTATTATTAAATATTCTTTAGCAACAGTAATGAAAAAATATAGTTTCAATAAATAATATACATTTTAAAATTATTTTTTCATGTACATTAAAATGTAATTATTTAAAAAGATGGTTAAATGTGTCTATTAATTTTGTAAGTCACATGAATCAAAATCATACTTAAACTATAGAAATATAATCACTGAAAAATATAAATATCAAGATTGATTTTCATTGATGCATACTACTGAAAACAAAACTTTTCCAAATTTCAGCATTTTGCTAGTAATTTAGATTTAAGTTTCCTCTGAGCAAGGAATTTCGGAAATTAATTTAAACTCTAATTATTCTCTATTTAAACATATATTCTTACAAAAATAAAAGCTTTTATTTATTTTTATTTTAAATTTATTATTAAAAAATAAAAATAAAATAAAACAATTTAAAATAAATACAAATACAAAGTAATTTTTATTCAACTTTTTTATTAATATTAGTTTAAGCCATATAAAAGAAAGAGTTAAAGAAAAATTTCATAACTTTCCAAATTTTGCATATGTTGTACAAATTGTTACTTTTGTAATTTTATCTGAAGGAATTTATATAATGGAATTCTGAATACCAAATTTAATGAGATTAAAACAGATGTAGAAAGAAGAAAGTACGATTTAACTTGTGAATTCTTTTAACATAATATAAAGAAGTATTATGAATTAAACATATAATATCTGCGTATGAATTTGAATGGGTTTCTGATTTCAAGTATATTTTATAATCAGATAATTTTATTTGTTAAGAAATATTAATCACAAAGCATATCTGTTAGACCTATCTATTCAATGGAAATAGATCTTTAGAAAGTAATATGAATCAAAAACATAATACATTACCCAATTCAAAGAATTTTCGGAAAGTAGATGGGTGATTCAAAATTGACAGGAAAAACGCTGCCCAGTTTCCTTAAATCTGCATTCTACAGGATTGCAATATTTTAAAAAGTCAGCACATAAATTAAATTGAATTCAGGTTTCTTTAAAGGAAATGGAATACATAAAAAAAGTTTTTTTCAAAATCCAAATCATCGTTCTTTGGAACTTCAGAGGAAGCAAAGTGAGGGAGATCTGAAGATCCCAAGAAGCATTTCCCTTCCCGGGATTTATCCCGAAAATAGGAAAGCACTCTTTACAGCAAGTGATACTATTTCCCGAGAATTGCCGCGAGGCAAATCCTTCTCCATCTTCTTTGCCAGAAATAAGGATGCCCTGTTGATGGGGGAGGAGGAGACAGTCACTTCCAACTAAGGAGCCTAAAGTTGGGGGACACCTTCCCTAACACTCCCCCACCCTCACCTCCCTCCTTGATAGGAAAACTTGAACGCATGAAGAAAGCAAGGAATGGAAGACTTAGCCGCTATAGCGGCAGCTTGTGGCTTCCTATAGATTCCGTAACCATGGTGACTGTCACGTGAGTGAACATTTTGCAGCTCCACCCCCATCCGTTCGCTCTGCACATCCCCCACCCACTCACCGACGAAAGGCATTGTGGGTAAAGCGAGTGAGAGATGCTGAGCTGGAAGAAGCCGTGGATGATCAGAGAACGGTGAGGAGCATCATCCGTTCCGACAACCCTCTAGTTACCAACCATCCTTGGAAAGATGGAACGACCAAGGCTCAGTACCCGTCACAGTCCTCTAAATTCCGGCCGAACCTTACAAGTCGGCAGCATCGATAGAATTGTCGGGCTTGAGTTTTAACCATCGAGTAATAGAAAAGCTCGGACCACGAACTTTTTTCCAACTTCTCACCACGACGACTTGTTGATGATGAATTGTATATTTTTCTTAGGATAACTTGCATTTCGGAATACAATCAAAAGACTATTTTCTTCGGTCTCAAAGGACATTTTGTGGATTATTCAGAAGAAGAGACTTTGATTTTTCTTTCAGTTGAAATTGTTTTCTGAAGAGAGCTCTTCCAATTATTTCCAAGTATTTTAAATACGGGTTTCTTAAAGTATTATTTCTGAAAATTGATGTTACTAAAACTTTTTCAATAATTATAAATAAGAACAGCTGTATTGTGATAAAGTAAGATAGTTTCAACGTAAGTGATTTAGAGTTTAGACTTGTTGCAAATTGAAAATTCCAAGACTGTATTTAGCAATTAGGGTTATAGTTAAATGACTGCTTGAAATTAACATCAGCCTTAAAGTAGCAAAATATAGAATCAGTAAAACAAAAATAAAACTATTAGCTTCTTAACAGTTTTCAAATATTCTAAAGAAGCCAGTGATCAAAGATTTCTCATAATCAATTTATTAAAAACCAACGTATTTGATTCCTATAAACAATCTCAATTGCTGTTGGAGATTAAATACCGTATAAAATATTACAAAGATACAAAAACAAACGTCCGTTAGACTGTTCATCAACAACTCGCTTCTTGCAAATCGTGAGATTTTTCCAAATATCCAACAACGATATTAGCAATTTTAACATCGGAACAAAAGTGAGCTAATGTCATGAATTGATACTTGGTACTAGAAAATCTGCTATTTCCTTAAATTGAGTGATAATATCTGCGTCGTTTTCGAAAAATAGTTGTTATAATAATCTACACTACAACTATAAAACGAAAATATAAAAATAGAATTTGATTCATTCTGGAAATACATTTTTCTGAATCGATTCGATTTTCTTACTTTTGATAATTTCGTCCCCAACAAGTAAGCAGCATAAACTACTACATCGAAAAAAAAATTATTTTCTTGCTTCGAATTTTCAAGCGAATCTCTCTGCCCATCTCCCTGCAGCAACAGAAAGAAGCCGCCCTTGGCTTCAGACTCCCAACACTTGTTGAAAGCCGCCGCCGCCAGTTGGCGGTACAACAGGTACAGAGAGAAATCTCGCGTTTCTAACAGGGGAGGCGTAGAGAGCCAGCAAAGCAGGACAAGCGTCGGCGGACAGAGGATCAGCTCTGTAGACTCGGCTTCTGCAGAGTAAGGGACGAGAGGTAAGTGATTCTCTTTTTTCATTGACTTGGATCATCAATTCTTCTTTACGCCATATGTTACTGCTAGTTGAGTACTGCTGCCGGGAGATAGGTGTGCCGGATAACTCCGCCATCCTGTCTTCTTGTCATCAGAATCATAATCTTCAACGTTGATTCTTAACGACAGCGTGCACGATCATTCCCACGCATTTCTTCACAATAAAACAGATTAATCATCGTATAGTGATTTGATATGTACAAATAGCTGTTAATCCTTTGTCTTATAAAAACACTCACTAGATAATTAGGATTTAAATGTTTTTTTCAAACAACACCACTCTTTAAGTAACATATGTCCGAGCATGTATTATTTAAAATTAATTTCTTATAAATTTAATTTGAAATGTGTCATTTATTTTTTAATTTCCTTTTGATTTTTGTAAATTGATTTATAAATATTCATTCAACTCTCGTTACAAATATAAATTTCAACTCTCGTTATAAAAGTATTTTAAAGAATTTAAGACTAGAATGAAGGAAAATTAAACATTTATTTTTAATAATCGTAAGAATTTCTATACTTGGTATTAAGATTTTTATAATTTTGTGTAGATATAACTCGTTTTAATTATTTTATTTTGAGATCGAAAATATTTTTCTCATAATAACAGCATATTTTATCATGGATGCTATGAAAAATGTATACTAAGTTTTATCTTTTTTCATTATAAATAAATTAAATGATAGTTTAATTAAATAGAAGAGATTTGTCCGGTAAAATGTGGTACAATGTATTTAAATAAGAAAATTTATGTCGATTAATTACTCTTAATGCACAAATTTTACGTTTTATCGTAAAATGATATTGTTTCAAATATAACTGTTTCTCTGAAGTTTACATTCAAAAATTATATTAAAATATTTCAAGAACATTTAACGCATGAAATATAAAAATGTAATTACAATTATTCATCATTACTGGATTTTAAAATTTGTTAATTTCTTCTAGTGTCTATAATTTTTTTTAAAATGCTTATTTTTTTAAAACTTTGCCAGATGAAAATTTTATTTCTGATAGAAACATTAATTTTATTTCAAATATATTTTAATTAAGTTGAAAAGAATAGCTAAATTTGTGTTTATACTGAATACAAAAGAATGTAGGAAATACATAATTGAATTTGGTTCTGCAATTTCTGTAGTTATAAGAAAATACATATTGCAGTGATAATTCACGCTTACTTTAAAGCAAATTTCTTAGCATAATAATAATTTAATACAATTTAGTTTGTATGAAGAATAAATTGTGATATTTTATTAGAGATTATAAATTTATATGAGTATTTCGCGTTATCTATGATATCATTATTCAGAACAACAATAATAATATTTTTATTAATATTTCTAACTATAATTTAATTAATAACTTCTACTACAAAATTATGATTTACTTTCAATTTTTTTTCTCACTGTTTAAAACTCTATGCTAAAAATATATATTTCCCACAAAATTAAAAATAAATAAATGAACAAAACTTTTATATTTTGCACAAAATATTGTTTATTAATTGTACTTAAAATCATCGATTTCGGTCATGATCATGAGAATATTAATTAAAGCTTAAATTAGAAATACAGAAACACTATCACTTATTATTTAATAATGATAGCTAACAACTATTTATGTGACTCTTTAGTTAAAATATATAGATTATTGCTTAAATAAAACAATAAGTGTTATTTAAACAACAGTTTATTTTAACAAAACACGAAACAAATAAAATTTATTGGAATCTAAAAAATAAAATTAATTGATTTACGCAATGATTTATTTAGCTGCTGTATAAATATTTATCAAATTACTAATAAATACAAACTGACAAAATTAATAATTTATAAATATATAAATTTGCATAAATATAGATTTCTTGCAAAGTTTTGTCATTTTCAAAATTTTAAACATAAAACAAAAGGAAATAAGTTTCGTGATTTCTACTTTATTATATTTTTATCTCTGTTACAGTGTTAATTTTAAATTAATAAGAAACTTTTTATTTATTAAATTATTCATTTCTAAATTTCCTAATTTTAAACGGATAAATATGCGCAGAATTATTTCGGTACAAGAACTTTAATGATTTTTAATCGCATAATATATGAATCCTATATAATTTCCCATTTGAACGTAATAACGTCCACTATGTATTAATGTAATTTGAAAATAAATTTAGAAAACTATAATTATCTACATAAACTATTTAATCACACAAAACAAATAGATACGTTGTTTTGCAACACTTGAATTCTATAATGATGAAATTCAGTTTATTTAAAATAAACTTAAAAATCTATTCGATTAAATATTGAAAATAAATTATAAATTTTTGTAAGAGAAAGTTTAACTAATCGCAGTTAAAAATATTAATTTTGATTATTATTAAATCTAAATCTCTTTATTTTATAATTTAAATAAATGTAAATTGATTGCTTAGAGATATTATGAAAATTCATAAATTGTGTATTCAGTGAATTTTTTCTCTGACTGTATAGCCTTTCTATATATACGTTCAAAAATCTTATAAATAAACTTTCTTATAAGTAACACAATTATATTTAACTATTTTCATTTATTTGAAATATATATGCTAAATTTTCTTATGTCATAATACATTTTCTTCCAATATTTTGTATAATAATTTATAAAAATACTTACACTTAATTATTCATTATGCGTTATGCATCTCAAATTGCTTACACTGATTTTTAAATGAGGTTATGGCATCTCATTAAATTTGTTAATATTTATTTATATTTGAAGCATAATATTAAAAATACTTGATGTAAATTAGTTTTAAAAATATTCAGTCAAATCAGTTCTGGATTTTTTCTCAATATTTTACTAAATGTATATTGTTTTTATCAGAAATAAGCGAATAACCACGTAACCAAATTTCTGTAATTAAGATTTATATTTGCCTATACTACATTATTACAGTTCATCATTACATTAGTTGAATCATTATATTTGAAATATTTTGGATTTTACAATTGAAGTATTTTCAAAGAACATGATTTTACGAATATGTTAAAGAATGTACGTAGATTTTATATATTTCCTTTATTAATATTAATCAAATACACCCCATTCATGGACACACATTTCATACCTAATATAATATTCCAGATAATAAGATACATAATATTTAAATTATATAAATATTGCATTCATCTGATAGTAAAATTTGCCTTTTATACTATTTATAACGTTTTTTTGCACGTGCTTTTAATAAATTAAAAACCAACGTGATCTATTGATAATTATTGATATATTCAAATTGTATAATGATTTCAAAATAACAAAAATTTTTCTTAGTGTGTTTATGTCAGAATACTTATTTATTTTTAAAAATAATTATAAATCAATATGTTCCTCCATGTTTTTAATAAACATTAGATAAATTATATACATATATCAATTAAGTAATTCAAAAAATTGTAAAAATTGCATTACTTTTTCAGAGAATAACATTATTAGATTACACGTGTTTTTCAAAATATATGCGTTTGATTGGTCAAAATGTTAATTGATGGATATGCTAGTGCCTCTTCAGGTATTACTTTAAATAAATAAATTAGATTGCCATAGCACTTATGAATAAAACAAAGCTATAATGCAAAAAGCTTTCGAATTATATATATATATATATATATATATATATATATATATATATATATATATATATATATATATATATATATATATATATATATATATATATATATATATATATATATACATACATACATACATACATACATATATAACAATACCTTCTAAAGACTATTTTTCAAGTATTAATTGTTAAGTTCTTAGCCGTTATTTGTCTGCCATACTTTGTTAGTTTACCAGTAAATATTAACGTAAGCTATAGATGATCAAGAGGCAAGATATGTTAATCAATGTAGCATAAGATATTTAACATTTCTTTTTGATGCTTTCTTATTATTCTTTTTGTGATATTTTCCTATTACGCTTAAAATATGTTCCTTATAGGTCATTTCTATCTATATTGTTGTGACATGCAATTTTCTTTTAAACGATAAAATGTGAAATGTTATTTTAAAGAAATTTCGCTATAAATATAACTAACATTTCAATTTGCAATAATTTCTTTGATAAATAATTCAAAGCAAATCAAAGTAATGAATATTCATTAAACATTATATCTTAGGTTATATAAGTTCAAGTTCATTCATAGTGATTTGGACATTATATATTTTATTAATTTTATATGTTAAATAGATTTTCAACATCTGAAAATTTAGGATTCCATATGTTACTTAGAAGTTATATGTAAAATAGTGTTATTTTTTTTAATTTACAAAGTTTAAGCTAATACTGTCTGTTTTCTAAAATAATCCTATTTCCTATTTTACTTTTTCTGAAAATTTTATAAAACATTTTCTTTTATTAGGAATTATCAAGAAAAAAAGGTTTATTTTTACCTGCGATTCTGTACATTTTTATTTTTACCTGTGATTTGTACATGATAATAAAGTATATGAACACTCAAAAAGGATTAAAAAATAAAATATACTTTAATATTAAGGATATCTAAGGAAAAGAGAAGATTACACTAAAATTTATTAATTTGAAAATTATTAATTATGTTGCTTATAGCAGATATCACTGAAAAGGAAATCAGTTGTTCAGTGTTATCTATCATAAATGTAATATTATTAACTTAATCTTTACATTTTTTGATAACTCTGCTTGAATTATGTATATTTTGCTGCATTTAGGTTAATTACTTTATTTGTTTCATATTTTTGCTTGTTTTCACAACTGTTTAATATTTTTTGAAAATTGTGCAAAAATATTATTGTTTTTTAAAAGTATTCATATTTGTAGTTTAATTTATAAACTATTATAAAAATTCTCAATCGTAATATAATATTCACGTATTTATATAATGCTTACATTATATAATTTTATAATAAATTTCATACTCTTAATTTGTTTTTATTTTTATTGCTTTTACCTCAGTAAATTCAATATGAAATTATTTTTACTTTACATACTAAGATTTTAATATATTTCCATACTCTTAAATAATTTTACTGTTCTGTGTGAATTAAAATACATTAAAATAATATGTAATATATAATTACATTAAATTAGTTTAAATTTATAACAATCATAATATTAAATTGTTTGAAGTCAGAATAAATTAAGCCAATTTTTTTAGTTATATTATATATGAATAACATCAAAATAACATTACTAGAACAGTATGTTTTAAAATAAATAATGAATTTTTATAAATATAGTTTAGAATCATCCAAAAGCAACAGCAGTGATGTTCTAATGGAGCAAACATTAAAAAAACAATTCTGATTTATAATAGTTAATTTTATTAATGAAAAAGTTAGTTAAAGAAATATTAAGTGTTACAAATTATAAACTAGTATATGTAAATTTTCCAGTTCTTAAAAATCTCTCAAATTTTTAATATTTCTGTGCTAAAATTATCTTAAGTGTATTTTAGGAGCAAGTTGAATAAATATAAGCAAAAAGATTATGGGATGTTTCATAAATAACGTAAACTGAAAGATACATAAATATATAAAATTTAAAACAAAATTATTTTATTTGATTAAATTTTTTTTTCAAAAAAAGTTTTTGATAATTCTAATTTATTTATTGATTTTTTTCCTTTATTGAATTTGAACCCCACGTTTCTTTTTAGAAAGTGCAGATATTATTTCTAAGCGACATTTAGTTATTTTACATAAAAAACAATAAAACAATATTTTATCATATTATTTTAATAATGTACATTTTAATAATGTTCATTATTTTAATAATGTTCAATGGATTTTAATAATGTTGTTATTTTAAAAATGTTCATTCTGGTTCATTCTGCAGTGAATGAAAGACTTATAAGTTGGGTTAAAAATAATGCACACGCACACAAAGTCTGGCTTAAGCATCATGCTATATTTTTAGCAAACAATTTATGTAATGTTTTAAATAACACAGCTCTTGTTAAAATTTCCATTTCAGAACTTAAATAAGTTTTTAAGAATCGATTTAAAATTTTTCATTAACGAAAATAATCTAGATTTGTAATAAAATATATAATTTCATTTATTTGATTAATAGCAACAAATAATAATCACACTTACGCTATTTATCAAGATATATTTTTTAGCTTCAGAGTTTCTAACATATGTAATTTTTTCATTACGAGAAAAGTAAATCAGTTTTCTTTTTAGCAAAATAAAACGTTTCCTTTGGTATTTCGTATAATTTTAAAATAATATACTTCATTTATACCATATAAAATTTTTCAAAATAGCTGAAAAAATATGAGAAAAGCAAAAAAAAAAAAATTAAACTTATACAGTTACATTCATCTCGATTAATTTATCTCGTTATTTTCTCAATTTATGAAAATTTAATTAATTTTAAGATAACTGCCAACATATTTGCATCATGAGTTGTGAAAAATAAATATTCAAAAGTTTCATTTACTTGTTTTTAATTAATTGCGATTAAAATAAACTAAGAACTATATTACTAATTATCTCACTATGACTTTAATTTTATTAAAGTGACTGTAATTTTTAAACGAAATTATAAAAAGAGAATGGCAGAAAGCGATAATTTTTTTATTTAATGTTAATGAAAGGTTTGTCAGCATTAAATTTATTAATATACACTAGATATGATTATTTAAAATTTAATGAAAAAAATTAGAAAATCAAATTGAATCGAAATAAAAAAATGTATTTCATTTCAAAATGTATTCTTTGGAAAAAAAGAAAAACAACTTGGTCCGTAAAAATTAATTTCCGAAATCAGTTTAATTAGTATACTTATATTAATAATTAATTTGCGCATTCATTTACTTTTTCTCATTCCTCTTTATTATTTAGATTATCATTTTGAATATGTAAAAATTTTAGATTGCATTCAATTATCTGCTATTTATTTTTTCTCGTCATAATATTACATTCTGTCAAATACTTTATATTTATTTCAACTAAATGAGTTAAAATCTATCACGAAAATAGAATAATTTTTGTTAATTGTATATTTTTTTCAAAATTTTATCAAATAATCAAAATTTTCTGTCTTGACATTTCATTATGAATATTTTAATGAAGCAAAATTGCTGAATATTTTCATAAATGTATTCTTTTGGATTCGAATATCATAAATTTATTTGTATTAATACGAATAATTAAAATATCGAAATTTACATGAGAAGAAAATATTATGGTAAATCATTAAAATATTAATAAAATTATTGATCATATGAACCATTCTTACATAATAAATGAAGCAAACATCTCGGAAATTACAATTTCCTTCCTTTTAATTTTTTGTCCGAGAGATTTTTCAAACTAATAATGAATAATAGTAATATGTTTAACTCACATGTTCTAATTTCTAATGTTATACTCAAATATTCGAAACACAATCAAATTTTTTTCGTATTTAGTGTCAGTCACATTTGATAATCAATAATAAATAATAGATTAACAGGTCACTCATTATATAATAATAAGTTAATTATTATATTAATTTAAAAATTGGAAAACATCATTTTTATTATAGGGCACATGAAAAATGAATTTACATAACCTGTTGGAATATAATTTCAAACAAAACGTCTATTTTCATAATGTACGGTTTTTTGTAGTTAATTTTAATTAATCAAAATGCACACTTTTATTCGTTAAATTTTAATTTTAATCCAACTAATAAAATAAAACATACTATTTTAAATGATTATTATTAAAATAATATGATAAAAGTCATTTTAATATTTTTTGTTTTTTTGAAACCTCCACTAAATGTAAAATTATTGATCAATGACTAAGTAGAGATAACTTTTTTTCTGTAAATAGATAAGTCGTTACTAAACATTATCGTATACTGAATTATAAATAATTCGATTTTTTGTTAATGATTTGATTTATATTTATAATACGGTTATTTTTATAAGATATTTATAAGTCATACTTAGTAATAGACACATTTGTTGATTTAACTATGGGAAGAAATTAAGAATTTGTTTAATTTATATCTTCTGTAGATGGCAGTTAATCTAAAAAAATAGTTCACATAATGAACCATTTCATTTTTATTGAGCTTCTTTTCACAATCAAAACTGCAATTTTCACATTAGTGTTACAGTATTCAAAAATGAATATAGATGAAGTTCTGATATGTTTTTGCTGCATTTATAGCACATATCTTAAAAATTAACAAAGTTGGGTTATTATTTTGTGGCAGTGTAATTATATCTCTAATATCATAACTGCATAATATCATAAGTTTGTTATGTGAAACAAATTATCTTCGTATATTACATCTGTTAGTTCAATTTAGCGTAAAAGTTATCTTTTAGAGTTAAATGCCTTGCTACATCGTTAAAATTAAAAACAATTTTTTTATTTTATTCATTTTATGCAAGTATTTCATTCGCTTTCGTAATTTATAAAATTTTTAATAATATAATTTAAGGAATATAATGCAAATAGATTACGAAATAAAGTGTGTAATATAGTTAATAGCATAAATAAAATGTAAAGAAATCTTTAAAAAGAATTTCTTAAATTTCTTTTATCAATTTATATTAAAAATCCCGATGAATTTTATGTATAATAGAGATCATAAAGCAGTTTAATAGTGAAAAATCTATCCTTAAAGCTATAATTTGTGTAAACAGTCGAAGATTGAAGTTAATATTAAATCTCCGTAAGTTTAAAGGTGTTAAATTTCCATTAAAATTATTAAACGATCACAAAGGACTAATTAGTTCAAGGACTGGACAATTAGTAAGTGTTGTATAGCTAATCCATCATTTTAATACCTCATATCAAACTAAGCCTACGAAAACTCTCATATCAAATTAAGCAAGTGTTTACCTTATGCCATACATATTTAAATTCTAGAAATTCATTGTAGAGGATGTATTTGCATGACATAAAATAAATTATTCATTTTATTAGAATTTAAAAACAAATTTTCTTAGGACTATTTCAAGAAGAGTAAATAATCAAAAAAGCAATAAGTATTTTACAAAAATATAATCTTCTTTGATGATTCAATTTAACCTTTGATTTTAATTGATTCTTTCGATTAAATGAGTTTCATAATAAAAAATGGTATTAGTAAAAATGTATGATATGTATCATTTTTTATTTTTTTAAAAAATGGTTATTTCTTTTTCTGTCAATTATACATAAATCTATAATTTGATTATTAGAATACCGAAAAGATAGATTATTTGCGAAATAAAATGTATGTTTTGTGATCATTTTAATTTACGTAATTTAGTTTAAAAGCATTGTATAAAAATTTATTTTCTAAAATTATATACATTTTAGTAACTCCAGCATTTATTACATCTGATTGCAGAATACCGTACATTACCATTACTGTTACTTTAAATATACAACATATGTGTCAAATAGCATTATTTTTTAGCAAATGTACCTAAATTTACGTGTTATTAAATTTTATTACAAGTTAATTTTAAGGCTCTTACTTATTATTAATATTTGATGTAGCATTTTTAATAAAATATGCTCATAGTGTGGGTAGTTGCCTCTCACTTCAAAATTGCTGTCAGTGAATCTTATGACCTCCTAGCAATAAAATTAAAATATTATTGCATTTGATGTTTATAGTATATCTAATATTTTTATATTAATTGATATGCGTCAAATAGTTCATTTTTTGAGATAACAGATTTTATAATTCATGAAAGCATTCCCTTAGCAATTCACTTGATATTTTTCATCTTTCTAGATAACGATAAGTAACAGATGATAGAAAATTGTGTGTTACTGTTAGTATTAGTGTTAGTGCTAGTGTTACCATTGATTAAACTAAACAGAACGAAATTACATTTAAATAATTTAAAATGTAAGAACATTCTTTTTTTATGAAACAAGTTTTAATATTTTAGATTTATTAGGCACATTAGATTCACAATACATTCATAGCTTCAAAAGTTTAAATGCAGTTTTTTTTAGTTCATTTATCACGAAACTTAGCAAAATGTAATGTCTACACTAAACTCGTAAGCGTTTTCTGTTTTACGTGGGAAAAGCATACATCAGCAAACGAAATTGAATGCAGCGAAACTTTTCTTTTGAAGAAATTATTTATTCAAACCATAACTAATAAAAGCATGCATTGTCTCTCACAAGGCCCGGCACCTTGAGTTTTAAAACTTCGAAAACTGTACACGCCTTTTGTGCTGAGATAAAAATTTCCTCGAGTGCGTGACTTCACTTCAGATCCCCCATTCTGCCGGTGCCGCGCGCGCTCGCAATATCTTCCACCTGCTACCAACTCCACCAGTATTTTGTCTTCTAAGTAAAGGGGGGTTAATTTTGAATCTAATTACCCCAGCTCTTTCCTCTAATGATTTCATGTTTGGGTCACGTAACACATTAAGCAGCTCTTATGGATGCTTGCTCAAAGGGGAGGGGGGCAATGAAAACTCGTGACTTGAAGAAGGGAACATTGTAAACTAAATAATTTTCTCCCCCAACCCCTCGCACATTCTCTTCAATAACCTTCGAAGTTATTTTAGATATCAGATACTATTTTTGTTTAAAATGTACCCTCCAATCAGAAATAAAGAATACTGTGTTTTATTATGGAGATAATGACGTAATGATTTCAGATATTATAGTAACACTAGCTTTAATTAGAAATTGAGTACTTGATTTTTGTCACTGAATGCTTGATATTATTAATGATGATGAAATACATAAAAATGAATACCAAAAAATGTAACATAAAACTACTTTTTTAAATTGATTGGAGTTGGAAAAAATAAATGATCATTGAATAACTTCAAAACTCATAATAGGAGTTAAAATATAAATCGACTTAATAGCTTTGAAAAATTCAGTTTTCTTTGGTTTTATAAAATGCATTTCAAAATTAACATTCCTTGAAATATTTCGATTCATTATTATAAACATCAATTTTTTAATTAAAAAAATTAAAAATAAAATTTTATTTCAATTACTTAATGCAATATGTAATATATACAAATTTGTTATATTTTTTTATATATTATGTCTATAGTACTTAGCGAGCCACTTTTTAACGTATTTATTAAACTTAAATATATCTTGACTTTGATATTGGTTGGTTGGGTTTTATGGCACAATGTCCAAAATATAGGACAAGCTTCACCATGACTATGATTTTGTTCTTGTCTCTGATGTAACTAAAAGTGTAGCAATCTTATATTTCTTTTTAGTTTTTGCATGAAATTATTGGACTAAAAGTTGTAACTTCAATGTAATAATTATAAATATGATTCTTTTTAACAAATGAACTATGCTTTTAAAATTCATAAGACATTTAACACTAAATATAGTATAACAAATGGCAATTTAGAGTTTTGAAGTATTATATTCTAGCACTAAAGACATTGCGTGTTATTTGTTAAATTCGATTTTCTTATACAATTGTATTAAGAATTCTAAAAATGCTCGTATTTATGATTCATGCATTGCTTAAGCAATTTCGTGAAATTTTAATGCAAAATTTTATATTAAATATTGAAATGTTATACACAACAACATAAAATTTAACCATATAAATTTGTAATGAATGTTTGAAATATCTACAATTTTATTATAAGAAAAGCAAAAATGTGCTTTCCTCATATTTTGAGAATGGCTTTTCAAATATTGGAAGCAATTTTTTTACTAGTTTCAATTCAATGATTTATCATCCTTTTTAAAATATAATAATTTCTTTAACTGATGAATATGATTTCATATTTTCTTAAAGTGTTTAGTTTACGAATTAATATAATTGCTTATTTAAACTACACTTCACGAGAAATATGTTTTGTAAAACATATAGTTATTTTAAATAAATCCATTGTTAAAAGAAAATTTTCGTATCTGTTTTAAATAAATTCATAACTAGGGCTGAAAACCTATTAAATAAACAACAAATTTATCTTGGGCAGTAAAAAATTATGCGTCTTTATTTAAAGTTACACTTTTAAGTACAGAATAACGCAAACGGTGAAAGTCAAACTAATAGATAAGTTTATCAGCAAAAAAGAAATTCAAATATACAGAATACACATGAAATATTTTTTTAAATATTTGAGCAGGATAATTTTTATAACATTGTAAAAAGGTATAGCTTAATATTTGTGATTAAAAAAAATTTGTTGCGAGGAAATCAAATATATATATATATATATATATATATATATATATATATATATATATATATATATATATATATATATATATATATATATATATATATATATATATATATATATATATATATATATATATATATATATATATATATATATATATATATATATATATATATATATATATGTATGTATGTATATATATATAAAAAAATCTTATTAAAAGATGTACTACAATTGCGCAATTGATAAGCATAAATATACATCTTATCAAATGGTAGAATTTCATATTATTTATAGTTGGCAGGAAGACGTAAAATTGCTAAGATCATAAAAGATAAAAATTAAGTTCCGTTTTTCAAATTACACTTATTTTGTAAAAGTAAGTTGTAAGAAATGTTAAGTTTACTATTTTGTATGTATAAAATAACTATTGGAAGAGTTATCAGAAATAGGGGAATTATATATTCGGGATGCAAATGCTTAAGTAATATTTTTGTTCGTTAAGAAGATACGCAACATTTTTGAACAATTTTGATATTTTTATCATTCAAAGAAATTCAAAACATTTTGCACCGAGTTTATACTGACATAAAAAATGTAATTAAAAAAGAGATTTGAATTTAATTAGCAAAAACTATCTATTTTTAAAATTTTTTTATGGTATTTGAATAATTTTTAAAGTATTAAAAAAAGTTAAATCCGTAAAAAATGGAAACATGAAAAGAAAGATTATATTATTATACATATAAATTTTGTATGTTTTAAAGGAATATTTTTTAATTTTTATGCACATATATATTCTTCTTGTATACACTATTTTTTTAAATATAAAATTTTGAATCTAAAGAAAATCTTTAGATTCAAAATTTTATAGTAAAAAAGTAAACTCTCAGAAAAGTAAACTCTATTACCAAAAATAACTTTTCAACAATTTTTTTATGCTTACTTAATTCAATAAATAATAAAAGGAAATTTCTCATAAAAAAGAATGAAACATTCAGTTTTAATTAAAATTATATGTGTATTTTAACAATATACTATCCAAAATTACTTATGACTCATTTCTACTTAGATTCCTACTTAATTTTTTGCATAATATTGTTATAGAAGATTTTTTTGTTTTGAGAAGTACTATTTAGTGCGATAAAAAAAAAACTTTGTAATTTCAAAATTTAATCCAATGATTTTAAAATAAAAAAAAATTTAAAAATAACTTTCTCCTCTTTGTTCCTCGAATGATTCTATATTTTATGTAAATGAATTTGTGTTGTTTCTTGTTATTCATGTTAAATAACTCTATTACTTAAATAATTCGCATCACATTTATATCACCCACAATTAACTAACACTCATTTTCTTACTGAATATATAAATATTAAGAGTGCATCGTTGGAATATTAGTTATTTCCATGCATGTGATTTTAAAACATTCTTAATGTTTCCCGTAATTTTGAAATGTTTAAAATGTGGAAATTTTATAAGTACTTATTTAATTTTGTGTTCCTCTATTTTGTCGTAATTATTTGGTATCGTATTATAACGTTAAAGAGGACAATTGCGCAATGAAGTGACTGTTTTGCAGCTGTACGTACTACAGCAACAGATAACAGCATCATAGAAAAGATCTTCTCAATGGCTGGCATATTTCCCTTAGCCAAGCACACAATTAACAACCAAAACAGTTCTCTATAGATGTCCAAAAAAGGAATCAAATAAATGACGTGATCCATCAAAACGCTCATCTATCAAGACCCAGTGTTCAAGATTACAGAAGCAGCCCAGACTCAGGTGTTGTGCACAATGCTTGGGCAACGAAGCTCAAAATTTGCACCCTGCATTTCCTCCCACATAGCTTAGGAACACCCATTAATCTAAGTCCAGATTCCTCAACTGTAGGCATGAGGTTCCTGCTAAATTTCACGCACGAAGATTGGAGGGTGGGTGGGTTTACGGAAGCATTGTTTGCTTTTAACATTCACAGGTTTAGGATTCTGCAAGGAGGGTGAGGAGTCGGACGAGAGAAGAGAATTGTTATGATTGCAGCTTGGCCAAGCATTGCTGTTCATCCCTGTATCTTTGCAGTTGAAAGAGCTGACGCTGTTATTACCCAACGAATACTGTACTCTGCAAGTTGGGGACTTTCATTACAGTGTTGATGGGAGGGAGGCTGGATTCAAATATATTTGATTGAATTTTGCGCCGTTCATTAATATAGTTGACTGCAAAATGAAGGCTAAATGAATCGAGTTTCGAGAATAATACTCATGTCCAGTGTGAAGTAATTTGAATAGAAATTTCACCAGGAATATATTAAATTTTCTTATCTTAAAGTCGGAGAATATTAAAATATCCTAGCAGTTGCCGAAACGTAATGATGGTACTAATATCAAGCAGAATATATTACAATAATATTTTAGAATACGATATTGAAATTTATTAATAACGGGTAGTAAATAATATATGAATGAAGATTTTAAATATTATTCCTTCTTTAGAAGTATTTTAACAAATATTTAAAAAGAGATAAAATTTCAAAAATTATCGGATATTCAAAAAATTATTTTAATTTTTAATATAAAATAATTTGTAAAATGTTAGATGTATGTTATCTATTTGAGAAATATACGATATAATTAAATGGATAAAGACAGTAAGTAATTTAAGAATAAAATAACATACACGCATAAATTTATTTCAATCACAACGTTTTGTTATGAAATTGTTATACGAAAACATCTAAAAGGGGAAAAGATATTATTTATAATATAATGAAGAATTAACAATATGAGAATATAAGGTAGACATGATTCTTCTAAGAAAACTTCATACTAATTTCTTTAGATATCTTCGTAGTATCGTTTCAAGCTCTTAAGACACAAGTCTGAGGTTTAATCTTCTGGTTGGGAAAGGTCGACTCAACCTTTCATCCCTTCAGTGGGTCGATAAACTGAGTACCAAGCATGCTTGGTAGTTAATATTTGGGTGTTTCGCGTTAGGCTGACCACTTAATAGGAAGATTTGCTACGCACTCTAGGTCAGTTAAACAGAAATAGGCACTGGAGGCCTTGGCCCACATGAGCTGTCATGCAACAGAGTTTAGTTTAGAGTAGTGTTTAGATATTTCATTTAATAAACGTTTGAGTATTTCTGAAAATTATTGTATTTTGAAGACAATTATATTATGGCAAACATTCGTCAAAATGAATATATGTTGGGGAATATTTATTCACAACATGTATTGATTTCACGGATATTGTATGCATTCATTCCAAAACATTTCAAGTATAATGTATGTATTCAGTACACATCATGTATTTATTAGAAAGAAATATCGACAAATAGAAATCAGAATATTTTTCTATATATGAATAAATTCTTTCCATGAATACCTGAAATACATTTTACATACATTGTTTTAAATTCATATTAGAATCAATTTTTAACATATTCGTAATAATAAGTTTGCTTAAAATACATTTTCTAAAATCTATTTCGTAAAGAATCCTTTTCTCACTAAAAACAAATTTATATCGTTTTTAACTTCTTAACCAAAAGAATGCTTATGAAATTCAATTATATAAATTTTTTTCTAATGTAAAATAATTATTAATTAAAGAGTTATGTTTATTAATTTAATGTGAAAGAATCAACATTTAAATATATTTCTGCTTAATCATTCTGATGTATTTTAGAAATATTACATGAAAAATATATTTTATGCTCACTGTTATATATATATATATGTATATATATATATATATATATATATATATATATATATATATATATATATATATATATATATATATATATATATATATATATATATATATATATATATATATATATATATATATATATATATATATATATATATATATATATATATATATATTATACAATAAATTTCGATTAATTTAGTTGCTTTCTAATCATTTTATAAGAAATTTAATTGAAAAAAATGTAATGTCTCAGTTTATTTTCCAAGTTAACAAATAAATTCGTTTCATTATTATACTGAAATATTTTAGATCATTGCACTTCAGAGTTTCAAACTGCTGTAAGTTCATACCTAAAAATCTTATAATAGTCGTAGATACAATTTTTTTTTGTCTGTAAAGACATATCAGGATATGTATATGAAATTTTTCTGTTTATCTCGTTTTGAACTATATTATTTGTTAGTTATTTGAGCAATTATAAATAGATAAGATTTTGCCATGACCAAATGTATGGAAAAAAATTACCATGACCAAATTTTAGGAGTGAGACGAGAAATGGGGCTGGTTTATTCCCCCTACTGTTGAACATTGATATTGATTTCTATCATTTCTTTATTGATTTTTTTTTTGTTTTTTACTATCAATATCTCATTTTCGTTCTTTTCTATAATATAATTGAGAGATTTCCAAGCTTTCTCCTTTGCAACATGCAAGTACAGTCTCTATATCAGAAAAGTCCACTCCTTAAATAAGAAGTCATAAACACATGATGAGCCAGGTTTCAAATGCCTTACAACACATTTTAGCTATTAAGCTATTTATGGACTTATGTATATTGACTAAATATATAAGCAAAAATTAATAGTGCCTTTATATATTGCATTCTTTAAAAAATTATTATAGGAATAATTTATTTTTAATTATGGTACTTTTTATCAGAATAAATTTTCAAATAAATGTTATAAATTTACTATGTTTTATTGTGTTTCGTAAATTGCTAATATTGTTAATTAGTAGAAAATACTCTTTAACTTATTGGACATTTTTTATCAGATAGAATTTTGCAATGTTTTCCCTTGCTAAAAATGTATTAAATTTTAGTTTTCTAAGCATTAAGCTATAATTTAAATTCGTAAAGTAATATGTTTTAAAACATTTAAATTGTTGTATAATGATGAGTATAAACCAATTAAAAAGCTGAATTGAATTTATTAAGACATTTTTTAATGTAATTAAAATAAATGTAATGAATTTTTTTATGTTAAATCATTTTATTATATATTTCATGCTACGCAAAAATATTCTACATGTAATGTAAAAGGAAAAAATGGAATGAAAATTTAATGAGGTTAAAATATTAATGATTAACGACAGAAGCATAAAATGTGATTATTTCTTACAAGTAACGACAAATACATGCATTTTTAATGCATTCTTACTGAATATCTTAGATGAATAAATTCGTTATTAATGAATATACATGTTAATAAGATTCTGTTTACATGTTTAAAGTTTTAATTTTGTTTGCATTAAATCTATTACTTTTAATATGTCTACTGAATTAAATGCTAATATTGCTTTATTCATGTATTTTTAAATTTTTCCCTTAAAATATAACCGCACTTCAGGACAAGCGTAACGTTAATTTATTTTTTACTTTTTACGAATATTAAATTCATTCGATGTACACTTCAAATAATATTTCGAATTTATGTTTTTTTTGTTAATTAACAAATTTACTCGTTTTAATTAATGCTTAACAGCAAAAACTCATGCCTCGTTTTTATAATTTAATTTTACAATTGATAGTCATTTACTTATTGATATAAAAAATGGAATTTAAAATAAAATTAGTTGCAAATTTCACATCTAAATTTTTACATTATTTCAGACTTTATTTTGTGATACACTTTTTTTATTCGATTTTATGTTATCAACTCGTTTACATTTATTTTCAGTTTTTTTTTGTGTACAGTGATAATAATTAATTTAAATAATATAAACAGTTTCAAGCGATTCTTTAGATGTGAGCTGGCAGAAAACGGTTAGCACTTTGGCCTTCAGTTTAACAGTTCATATCCCACCAAAAGTAAGTTTGCTTGGAGTAGTTGGGACTCCATTTCAAGCAGATGGTTCTAGCCTGATTAACATTCACATATGCAATAATTGAATGTTGTAAAGCAAGCAAATCAAATCTCATTTCTTGTGAATTAATAAATTAATAAATTTACGTTTGAAATTTGTTATTTTTTAAATAGTTTGAGTGAGATGATAGCTTTTACTATTGTAATTTAGTTAAAATTATAGTAGTCATCGTTTTCTTAATTAATTTTTCAAATTTTATAGTAGCATAAATTTTATTTCGCTTTTAAAATTTTCTTTGTGGGAACACTACCAATCTTTTTTTGTAATTTGTCTTTATCAAAAAAATAATTGATGAAACTTGCTTTTTTAAATTTTGTAGAATTTTTACCAAAATAATTTTCTGTTAAACAATTTTGCATCCAAATGGGTTAAAAATTATGAAATATTTGACTACATATTAAACTTTTCCATACATTTCAGAACAAATGTGTTCAAATATTTCCTGTAAACTCTCCTTTTTTCAAACCTAAAACTACTTTTTAAGAACATTTATTGAAAAAATCTTTTAAGAATTAAATAATCTTTCATCATAGAATTTTACGTCTCATTAATAAGTAGGGCTTTCATTTTTGGATGAGTATTTATTGATGACTATTTCAAAATTAGAAAATAGTAGAAATGTATATTTATCCATCAAAAAGCAATGATGTGTTAAATGTAGCATAATTCCTACCTACCTAATATTACCTAACCCCTTTATGTTTTTCTGGTCTTAAGAAATATGTGGATAGATAAAAGTTTTCGTATCTCGGTATCTCTTATATTTTGTTACTAAATATCTGATGACATAAGACAGAAATATACCGGTTATTTATTATTTTAATGTATTTATTTATTTTGGAATACGAATTTATTTTCAAGTGAAATATATATTTGCAATGAATCAAAATCATTATGCTGATAGTTTTATAAGTGGCTAAAAAAAATATAAGCGATCATTGTTTATTTACAAATAAAAAATATTCTTACTCTGGCATTAGGAAATTGCTTTAATTTATTTAAAAACAAAAACAAATTTTTTTATTTTACAGACTTATTTCTATTCCGATTAAAATTTATGATAATTACAGCATATTATTAAAAAAAGAAAGAAATTTATGATTGAAAACGTCTTATGACATTTCACTAAAAAATTTTATGAATTACCTTTATACAATAAAATAACTTTTATCTGAAACATATTTAAATTAATACATATTATATATATCATAGATTATGTTTCAGTTAGTTAAAATTTATGTTTCATTAACATTTAATTTTATAATATAGAGCCAGTTTAAGATTTGCATCTAAGGCCCGGATTGCATTAAAAACAAGTTTAGGATTACATTGAAAAACATTCCATTTACTTTGTTACGATATACGAAGAAAAATATTACATATTACACATTTTACGCAAAAAAAAAACAAAATAAAATTTAGTAAAATAATTTTTAAGTATCACGCGATACGTCATATTTACTCAATTCATTTCCCTGCAACATCCAGATACATCATAAGCGCAAAATATAGGCCAAGCTTTTAAGTCATCATAAATCTTTTAATATTAAAACTTAAGGACGGGCACCAACACAACATCGCAATAACATTCTCGAGGACGAGAATAAAGTAAAATCTTGTTGCCCACTCTAAGATACATAAGAGGAGCCGGCAGATGTGAGTTTGATTGAAAATCTGTTCTTGGTCCACCCCCCTACCTCCAGCCTGTTGTCGGGGGACACTTGAAGTGGCCTGTATATTAAAAAGAAAGTGAAATTTCGCCTCTCACCATCTACAGAATCTTTATTAAAAACGCCTCCTACACCACCCCCAACAACCCGCAAACGTAGTGCTTAACATATTTAACGAGCCGCGTCACGAACTTGCTTGTCTTTTGGGAATTTTTTTTTTCATATTTTTTGTTTGGTAGGCATGTAAGTGTCATATCATTTCCGGAATGGTGCGGCTTTGTCGGGCCCACTTCAGCAAGCCAGAAGAGAAACGCGTCAGAAGCAGCAGCCGCAGCACGGGAAATAAAATAGAATTTGCATGTTTTAAGTTTCGACAACGACATTAAAAACGAGTCCTGGTTATGAGAGACAAAAGAGGAATTTTTGCATTCTTATTTTTCAATTCGTGCAGAACTGCGAGAGGGGAGAGTTAGTTTTTAAAAAATGAACTTAGTCACTGCACGTTTGTGTAATGCATCCAATAAAAAAAAATTGATTGCAATTTGTAATTTAAAAACCTCACTCGTATAATTTGGGAATCATAGAGTTTATTTGAATCAATGAAATTTTTCAAATTAATTAATTAGAAAATAATATAAATTATTTTGCTTTTAGTTATTTTTTATTAGCTTTTACTTTACGACTTATTTTCCGTCGGTTTTGCAAAGTTATTTGCATATTTGTAACTCGTTTGTTAAGAAGCTGATAATTTCGTACTTTAAAAATATACACTTCGTTTATTAGAGTATAATATAAAAATTGGAATGCGCATTTAATTCAATGAAACTTTTAATTCCCAATTTTTGTAAATACTGTGAATGATGATATTTTTAATTTTGTTTTGGTTTGTTTATGCAAGTTGTACTCAAAACATAATACATGGGCAACTCAAATTGAAATATTGTTTTCAGTAATAAGAAACTGAAATTAAAATTTCGCTTGATCTAAAAAATGCAAAAGACTTAATGAAGTCTTAAACGTTATTGTTTCATTAACAGTTTTAGTCTAATAAAAGGAATTCAATCTAAAAGAAGCATCCTTTGTATATGCTTGTTAGCGATAAATAAATATGAAAAGTAAAAATAATTCATACTGATGTTACTAACAAAAAATACCAAGTATTGTGTTTAGTGTGCTTTAAATATACTTTTTATACAATATGCGAAATTTTGGATTATTAGCGTCCCGGATACTTTCCTAAAACACAAATAATTAGTTATATATCATCTTATAAAAAATATATATTTTCATGTTCTGAAAGTAAATACAATAAGTAAAATGATTAATATTTTATTAACTCAGTAAATAAAATTAATTATGAATTCTACTTGAGTTCCTGGTAAATTTAAAATCATATTATGAGAAAAAGAAATCATTCTATATATCAGACGCGCCAATAGCTTATGGTACACATGCCAAATCTGAAACTCGATAGAATTTCCAGTGAAACTTTACACTTATCTCAATAAAATTAAATAGCTTTGAGAATTAATGTATAAATACATTTTTTTTAACTATTGCTAAGTTAATATAAGCAAATTTTTGTGTTCTTGATATCTATTCTGTAACTTAGCCACCATTGTCATATTAAGAGAATTGTTTTGAATATTTTCAATTTGTTGACATCCTAAATCCTATAGATATATTTGTTTGATGCTACATAACTGAAAGCTTGGTGAACATGAAATATTATGAACTAGTTTCATTTTAAGTGTTTTATGAATTGCTTAGAAATACTTTCCTCTTGATACTGAAGAATTGTAACTAAGTGATAAATATTGAAAAATAACAATTTTAACTGTTTTGAAATCTCATGCCATTTTAGAATATCAACTTGTTGAATATTGTTTCGAAACACAAAAACCAACATTTTATGCTTACAATTTATTATTTTAACTTTCGTTGACAAAGATATCAGTTCATTATTAGAAGATATACCTTTTATCACTTGTTGATTACTGAAATGTTAAAAATCAATACAGTATTGCCATATCTAAAATATTTTTTAAAATTATTTTATGGTGCACCACAATGGAAATTTATTATTAGTAAAAAAGCAAATTAAAAAGGAAACATAAAATATTTTTAGTTCATATAATAAAATATGTATAATTTCAGCACTATTTATACATAAATGTCTTGACAGTTGACTGCAGTAATAGAAATTTCTTGAAATTCTCTCATAAAATTTCAAAAAGAAATTTTAAACATAATTATCCATTACACTTAACACCGAAGAACTAATACGGAGCCATGATTCAACTGTGATTGATAAAATTGCAAATGATTCATTCATCTATTTTTATTAAACAACTGTGTGATCTGAATACGAAACTCTGTAACAAATGAAAACCAGTATCCTACTACGAGATCATATTGAGCAAAATACTTAAAATTTTCATAAGAATTTTGGGATAGAAATGACATAGAAATTATTCTGTATCTAAAGAAGAGTTTATACTTAAGAGACTAAGCAACAGCTAGAGTAGATCCCTACAAATGCCACAGCGAAATTCTGTCAACCAGTGTATATTTTTGCTACCCATAAGCCACTTTGTGTCTATTTGAATAATATCCGAATTTATATCTTGGATTGCTTCAGTGACATTCATTGATAAAAATTACTTATACGATACGGCAAAGGATATGGATATATATATGCAACTTTGGTATTACGGGTTTCACAACTTTTCATGATTAAACAGGATGTTAAAAATTGAATGAATCAATATACCTCAATTTTTATATATATTAGAATTTCAATATTTTATATAGATTAGAATTTACGAGTGAATAATATATGATATATAAACTTTTACATAAAACAGCTCTTGAAATGAATTAGTAAAGAGCGAACTTCTAGATTCTAGAGTGGTACAGAGAAGAGTGTTTTGGGTTTCATGAAAACCTGTTATTGATTCTTTGGTAGTGGTGTACATTACAATACTTCGTAATTCGGAAGCAAGAAGGCACAAAATACTTTCGATTATCCATCTCCGTCCAGATTGGCCAGCTTTCCAATAACTTCAATTGGAAATATTTTGCAATGTCTCCAAGCCCTACGGCCATGATGTCCAACTAGGCGACCAGACGGACAAGTGCCACATGCAAAATGGCCTCTTTTGTGGTCCCACGCAAATGAGTTTTCGGTGGCCATTTTCCGCAATCGATCTCTGGAACATAATTTAAGTAAGGGAGAACAAACTGGGTAAAAGTCATACCCAATTAATTCGGTGCTATCATCGCGTACAAGCAGAAATCGATCTCTCGTAAGCACTTCTGCCTGCTTGTGACAGTGGGGGAGGCGGGGGCGGAATTAACGCACTATGTCATAAACCAAAATTATCTGAGTCGGCCATCGAATCGATGGAAGAGTGGAGGGACGGAATTCTAACATTGCCCGGCTTATTTAACGAGGGCCCTGTTTACATCGCTGTTTGATTGGAGTTGATTTTTGAACGGAATAACCTCCCTCCCCGACATTTCGGTTCAGTTGATTTAAAAGTTTAAGTGATAACCGATAGTTAAAAAGTCGTCTTCCTCCCTTCACCATAAATGATGCAGAAACAATGCAATGAAGGTTTCTGGAAATTCACGGGAAAGCCATGCGGTTGTGACAAACTGATATATTCAACAAAATACACAAATTAATTCATACGCTTTAAAATCGATTATAGGTTTTAAAGGTGATGCCATTTTTAAAATGAATAATATACGGGCAACGTATTAACATTTCCTCTTAACTTTAGAATGATTTTAAATTAAAATAATCGTCAAATAATTGGATTGGTATAAGAATGGTTATTTTAAATATGTAGAGCATTTTTATTTCAGTTAACATATTTTATAAAATATATTTATTTATCATAATATTAGGGTACATGTTATTTTTTCGAAAATAGGTGCATAGTGTGTTCTTATAGACAAATATATTTAAAACTTTTAATATGATTTTATATTGTAATAGAGTAAATATTTAATCTCAAGTTTTATTATAAGCTTTCAAGTCTGAAGTATTCTCTATTAGGAAAATCTATTGAATAGAAGCAAATATTTTTATATAAAATTCAGAAGTATATGTGCTAAATATGTATATATATCGTATTACCTAATAAAACTAATCATTAATATGATTTTAGGATTAATAAAAAGATACTACTGCACAAATTCATTTGCTTATAATTAAAAATTATAAAGTGTGCGTCAAAGGGCTTTTTCAAATAAATTTGGTATCAAAACGTTTTTTTGTAAAATACTTAATTGGACATAATGCAAGATGCAAATATTAAAAATTACAAGAAGAAATATTACATAACTGATGCAATTTTTTAATTATAAATCACTTCTGACTTTTTTTTAAATAATATAAACTGAAATAAATTAATTGCAAAATATATGAGGATATATGTTTTTATGTACCAACATATTAAGCAAAATATATTTAAATATATGAATTCAGGAAAGCAAAATAAAATCTAAGAAATGATGAAGTTAAAATTATACCATCTGAGGGTAATTATGCGTAATATATAAAAGGATCAACTTTTGATGTCCTAGAAGTTTAAGAATATTGTATGTAAATACATGTTTTTCTTATTTAAGAAATGATTCAAAGAAACGATTAAGAATATCCATATTGTTCTTACAGATAAGGGATATTAAAAAAGTTAAACGAGAGAGAGGAGATAGAGATACCTACCTGCTTCAGATTGATTAACTTTTTTAATGTTTCCCATATAGTTGAATTTCTTGAGGTCTTTTCATAGATTGTGGGTTGAATTCACGTGTCACAAGACAGGAAACAAGCGATTCTTTCTTAAAAATTAAATGGCTTTGGAAGAGCAGAGAACCATTACTCACGAGTGAATAGCACACCCCAAAATGGAAAAAGATTTTGGAAAATCATGCACCTAGAACATAGGGATTCAGAATATCATAAAATAAGGATTTTCTTCATTTTATAGACTTCAGAGTTTTAACTGAAAATTCAACAGGTAACATCAAGTATTAACTCCACACTCTGCTATTCAAGAAACATTAACTAGTGTTCTAGATTACTTCAAATAATGCTATTTATATCATTGAAGATGAAAAATAAATACATTCGCTATTTCTTCTTCTTATACTAAGTTCAGAAAACTAAATATGAAGGTGGAGATCAAATTGTTATCTGTGTATCAAAGAAAATTACTCAGGAATATGCTACAGGTTTGAGAGATTCAAAAAAGGTTTGTGTAAAAACAAATATATGAAATACATATTAGTATTTTTTTTCGTAGAACTTTTGAAGAGCTTTATTTATTATCTATTCCAATAAATATCGCCATGTGGTCATAACTAAATATTCTAAAGTATACTTCAGAATAATATGATAAAGAAGAATTCATCACTACTCCTGTTGTACCCCTATTGTTTAAATATCTTCACATGAAACTTGTATAAAAATATTATAAAATCAGATTAAAGTATTGTGTGAGGTTATAATGCATAGAATATCTGTAATTTGTTCATGAATTGAAAGTGCTAATATGTCGTTACCTATGATACATTCATAAAAAATCCTTCTAAATATTAAAATCGTTCCTACAAATATATACATACACACACACACACACACACACACACACACACACACACACACACACACACACACACACACACACACACACACACACACACACACACATATATATATATATATATAAATAGTTATCATTCAAGTTACAAGTCATAGTGATAAATAAATCTGAAATTACATTTTATTGGATTTTGAAATACAATAAATGTTTATTTACATTATAAGGAAACTGTTTCTTGACTTTATAACTATTGAAATGCTTCATTTAAATTTAAATTAATCTTGTCTCTTCCTCTCTCCCTTGCAAGACAATAATCTTCTCGGCTTTCATATCCTACGGGCAAACATCTTATTAGATCTCCTTCGATGACCTCTTTTAAATTTCTGATGGCATTAGAAGACCCTTAGAACGTTATTAGAATTTAATTAAAGTAGCTTAATTAAAATCGAACAGAGACGGATTCTGTATTTGAAGCATTCTGCTCATTCAATTTTAAATGCAACTTAGGTGTCTTTTTGTTGAAATATATGACATAAAAATCAAGAGTTATTTTTATTTTTTCATTGCAAAAAGTATCCAAATGATAATACTTACCATGAAAACTTACATACTTAGTAATACTTAGATATTACGCATATTTAAATTTTTCAAAAAAATCTTATGTGTTTGCTTTTCTTAAAAAATAATAATACTTAGGACATATATATGTGTATGTATATATATATATATATATATATATATATATATATATATATATATATATATATATATATATATATATATATATATATATATATATATATATATATATATGTGTGTATATATATATGTGTATATATATATATGTGTATATATATATATATATATATATATATATATTATATATATATATATATATATATATATATATATATATATATATATATATATATATATATATATATATATATATATATATATATATATATATATATATATATATATATATATATATATATATATATATATATATAATGTATGTATTAAATGAAACTTTAATATTGTCTTTTAAAAATGTTCCGAATAAAAGGTTATGTATTCTTCATTTACATAATTAAATCTAGAAACTTTTTCAAAATAGTTTTGCATATTGCTCATTTTTAGATTGAGAATAAAAAATAAAATTCGATAGTGCAAAACAGGAAATTGATTACATGTTATGTTAAACATCTTTATATTAAAACTATGAACGTTAGTGTATATTGTAGTATTGAATAGATATAAAATGTAACTTATGAGATGAATAACAAAATTTAAAATCTAAATTTGGGCAGGTAAAGAAACTTTCGATTCTTATACTTCAGAAAAATAGCAATTATAACTGAAAGTATCTTTTTCATTTCATTTCAAAATTATTTGAAAGTGAGAGGATCATTAATTACTGTTGATTCTTGCATTAACAAGCATTTTTTCACACTTTTATTTGTATTCATATATTTAACTTACAATTAACTTTAATTGTAATCAGCGTTTGAAACTTTTGTTACAATAAACCATCTTATTAGAGCTGTTTAAAGTATTGGTAACAAATTACAGGGAAAAATATACTATTATTGATGACAAGTTATATATATTATAAATAAGTATTTATAATATAGGGAATTTATGCTTTGTACCCAGTATTTAGACCGGGATTTTTTAGATTTAAAAATGAATTCACTGCGTGATTTTGGAAAGCAAAGATAATATTGAGGCAATTTAAGAAGAAATGTGTATTCTATTTTAAATTCTATTCAAATATAGGCATTTTCATCAAAGTATTGAACTAACGAAATTTTTTTATAATAATCCTATAATATTATCAAAAGAATAAAATGATGAATAAAATTCCCAATCTTTTAATCTTAAGACAAACTTTATATATTCAAACTACATTACATTATATTTGTTTGTCAAGCCAACTGAATGAATATATTTTGCTGGTGATCCAAAGAGGCATTTTTATAATTCATTACACATTTTTACCAATTCTATAAGCACAAAAATATTTTAATATATTATACTTTGAAATGTCTTATTAATAAGCTTAAAACTATATTTCAACAGATAAAGTACCTCTTCATGTAACAACATAAAAAAACATGGCATTAACTCAGGAAAATGCAATAATATTTTGCATAAAAATGCATTGTATGCCCATTTTTTAAAATTATATCCTTATATAAAGCAAATATATTTCAAACAAAGTCATTTATTAGCAAAATCACTGCTTATTTACAATGAATATATGAATATCTAAATACCATTAGAACCATCAAAAGGACGCCCAGGTTCAGACTTGTAATATTCCCATTCGAAATTTCAGAGAGTAACCGAAAAGCCGCCAAACAAAGCACCATATTTATAACCAAAGATCATTGATGGCAAAGTTATATTTTGACTGATCCATTAATCTGCCCCTGTGTGTGTGTGTCGCAACATCCCCTAGTAATTTATGCAAATTCTAAAGCATCCCCGGTGTCATTTCGATAACCTTTTCAGTTCCATCTGGTTTTGGGATAAATGGGACAGCACTAGTGGAGTTTTGCACGCCAACATGGGTCCGCATTTGTTCGATTTTAATGATTTAAACGGGAAGAACTTTCCCTCCCGAAGCTATTCCAATCATCCCATGACAAAATGATACAGATAATTTCCACGTTCTGAAGATGTTGTTTGCCCTAAATTTAACTTTAACAGCTGTGTAATATCGCGACTAATTTGGTTCATTATCTCCTTTTAATCAAGTTTTGTAGCGAGTAAGCAATATTGATATATTTTTATTTGTTTGAAAAAAGGGTAATGCTCGATGGTTACATTCTAGATCTTATCGCCAATTATTAATTTCTTATTTGAATGTAATATTAGGAAATCTACACATGAATTATAAGACTTTTCTTTACAATTTTTAAAACTGAAATATTAATTAAAATCTTCATGAGATCATTTTCTTCAAATTACAATGAATTAGTCTCTTGAATATCAAAAATATTGAAATTTAAAGGAAAAAATACTGTTATGCATGCTTGGTAAACATTATATTCTTGTAATAAGGACATAATTTTTGAAAATTATATTTAAAAAGATTTCTGGCCCCCACGAGACATATTCTTGACTGTCTGAATTTTACTGTGAACGATGTTTTGGAGAATCTTATTTTATTTTTAGACTTTTTAATGGTTTTTAGTTTTATGGAGATAGTTTAGCTTAGTTACACCATCTGGGATTTGAAATAACAACAAAAAGAGTTTAGCATGTAATTACTTTTATTGTAAGGAGGCTTAAGAAATTTGACGCATAATTTTGTTACTTAATTGCCATATCAATAATAAAAAATTGTTTTTGTTTCTATATTACTGACTTGCTAAATATTTGACTGTAGTAGAACGAATTCAAAGCTTTGATGATCATAAACGAGGACATCATGCTGAGATTGGAATTTTTAAATCAAATATAGGACATAAATGAGCAAAACTTTTTTTCTTCTTTTGATAAATTATTTGTTCTTTATTGAGATCTCAACGTTTTTTTTTTTTTTTTGTGACTGATAGACAATGTAATTTACCAAATTTTTGATTTGACTTATTATTTTCAGTCTAGATTTACCAAGTAACATTAACTCGTAATAAAAACATATTATAAACAATAATATCCTTTAAACTCTATTGAGACTAGAAATGCATATTATTTTTTCTCACAATCAAGTACCCGATAATTTCCAATACTAAAATTACGAAAATTGCGATTATATATTTTTTTAGTCAGTTTGCCATTGGTATGGAACCTAAGTACATTTTAAATAATTTCTTTTAATAATTCAATTTTAATCAATGAAGATCATTGAGTTTAATGTATGATTATTTTTGCAAATTAAATTGAGGTATAGATAGTGAATAATTGATATATTAAGAAAATAAGGTTATAAAACAAATAGGCATGTATGAAAACGAAGAGGCGCATTTTCGGAATTCGTTGTTTTGACTAATGACCACTTCATAGAGCGTTAAGCCTAACAAAGCGCGTCCTGCCTACACGTCATCGTTGCCAACCTCTTTGACACCATAAAAGTTACCTTTAACTCTTCCATGGTCAAGAGAACCGAAAGTTTCTCCGCCTACTGGGCAATGACGCAATTACCGGTGACACTGGCACGCCCCTTTCCCATGGAGACACGCCCTCCTTCATTCATCTTTCTCTTCGTCGACGACAAGAAATGTCCATTATCCTCATAACAGGATCCTCGAATATTCTTCGTTCCAGTTTCCTTTCATTTGTTATGACGAAAAGAACGGACTTTTTGTGTTCTTTTCTTCTTCCGCTATTGTGACGGTACATTGTATCGAACAGGAGATGAAAGGTGCAAGTGGATTGGTTGCGGGTGGAGGATGAGTGGGAGAAGAGAAGAAGGATGGCCTTTGTTTTCTTGCAAACACACATGAAGTTTCGTTATGAATTTTGAATTTTTGTGTTGCGTGCGTTGTTAATTGTTTTCGGCTCCGTAGTTATCTTCTATTGGTGGATATCACGCAGAGCATGTTACTCTGCGCTCTGTAATGAATTACTCTCGACACATGTTCTTTCTCATTTTAGAAGAACTGATTACGTAATGCATGATTATTGTATCTCTCACTTGCAGTTTGAGAAATGGAATCATCTTGGCGGCAGAACATAAGTTATATGAATGCTCGAATAAATTTCGACTTTTTGTACGGTACTTATTTGTAAGTACTATTCAACAGGAATTAGAAATAAAAGCATATAAAAATATGCAATTTTTATCAAAATATTCCAAACATTTAACTGATATTAATAAATGGTTACTTTTGAATTATAATATTATTTTGAATTTCATTGGTTTTCCAATCATTTAATGTATTATTTCATTTATTTTTTCTAATTTGCAAAAGTTTTACAAGCAGTGTCTTTAAAATGATTCATGTATAAAGTTGAATGAAAATGAGTTACGATATTATTACTAAATGAACGAAACGATTAAAAAATTTGAGTTTTAGTATATAATACAATCAGGAGCATAATTTGCATTGTAGATCTTCTAATATAATTGCAAAGTATGAATTAACCAATTTATTGACATTGGTATTGAACTACTAGAATACCGATGTAAGATAATCTATTTTATTCCTATCCGGTAAAATTGTTATCGTTACAACAGCATAATTTATTTTTTCTTTTATTAACATCACAGTGTTCCACATTCATACCAAAGAGTGTTATAGATCCATTACAAGGGTAGGATTTTAATAGAAAGAAATCTAGTTCTTAAACTGGAGAAAGACACTAATCATAAAACAACAAATTTCATTATGCAGCTATTTTATAGTGGAAATTGTTGCGGTGATATTTAACATGAAGTAATATGTACAATAAACGATCAGAGTAAAAATGTATTCTATTTAAGAAGGAACTACTTTATTTATTTTTCACATGATGTACTTTTGTACGCTTGGCATTAAAATTCAAAGCGTTGTGATTTGATATAAAATCGAAATAACGTTTTACTTTCTTTCGGTTATTCCGCTAAAAGGAAGGAACATTAATCCGCTAAGGAACATTAAGGTCACAAGTGACCAAAGGAAAAAATGGGCGAATATAACAAAATTTGGTAATTATTTTATTATCAAAAATAATCACAATATACAATTAATCATCAAATGTAAATATATGTTGGTAGCAAAAGTTAATTATTGTCCCTGGTGGGAATTTTTAGCTAACGATACTTATAAATTTTAATTTTGCCACGTATATTTTTAAATTTGCTTTTGAGTATGAATTTTTTTGGGTGATATTTGAGAGATATTCTATATATGTATTGTTAATTGCTTTTTTCTTTCAAGATAAAATCGTAAAATAAATAAAATGTAAGAATTTGTTTATGTATAGCTTACATCCATTTCTATTAAAGTAACGAATTCTGTTTTTTTAAAAGGTTAAAGCTGGATAATCAACTATTCTGTTTTTGCAAAGTTCTATTATTAAATGTATTTAATGTATTATTTTTAATGAGAATTTTTATTAATGAATTCTTACTTTTATTATTTAAAATTCTGACATTCTCAAATTTTATTGTGATTTTCTTTTACTATAAAAACAATGTGTTTTGTTTCATAATCATTAATTGAAATTAAAAAAAATATAGTTTTGCACTCCAATAACTTATAAATTCTATTTTAAAATATTCATTTTTAGACATGTATCATTAAATTCAATTCTAAATAAGACACGTTTTTTAGATAATTTAAGGTCCATTATTTTAATTCATTTCATTTCGTAGATTTATGTTATGAACTAAGGATGTATTTATTTTAATTATGAAAATTTATTTGGAAAATATTGTTCCTTTATTAATAATTATCACAAAAAAAATTCCGGCAGCTCATTTTTAAGCATATTTTGTTAAATACCTGTTTATTAATGATATTTTTAAGAAAATGTAATCAACTCTTAGCAGATTTGTTCTAGTTTAACAAATCGTACAATTAGCGATTTAAAAATTCCACCATTTTGTTTCCTTATTTTTACAATGGTTTCTAATCAATCTGAAAAGGCTAATTTACGATCATTAGAATTACTGACTACATTCTGATATCAACGTCATCTTCATCTTTGTCGAAGAAAAGAATGGCGAAATATCATCATCTTGACCATAAAACTCACTTTATTTGGCTAGTCTTATATATTAGATCAATTTTGATGGATCCATGTATGTGAATTCAAGTAAAAATAGTCTAATTATACAAATAAGAATTCTAATTACAAAAATAACAATCACTGCTTTATTTTTTTCAAAAAATACTGTACACAAACGCACTTTTATCACTTTGTATATTATGCTGTGAAAATAAAATCAATAAAATATATCAATATATTCAACATGAGTTATTTATAAAAAATAATTCATGTAGGACAATTATTTATCTAAATAATTTAATATTTTTTTGGAATTTTGTGATATAAATTATAAACGTGTTTCTCCCCCTTTCATAAAATTTAGTATCAGTAAGTGTAATTTATTTTAAAATCAAAATCTTTTAAAATTCTTATGCAATTAAAGGTATCAATTACTATACATAAATTTAGCTTTTTTTTTACAAAACATTTATTTCACAATTCATTTGTCATGCAAGTGTCATTCCTTATAACAAATGACATCATATTATTGTTACATAATAAAAATAATCGTATTATGCACACATCACATCCTACTGCTTTATTTTCCAACATAGATTTGAAAGATTTATATTCATAGTGCCCTTTATCAGAATTTTTACAGCAAATATAACAAAAATTAATAAATATAATAATTATTGGGATACTTTTTCAAATTTTAATAAGATGTGCAGTGATTCTCTTATTAATTTATAAGTAAACTGAAAAATATTCTATTTCTATATAAAATTTAATTCATAATCATTATAAGCACTTTTATTAGCTTATTACTCTTTATTAAAATAAATATTGATTATTATTTTAGTATCTGCGATTTGAATGGAAAATTAGAAGGTTCCTCGACCCAATAAGAGATTGTTCCCTAACGCTCTGAGAAATTAACATTTATTTATGCTTAGAATTTTAAACTTTATTTATATTCTTGTCAATATTTAACAAACCAATTAAAACTATCTTATTATGCTGCTAACACTATTTAGCTAATTTTTTAGTCCTAACATAAATAGAGTAATTATAAATTTAGTTTTCTCAGTTGACACGTGATTTAAATGTAAAGAAAAATTTATGACATCGATTAGATTGAATTTAGATATGTTCGAACATTTTAAAAACAAACTGGTCATGCTTGAAATATTTTTAAATAATGTAATATTATGTATGTAGCTTATGTTTTTCTTTTAAATAAATTTAAAATTAAGCATAATGTAAAATATAGAAGTAGTGAATCAAAATTTATGATTATTTTTTTATACGATGTACTATTTTAACTGCTCAATGCAATTTTATCTCCTCCAAATCGTAACTCTTGTATCAACAGAAAATTTTTTAAATGATACTACGATAAAAATGACCAGCAAATGATTGTGACGTTTTATTAACATTGATGATAAGCATAAAATAGAGTTTTGAGTTGTTTTATGTTTATCATTATTATTAACAATAATATTAAATTTTTAGATTAATACTAATTTTAATATTAATTGTCTTATTAGCATCGATGATGCGCATAAAATATGCTTTTAAGTCTGTTTTATGCTTATCATCATTATTAATAACAAAATTAAGTTTCAGATTAATGCTAAATGACACTAACAATGTTAATAACTAGGCTACGTGATTTTAAAGTAGTTTTAGCTTCACAAAAGTCTAATAACAGACAAAGAATAATATCCTAAAATATTTAGATATTTTTCTCAGCTTAATATTCAAATTATATTTTTTTAATAATATATTGTCATAAAATTACCTTTCATTATATCAATATTTTTAATTATTTAGTCTAATAAATTTTCTTTGGTATTTTTCATTTTCGAAATCTAATTTTAAGTGTGTAAACCAAAATATTTTATAAGCATTCCATTCTATGATTAATATCTATCCTAATATATGTTGCAACATTAAACTGTCCTCCTCATCATATTATCGCATTACACATACAGTAAAAGAATGCTTAATAAAAGTGTTATATAGATAAAAATACTTACCAAATTCTAGTCCACATAGTAGGAATATTTTAGCACATACAATCACGAGCGCAAATACTTCCAGTGTCTTTTAAGAATGCTATTATCCAGTCCAGCGTTATTAACACAAGCAGCACATTAAATTATTTACTATCAAAAGTTTTGGCTCAATGAATCTGATATAAAATTCTATTACTAAAACAAGCAGACTTGACTCTCAGAGGGATATTGCAGTTATCTAAATCTCCATCGTCATTTCAAGTGTGCTGAAATAACACAGTTATTCCCGTTTGAGTATAAAAGCTTTGATCAATAACTCAGATTAGTTATTTAAGTCTTTGCTATGAATATAGATATGAAGTAATGATCTGCGTTAGGAATATTAATGAATTTGATTGGGAAACGAGTGTGGAAGAATGAATATTAATTTATTTCCTTCACGATGACTTTCAGCCCTGTATTGCAACTGAAAGGATTTTCACAGGTGTTTCATTTATGTTTTTCTTTGTCTTACATTTTCCACCCTCACTATTATGTTCGAATTACCGCCATAGTAAGAGAATGAGCAAAAAGTTCATTCTCTGGCGGGTTGTAAGCAGAGTTCAATATCAATACATGGAGAAAATAATATGTTTGATTTTCTAGAAACACAGTATCTCTGATTGCTTCTGACAAAAAATTCATTTTCAATGGAACCAGCAAAAAATGATAAATTTTCAATAGTGATTTCGTTTTGCGTTAGTTGTTAGCATAGCTCTATGCTGTGTGTTGCTTATATGAAGAAAACAATAGCTAAGATGTAATTTTTTTAGAGTTCCATATAGCACACTCAAATAGACTATTTAAACAAATATCACATGCATATTTGTATATTTTTTCTGTTGAACTGTATTAAATTTTTGTTTCCAGAGCCAGTTAAGTCAAAAAATATATAATGTTTCTGCACCAAATTTGTTGTAATAGTTAAGGACATGTTTTTTAAGATAAAATTTAACTTACTTAAAATATTGAAAAATATTCATTAATAATTTAATTAATAGTTAAAAACATCGATAGAATATAGTTTTATCTTAATTCCTGTTTGGTAAAATGAAGATATATTGCTTTTATTTACATAAACTATATATAAATCATGAAAAATGCTTTATGTCTCATTAAAGCAATGAAAAATTTAAAGTTGATGAACAGTTATATTTACAATATAATGGACACCAGTATCCAAAACTTAAGCAACAAATTTGAAAATCAAGATAAATAAGTCAAAATTATTTAGAAAATTTTTGTTATGTTATATATATTATATATATTATATATAATTGTTATATATATTACAAATGTACATCAAGATGCATTATGTTAAGTAATGTCACTGTTATCACCTTATATAAATATATTACAGCTTAAAACTAAGTTGTTAGGGTAAAGGTAGATTTTTATTCGTCTTTTTCATTCTTTGCTCTTAAGAGTTGTAAATATCCATAGATTGATAAGAATTGAACCTACGAACAGTTGATCTAAAGTCTATAGCACTAATTATTCAACCAAACTCAATTCTGTTTTTTACAGGATTGCTATTTTAAAAAAAAAACCTCAATAAAAGCGTTAAGTAATTTTGGTCAAACCAATTTGTGAAAAATGAGTTCAAAGTATTATTTGCAATCAAAATTGTGCTAATAATAATTGTGCAAAATTGCTAAACAGCCCTACACTACTCGGAAATATGTCATTTTTAATGCAAAATTATAAGAATATAAACTTTAGCTTTTTTTGTGGCGAGTCAATCATTGAAATTTTTTTCAACAAATAGTATTGACTTTCAAGGACTGAAGGTTGGCTAATAGTTATCTCTTCTACATATGATTGGTATATGCAACTAAATGTAAATAACGAAAAAGTAGTCACTCAATCTCAGTTTAGTATTAGTATTTATGTTAAAAAAGAATATTAGGAATTGCTACGGAACGCATAAAAGTTTAAAAAGACAATTTTTATAGAGGAAAGCAAACGAGATGCATAAAACCTTGCTACTAAATAAATTTTCTGATTGGTCAGATGGTCAAGAAAATTAAATTCAAAATTATCAAAGTTTGTTCTGTTCAATAATCTGTTTCAATATAGTTTATCGAGTGGTGATTAAAGTGTTTTCATATGAAGAGGAGCAGTTTTACTTCTCTTCATATGAAATAACTTTCTTGAAGTGGAAATGTACGCACGCAGTATTATATTTAGGTGAAATATCCTTATGTAAGAGCATACTTGAAAATGGTGCCAAATGATACTCATGATTCAGGAGTACAGAAATAATTTACGGATTGTTAATGTTTGCTCACGTGCTGATACACTTTCATTTTACAGCAATGTCCCCTCACACATTGCTTGTCTTTAATAGTAATAGAATGGAAATCCATTTTTATAAATGAATTAAAACCTATAGAGTCTTTGAAAACAAATAAAAGTATAAATAGCATATCTAATATGCTATTTATACTTTTATTTATAGCATATCTCCTTCCTAATAAGCTTGTGTAAGAAGCTCTTAGGTGGTACGTAGGTGGTCTCAAAGCTTCATCTTAAATTCATTATTGACTTAAGATTATTTCATATGATCATCTCATAGACTTCATTGCCAATATCAAAAACTCTAAGAGATCTACTTATTTAATAAGATAAGTTATCTTCTTCTTCTTAGAGTTGGGTTTGTTTGTCATTGGGCACCTCTGCTTTTATCAGTATTTTGTACTATTAACTCCAAACCCAATGTTTCCTTGTTCCAGTTGCTCGAGTCACCCACTTTATTAATAAAGTCCGATAGCCCTGTAATGGAGTCTAGGTGTAACTCTCTAGTATGGAGGATGCCTAAAGAAGTTAATCTAGGGAGGGCAAGAGCCTCGCATTCGTAAATGATATGCTTGGCCGTTTCCTCTTGCGTATGACATTTCCTGCAGATAGGATCTTGCTGAAACAGTCCCATTTTATGGAGGTGTTTTCTGAAATAGTAGTGCCCAGTTATGAAGCCTAAGATTAAACGTATCTTCTGCCTAGAGCATCTTAGAATTTCAGAGGCATTCCTTGCTGATGATCCACAAATCATACTTTTAGCGTGGGTTTGACCAGGAGTGTTGAGCCAAGCTTCATACATCTTCCGTTTTTCCCATCTAAGAACATTGGTTTTTGCGGTCTTCAAATTGATCCCACAAAAAGGTTCTGCACCGATTGGAGCAAAAGACAATCCTTGTTTAGCAAGTTCATCAGCCCTTTCATTACCTTCGATATCTTTGTGCCCTGGTACCCATACAAGGAAAGAGAAGTTATACTTATTATCGAGAAATTATGCTTATTATTATACTTATTATTGAGAAATGTTATTTTTATTTAATTTACATGTCTGAAGAATTAGGATTAAATCCAATAAAGAAAATTAAGTTTATAATTGCAGCAATATATAAATTCTTTGTTAAATAATATAGTTTTCATGTAATTATAACACTATTTTCTTATGATTTTATAATTACAGCTTGGAATAATAAATTTATCACGAAATTTTGTTCAGTTAATTTGCTTATTTTTTAATAATCATCATTTCATATTTGTTATTCAATTTCTCGTAACGAGTGCACTATGTGTATTACATAAAACTTTCCTTTTTCCTAAGCAATGTAATTGGAAAGATTTTTATACATAAATTGAGGCCAATAGTAACAAATTATTGTCATAATATTCCTTTGTGGCATAATGATATTGTTAGTGCGCACGCAAATTTTCAAAAAATAATAATTTATAATAAATGAGTATGTATCTGGAATATTTCCAGAATTTCACTGTCGACATTCATTAAGTATTGCATATTCATTCATATATGACAATATTGTTTAATTCGTATGTAAGCTGATAAAACTATATTAAAAACAACTTGAATAAAAAATGTATTTAATAGAAAAGCTTTATTTCAATGAATTTTTAACTATGAAATGTTTTCATATAATATAGAAAATTACAAGCTTCATAAATGTGTTAAATTAAATAATTTTTTATCATAAAAACAATGAATTTGAAATTTCTTAAAATGTGTGTCACGATAATAAAAATGCATTACAAATTATGTATGTCCATTTCTATGAATTTTGCTTTTTTTGAAAAGAAAACTCTTATTTCAATAAAAATATATTTTATATTTATAATATTCAATATTCAGGAAAAATAAAAAGTACAAATAGAACGCTTTTAAATTTGTCATATTCCTGAATGATGCCAGAAAGTTATAGGGATAAATTTTTTTCTGGCTTATTGAAAGTTACTGAGATGAAAGTTCTTCAAAAAGAGTAAAAAAAGAATTTTCTTCGATGTTAATCTAGTTCTGATCAATTCTGATCTTCTTTTGGCCTAAGATTTCTTGATTTTAGTATTTTAAAGATTCCATACCGTACTTTCAATAACAAAAGACTTTGATAACCATGTTTTCATTAGAAGTGTAAATCTACAAATGCATAATACAGAATGAGTACTTTTCTAATCAAGATAGATTCTGATCAAGAAAGATTTTATTGCCTGATTTTTCTAAAAAGAATGTATGATCAAAAATGATACAATAATTCTATTTGTTTTATATTCTTAATAAGTACCTGTGTGACCCATTTTAACTTTAACGGCTTTATTACAAAAACATTAAGTAATAGTTAGCTCATTTTAATAAAGTACGTTCAAAAATTTGTTACATTTTAACTAATATCTCCAATACTAGTACGTTAGTGATTTCCAAATTAATGCGCACATTTTTCCCAGACAGAGACTTCTATGTTAGTCTTCCTAGAAAACGAATTAAATTATTTCAACGAATTATCATTTCGACAAACCTAACGACTGGGAAATTCCAGGGGGAAGTCAGAAACTTTAGTGTGAGAAGGTAACGAAAAATACCACGTCGCTTTCTTCTTGGCTTGGTATATTTATTCAATCAGCTAACGTCCCATTCTATGACGCCACTGCAAGAGGGGTGGTCGGGTGAGATATTTTAAAACTTGGTTCAAAAATTAAGTCACATAAAGAGAAGTATCCCACGTTTTACCCCTGTAGGCGTTCCTCCTACCGATCTTAATTTCCGGTTATCTATTTGAAGGGTGTGGGGGTGTAGGACGAGGGGAAGATGTTCCATTTTCCACATCTCTTGCGCCTGGGAACGAGAGGTTAGAGAAAGAGAATTCACTTATTAGAGAGCATACAGTAATTAAATTAGCAAACTGGTTGGAAGTGTTCGAAACGCCATCGCCTGTCAAATACGTATAGAGAAGGGTTTTGCTATTTGAAAAGTTTCTCGTGGATCCTTTAATTATCCCTCCACCCTCTACTACCATGCCGTCCCCTGCGATATGAACAGCCAGAATAGTTTTCTCTACTTCTGAAAATATTCTCACACCCTGCAGCAGGAAGAAGTGAAGTAGAAGCGAGAGATGTTTTTTTTTTCGTCAACATAAGATGTGATAATGGTAGGGAAATTTCGTCACAGCATTTGATGAAGTGTTATTATAACGAACAGGACTGCATCTTTATTCGTGATTATGATATTCAATCGTAATCGTTATTTTTTCACCGTTTATTTTCTTTACTTTTGCATATATTGTCTTGAGTAAATTACTCAAATATTAGTATGCATTATCAATTAACCAATATTTCTAAATGTGCTAGCATAATTTGATTCACTATACTTCATATGTGAATTTGAAAAAGTAATTCATTCTAGTTCTTTTAGTAAAATTTGAGTAATATTTCTTAGTAAAACTTTAAACACATAGCTCAAATTTTAGCAATATATCTTCCTAATTTATCAGTTGTAAACAGTACTTTGAATATTGTATCAATATTATTGATAATTTATAAAAGCAATTTCTTTTATTTTTTAATTCAGTTTTCTTTTATTGTTATAGTTATTAGCCTTTCAGTAACAAATATCGAATGTAATATTTAGTATGAATGGAATAAAATAAATTTCCACTGAGAATTGTTTTTTCATTTCTGGAATATTTCCAGAATTTCACTGTCGGAATTCATTAAGTATTGCATATTCATTCATATATGACAATATTGTTTAATTCGTATGTAAGCTGATAAAACTATATTAAAAACAACTTGAATAAAAAATGTATTTGATAGAAAAGCTTTATTTCAATGAATTTTTAACTGTGAAATGTTTTCATATAATATAGAAAATTACAGAAGCTTCATAAATGTGTTAAATTAAATAATTTTTTATCATCAAAACAATGAATTTGAAATTTCTTAAAATGTGTGTCACGATAATAAAAATGCATTACAAATTATATGTGTACATTTCTATGAATTTTGCTTTTTTTGAAAAGAGAACTCTTATTCCACTGAGAATTTTATTTTGGATGTTTGTTATAAATGGCGTTTTACTAAAAAAATGTAGCCAAAATTTTATTTTTATATTCATGAAATATGTTCCTGGAAAAGTAATGAAATATAAAAAACCAAAACAGTTATTTAAAATATTTTAGAATATTTTATTATCCATGAAATTTCTATTATCATGTCTGAAGCGTTTTGAAAAACAAGGAAACCTAAATTTACTTTTTAAGTATTTATGAAATATATTACTTTTTAAATATTTATACTAAATAAATATTTTTTATTTTCATGGATAGATTAATTTAAATTCTAATAATAATATTCGCGAAGATATAATATGCCTTATAGCTGAAATAAGCTGAAAAAAATTTCCCATTTTTATGATATTTATTATACGAAACTAGCGATATTTTTCCCAATTAATATAAAGTTCATATTTAGATTAATTCAATTGAAAATAAGGGAGGAATTTTTATTTATATGAAAAAAGTTGTATTGCTGTTTTCAAAATCATTGGTGCTTTATAGTAAATATATTAAGAGTTATTTTCAAAATATTGTTACGTGTTTAAACAGTTTTTTTCCTGATCATAATAATTAAAATTTTTATTGCTGACATTATAATTATTCTACTAGATATTTTATAAAATGATTTTCTTTGCTATAAAAAATTTTATTCTTCAATTATAATAGTATATGGCTAATATATTCTAAAATTAACTTCCAAAATAACATTAATTTAATTTCAATAACAGTTGGTTTCCATTAAAATATGTTCTGTTCAACTTATTTCAAGCAATTAATTATGTTTTTATTATAATTATTTCACTAATTTTTACAAATTTAGGCGTGATTGAAATTTTGATATTTATATCCCTTAAAATAGCTTAAAATGTAACAGAAAATCACAAAATAATTAAAAGTCGAAATGTTTTTATTTTTACGAGGAAATGTATATAAATTATAATTATAAACTTCCAATGATAAAAGTCTAATTGTAAGTAGAAAGGACAGCCAAAAATTACCATATGTATAGTTAACTTTGACAAAATTGGAAAACTTCTGCAATTTTATTCTTTGTCCTTTTCTTTCAATAAGCACGCATAAAAATGATAACAAAAATAGTAACACATTAAGTTTCTTATTAGAAGAAGAACGATGTAGTTCTGTTTCCTAAATAACAGTAAACTTTGTATATTTACATTTAAATTGCATACAGTACAGTTTCACTCCACTTTCTTTGGAATAAAAATGTAGTTTTCAAGTGTTGAATCAAAATTGATATGGTCACATTTTATGTAAGTATATTTTTATATGAATTTTGTGTATTTTCATATTAAAATTTTATTAGAAAGTATTTTATTAATTTAATCATAATTGTCTATAATTAAACTAGCAAAATGCCTTTAAAAAGAATGCTGATTAATTTAAACTCTTCTATGTAAGATAAGTTATAATTAGGAGTAAAATTTTATTAATATCTATTAAATTTTAAATACAATAATTAATAATAAGAATGAGGTGTATATGATGAAATTAAGCAACAAGTTTTTACGATATTAATTGAATATAATTTAAACAAATCCTTCAGGTTGTTTTATGATGTTCCGAATAATAATCATTTAAATAAAATGATCAAAATTAAGATATTTAATTTTGATTTCTCACACGATGCTTGAAATCATTTTCTCTATTAAACTCTTCTATTTATACATAATGAATAACTTGTTGAATAAGAATTAAAATTTTAATCGAAAGCTTCGTTCATTGAAAACTTATAAAACGTTAAAATCATTTTCTAAGAATTATTTCTGTTGAGTTTAAAGCATAGCGCACGCCTTATAAAATCAATATTTGTCACTATAAATAATTTATTTATGCTTTTGTATCTGAAATCGCATGTTTGGAGGATCAAAATAATCCGAAGCGACTTCGCTATTTCCATTTTGACGCCATATTTGGCAGTAAGGTGTTTTCAAATGAAATGCAACTGGTATTGATGGGATTCAATTCCTCTAAAATGCCTACATCATTACTTGGCAACGTGCCAAATCACGAGACAAAGATGTGTTATGAGCAGCTTTAGGTGATTTGAATTCTACGAATTATTCTTGTATGTAACGTTCAATACCATTTAATTTTTCATTCAAAAGCGGGTTATTTTCAAAGTAAAATATATTAAAATATGAACTTTGAATGACATGGCTTATTTATGAATACCAATTAAAAAGGAATAAATGTTTAACGAAAAGCATATAACTCATTATATTATTTCATCAAAATTTTTATTAATATGTAAATTTTACATTTTAATTAGTTTTTTTACATGCATTATATTTACATACTTTAATTTTAATAAATATAATTTGTTCAATATTAAAACTTATATTTAAATTTTTCTTATATTATATATTAATACGTATTGCATTTCAATCAATCTTATAGCCAATATTTAGAGGATTAAACTTAAACAGCATATACTATGATCTTTATGGTTAGATAAATTAGAAATGATCCATTTCCACTAAATTTTAAAGTTATTTTATTGTTTGGAATTCACATTTTGTTTCGAAACATTATATATAAATGCTTAAACTTTTTTTCAAATCTATGTCATTGATTGACATTGTATCAGAAAAAAAGTTGAAAATAATAATTTATATTAAAACAGTATTTTAAAGCATATGATTATATTAAAAGAAATTTTAGATGTTAACAAGAGCTATTGTTTAGAATTAATAAAAATATTATACTTATGGAAAATCTAAAGCAAAGAGAATAAAAGAATTAATCAAAAATATAAATAAAAACACCATATGTGTTCCAATATGAAATATTTCTAAGAATTTAATTACTACAAAGCAGTGCGCATTAACTTTTTTGATTAACACTTATAGACAGAAACACACATTTTTACAGTTGTTACAGCATTCTCTTTGATGAAAGCTTCCTATTTATCAAATATTTAAATGTCAAATGATTAAAATTTTTCTTGAATCACTTTTTCTATTTCAAGTTTTCTATGTATTTAAAATAATGTATCATTATTATTTCTTTTGGTTAAATTGTAAGCATAACAATAATTTTAAGCACAAAAATGAAGTAAATAATTTTAACAAATATGGCTCAGTAATAAAAAAGGATTTTTTAGATCGTTTTTAAATGACGATTTTATTTCTTATTTTTTTTATTCTCTTTATATTGATTTTGCTATTTGATAGGTCTAAAAATTTTTTGTCTACTACGATTTATTAGAATGCTCTTGAAATTTCTAGCCTCGATGCTTTTAAACCTTATGTCTCAGCCCTAAAGAGAGCGAGTTAACTACATATAAATTTAGTGTTAACATGCTCAGATTAATAATTTTAATGTATTTGTTTTTAAGAAATTAAACATTTATTCACTTTTACTGCTATAGTAAAAGCACCAAAATATATTTAATACTTTAACACTTTAAAACATATGCTAGCAAAATAGAGATAGAAAAATGATAAAAATGAAATTTAAAATGGAAATACTTTTGATCTTAAGGGAATAGGTGGTAAATTAGAAAAACAAATGTAAGTTTATTACTTTAATCTAGAAGAAATTTCTACATTTGAATAATAATCCTGTTAATAAAGATTTTTTAATGCAATAAATAACTTGAATTGTTAATTTAATTTTTTTAGACTTATCAATATGTTTATTAAAAATTTCTAAAAATTAAAAAGTAAATGGTAAATTTATAAAAAAAGATATATTAAATATTCATGAGTGACAATATTAGTATCTTAAATAAAGTGAAGAATAGAAAAGAACTTAGAGTTTCTATATTTTTAAACAAGTAAATGATTGCATTTTATTTATTATTTTTACCCCTTTTCACTTTATGGATATCAAACAACTATTTTAATCTTATAAGTATGACTATTTTAAGCTTACAAGGTAACATATTTTGATATTCTGCATTTTTCTTCAAAACTTAATGAACAAAATCTTAATGTAATGAAAATTATTCCTTTTCTTTCCTCACAAATAAAATCTTTTAAAGATGATTAAAATTTATAAAAGTTTGTTTCAACAACACCATAAATTGACGGGAAAACACAACTACAAGCAAGTTCTTATTCAGTAATACCGAGTTTCCCTTCAGATTTAACATCGCTTGAAGACTCTTAAGAAATATTCTGCAGCCAACTCCAGTAATAGCATTCAGTTCCCAAGAAAATACAAAGATTAGGCACATCTAATACATTTCAAAGAGCTATTTAACCGGAAGAAAAGAGTTAAATCCAATTTTTAGATAAGAAAGGTCGTTCTAAATTCGGCATTAATCTCAATTAAGCCTACCAATTGAAACGCTCTTCCAATTTAGAAGGAAGTGGATGAACAGCGAAGGAGTCGATCGGAAAAGAGGGATAAAAGTAAGGACGGGGAAAAAAATCTAAAAGGGTCAATTGAAAAATCCCTCGTCTCAATGTCATTATTATAAATCTCAATTTGATCCTATCAACATCTACTAAGCGCACCTTGAAACTTTTCCCCTATCCAACTCATAATCCTTTCCAGTTTTCGAAGCAATACATCATTGTCCAAGAGACACTTAATCAAAAGCGATTTAATTTACCGCTTGGCTAGGTATGGCTACCGAAGGGGTTTTAATTACTTTCCAAAACTATTAATCGGTAAAAATTTCCCCAAGTATTCTTTTTTTTTATTTGGTTGCTTCCTTATTTAATTTCTTTTATTTGTTTACTTCTCTTCTGGGTTTTGGATAGTGTGAGTGAGTTTTGTTTTTCGCACATTTCTCTCCTCTTCGTACAGCCGTTTTAACGCCTGGGGTAACGCCCGGCGTTAATTTCTAGCGTTTTACTTGCGGTTCGCTGGGTCTTGATTTATTTTAGGGAGCAGAAATTTTTCTTCATTTTTTTTCTTAATTTATTTTATCACCGTATTTCGGTTTAAGGGAAAAATTTTTTTTGTGATACAAGCAGATTTTTTTTTAATTTCTCTTCATTTCATCTTGCGGTCACTGTAACCGTAACCCACATGCAAAAGCCTCGGTGAGTTGATATTGCCATTAAAATTTCAAAATAAGATTCTAAATGAAATTTTCTTATTATTTTTAACTCTAGTAAATAAAATGATTCTCACGCTCGCAATAAAAAAAATTTGATTAAATAATTAAAATGGAGAAATGACTTTAAGAGAATATTCATTAATGTGAAAAAAAAATTCCTTTCAGTCTTTATTCTTCTGACTAAATAAGCTCTTGAAAATATAAGTCAAAAACATTAAAAAATGTTAGGTATTTAATCTTAGTAAATTAGTAGCTAAATGTATTTCCTAAAGTTATTTTTATTTATCCAAGCAAATAACATTTATATTTGCAGATGAACAATAATATATATATATATGTATATATATGTATGTATATATATATATATATATATATATATATATATATATATATATATATATATATAATATATATATATATAATAATAATATATATATATATATATAATATATATATATATATATATATATATATATATATATATATATATATATATATATATATATATATATATATATTTATATATAATTTTATAAATTTAATCAAATGCCAAATGAACAACAATAAAGTGAAAATAAGAGATAGAACATGGAATATATATTCAATAGGTAGTTCAAACGAAACATAGAATAAAAGGAAAATGAAGCGAAGTAACAATATGGTCAGCTTTTCAGGTGGTATTGAGCATATTGGCACAAAGTATGATTTTTCTACAGTGGCTCCAGACTAAAGTCTTAATGAAGCCACACTGAAAATGAATTTACAAATGTCAACCCAAAATAGGGGAAATAAATGTCAAGCCAAAATATAATATTAAATCCAAAGTTAACAAAATACACTATTAAATTTATAGAAGTAAAATTACACCATTTTTGGTCAACACCCTTTGAAAAAAATGACCATATCGGTACTTACTTTTATTTTCCTTTTATTTCATGTTTTTTTTTAAATTTTGAATAATCTGTTGAAAATATGTTCCCTCTGTTTAATGTATTTCTCATTTTCATATTATTATTCTTAATTTAACATTTGATTAATTTTGTAAAAAAATTTACAATTAATTATACTTAAGTAATTCGATTTAAACTGTTTTCGCACTTAATGTAGTGCTAAGTGTATAATTTTTGTATTTATTCTTGTTATTTTTTTTAACTTATGCTTATGTCATTTATACTCATGATATATATATATATATATATATATATATATATATATATATATATATATATATATATATATATATATATATATATATATATATATATATATATATATTTATATATATATATATATATATATATATATATATATATATATATATATATATATATATATATATATATATATATATATATATATATATATATATATATATATATATATATATATATATATATATATATATATAACAAGGGGAAAATATTTATGGTATGGTGTCATATATTTAAACAAGGCATTTCAATTCACAGTCTGTAAACGATGAACACATGGATTAATGTTTTTACTTACGAATTAATGCATTGATTTTGCTTATCTACATTCATGTTGAATTTATGATATTCTAATGTACCATAAAATGTTGTTGGGAATATATTGTACCCAGTAAGGAAAAATAAACTTTCAAAAATATGCTAATATTTTTCCTAAAGCAAAATTTTTAAGAAAGAAAATAAATTACTATGTTAACTATATTAACGAATTGTATTGAATAATAGCTTAGTGTTATATTAAAAAGACAATCTGCGGAATTTTTACATTAAAATTATTTCATCAGTGCACATTTAGAGCTAAGAAATTTTTAGAATACCTGTAGATTTCTTCTATAATGGATATTAATATAATATTAAACCTTTTTGTTTTTATAAATTCAAGTATGGATTGAGTGGGGTACAATTTCTTCAATTTAATTTTTTGCTCAAATATGTTTTACAGAATATGAAAAAGTTGTATTTGGTTACATGAATAATAAATGCAGTATTTTAATAAATTTGATAAAAATTCATTAATTCAAATAAAGTGATTATTAAAAGGATTACTTTACACTAACGAGAAAAAAATTTATTGCAAATTTAAAATTTGAAAAATATTTTAAAAATAAGTTTAAAATTATATGTATTTTTTTATATGAATATAAAAATTAAAAAAAAATTATTCCTTCATAAATTTTGATTAAAATTTATATTTCCATTAAATAATATTTTTAAGCGTTTATTCCAGTTAAAAATTATAAAAATATAGAATATAATTTTATTTACCATAAATTTAAAAAATAATTTTAATATTCAGAACTTTTTCGATTGCTTAATTTATGAGATGATTATGAACTCTAACTTTCTAAACTTATAAACATAATTAATATGATAATGATAACATTATAAATTCTATAAAATTGGCATAATGTTATTACATTTTGACTATTTTAGCCATAAACTAATTTTATTGATACTCATGAAATGAAATTTGAAATGTAAATTTTTTAGCTTATTTATCTTTCTTGCAAATGGTTTGAATTTTTTAAGTTAAATTTACCTGTGTTTTAAAGAAGTTAAACATTGTGACTCTGTGTATTTGTGATACCATATTTTTCATTGTTAGACGTTAGAATCTGTAACGCTGAAAATGGAGAGTATAAACTTAAAAAACTTTTTCAATTATTTATTTTTGATTGAAACTAGTGAATATTTTTAGGATTTAATTATACATAATTTTTTCAATGTGTAAAAGTATTGTTTCTTTTTATTAGAAAGGATTAAGCTTCTTTTTCAAATAAAATTTTTCATTATATCGTTTTGTAATTAGTGTTAATCTAAATTAATAGAAAAGATTATTTATGTAATTCGCTAACTTTCTGTCTATTACTTATAAGTACTGTGTTTAAACTATAACAATTTCATGATTTACAATGATATATTTCATTTGGAATATTGATAAAAATCATGCTATTTTATAACTTAAAACTTTTTGAATATACATATTTATCTTTATTAACAAGAAATTCAAAATTTTAAGTAACCATTTATCCTTTTAATATTTTTGAAATAATTGCTATAATAACTTCAAAGCAAATTTTAATTTTTAATCTACCGCTAGAGCGGTTAGACTATTATTTTTATTATAAGTGAAATTATTATCCCACATTATAAAGGTGTTAAATAGAAGCCTCTATAAATATATATACACAAATAATTACATATTTGTCTTTATAAATATATTTTAGGAATGTTCAATTTTGTTTCCAGTTTAGTTATTATTATACATTATTAATGTAAGTTTTAACCTAATTAATCATCATTATTTTAAATATATTATTTTTACTATTATAATAAACTATAATGTTTTTAATTTTAATTTGAGTAGTAATTAAATTCGAAACCTAAAGTAAAATAACACACCTGAAATTTCTTAATGATATCAGTGTTGAAATTTTAGATCAAACTTAAAATAAATTAGATTTTTTTCTTTTGCTTAATCAAAATAATTCATTTACATTTTACAAATATTTAATTAAATTGATAATGCTATGTAAAATGAAATATAGATTTGAAATTATATATGTAGCAGTATATAATTGTGTGTTTGCATATGTAATGTTAATATAAAATTGATTTTATTAATTAATAATTACTTATTTTAAAATTTGTTTGGAAAAATATTTAAATAATAATAAAAAGTTAGAGTTTAAATTAAATATTTATTTTAATATTTTATAATTTTATATAAATTAATAATAACCTAAGTTTAGCCTTTAAATAAACATAAAAGTAATTTTTTTGCAAAGAAAGAAATTAAATATATTTATTAATTGTTAGCTACCAAATTATATTTCAAAACAATTGACAAAAAATGAGAAATTTCTTTTTGTACATTCCAAATCATAAGCATATATTCAAAAAAATAATGCATCTTAAAATTAAGAAAAACGTTTAAAATATTAAAATCTATGGAAAAAATAAGATAGAAGTGAACAAATTATTATTCCAAATGCAAAAAATTTTAATTTTGTAATATAGTGATAAATTACTTTAACTAAAATGCATTATAAGAGGCATAAAAATAAAATTTTTGCTCAGCATCCAAGCAAAAAAAATAGTGTTTTATTAAAAAATTCAAAACTACTTAAAAAATGGTTATAAATTTTAAAAAAAGGGAGTTTGAAATCAGTGGCAATGTTTGAGATCAACTATTTAACTGGTATAGTGAAGGAAAAAGTTTATTTTTGTTTCTGTAAATGTATTCTTCATAACTTAAGTAGAATGGCTGGATGAATAAATTACTAATACTGTTGAAATTTTAGCAAAGAAATACTTGCTTTGTTTTTCGTAATAAAGCATTCTTAAGTCATATTTATGTGCGCAAAATATTTTTACTAATTTAAAAGATCATAAAAATAAAATGTTATTCATTTTATATCACCACTTATTGCTCAGAATCATAAAATTGAGAAAATATTTTCTTACAAGAACAAGAGATCTTTTGTTAATCCAAGTGAACCTATTAGAAAAACTGTATACTTTTTTACAGTTTTCAAGCAAAATCATTCAAATGTATACGAATATCAAGCCAATAAAATTTTTTTATTATTATTCAAGAAACATATTTGTAAGGAATACATGAAAGCTAATATATGCAAAATTGATAAAGGAATAAATTAAATCAAGAAGACAGGAAAAAGTCAAGAATGCTTTTCAGAGAAGTACTAATGAAAAAATTCTTATCTAGATAAACAAATCGAAGCTCTCAATATTCTACATTTAGTTCATTAATTTATTACTTTAATTTATTAATTAATATTATTATTACTACATTAATTATTATTACTTTAATATTAATTTATTACTTTACTTCATTAAATATAACTCAAAGTTTTAATTTGAACATTTCAATTTTTAGTCCATAAGTTGTTTCAAATTTGTAAAACTGAGCTTTCGACTGGATAGGAAATTAGTTTTTCATCCTGTTTTGATAAGTATTTACTAATTTTATACAAAAAGTCATTTGTAAGCCTAGCAATTTTCAACCCATTGAAATATAATTCAACTTATTTTCTCGAAATGAATATTTATTGATTTGATATCATTAGCATCATTTAAAGTAAATAGTTTAGTGATGCATAAAAAATAATCACTTAGAGTAGGTATTGACTATTTCAAAATATAATATGCTTTTATGCTAAAAATATTACAAAGTTTTATAAAGCTTGAAATTTCGCATTTAACCTGCAATATATGAACTTAAATTTATTTAAAAAAATCATTATAGATGTCAAAACAATATTTTACATAACTCAGTTAAGATTATGTCGATATTGGATTCCATTCATACCAATGTTATTTTTCACATATTATTATTTTCTTTCGTATATATTTTTGAATATCTTTTTATCTTTTTCTTAATACAAAATTAAATTCAGATCAAATTTAGCTTTTGTAATGTATAAATGTTTGCTTTGTATGTATCACATAGTTTTGTTCAAATCAAAATTTACTTAACACAAATATTAATAAGTATCTCATCACTACACAAAAAAAAATTGGTTGTAAATGGAAATAAACAAGATAAAATTATAAAGTTTAAGAATATATCTGCGCAATAATTGTTTTTAAACAAAAACAATTCATGCGCACATTCACTTGTTCAAGGTATGAATTTCTTCATAAAATTAAAACAACTCTTTTCAAAAATAAAATTACAGCGTCTTTAAGACTCCCCTTTTTATGTTGAAAACATACCCTTTTCACAGTAAGTAGCAAGAGGGAGAAAATATTAAACTGCAGGAATGTAAAGAGAAAAAAAGTGATGCACACAAACCAAGCGAAAATTAAACTTACGGTGGTGAAATTTTGAGAATGGGCTGTTGAAAACCTCAAGAAAAGGGAAAAACATTTATCTTTTCCCCTATTTCTAACACAAACGTACCTAAAAGAAGTAATATATATTTTTGAGGGAAAAATATAAAAAAAATACATATAAGCGTGAGGTAGCCCAAACAACTTCGACTATTTCAAAGTTTATGCTAGATTACTCCAAGCAAGAGCCAAAACGTAAAAATAAATAAAAGTGCAAGATTCAAAACTAAATTCCTACTTCTGGGATCTAGAAAGTAAAGAAAAAAAGTAGTCTTTAATTTCTAGGAAGAGAGAGCTACAGATTTCTCTGTCTCTTTTTAGCATTTGCTGCCAACACATCTACGGTTCTCGTACTAAAATCTTCTCAAAAACTGAAATGCTTATATTTTTTTAAAAAAAGAAAAACAACTCTTAATTAAATTTTATGACATTGAATGCCAGCAACGAGCACGCATGACTTGTAACTTGGAATTCAGACTTGTTTTGAAAAGTGTTTCGGCTCTTTGCGTTCTTTTGTGAATGTTTTTGAGCGGTTCTTATATTTTTTTCCATTTTCTCAACTCATATTAAATTCCCCAACCGCTACAGGAATTTCATGAAATTTGCCTGTTTTCTAAGTTAATGTCAGTTTTCTTGGTAGTTAATTGTTAAATTGGTGAAATTTTATATATGTTTTTCAAATTTCTTTATACACTTACTTTTAAATTCAAATCCCTCAATAAGGTAATATTTTATTCATTTTTAAACCATTCCGTTTGGTTTTCATTTGAATGTCAACAAGTTTAAAATATTCCCATTGCTTTCAAATGCCTTATAAAAATTCTTAATGATTTCTTGATACTAAATATAATTTTTAACATTAAATTCTTATACCTAAACCATTTTTATTGATTTTGAAATTATTCTTTATCAACACAATTTGCAAATATAAATATCAATATTTTTTAGAATTTATTTTAGACTTGTGATCATTTTACATTTCGATAAGCCTAAAGCTTCAATAATCTTACTGAAAATAAGATTAGTGTTTTTCAATGATATGCTAGTTTTATTTTTGGCTTTAACAACTTCAGTGACATACTAGATAACATAAATAAATTTTCTTTGCGAAAAGAAGTATAACTTTTATTGTCATATAATGATCTTTAAGTTTTAAATGAAATTTATTTTTTAAAGAGTTATCGTGGAGAACATGCTTTATACTTTATGATCTCAAACATTTTAACTTAAAACGATTGTTAATTCTATTTAACTGCTTATAATTTAATGTATCTGACGTTTTGCATAAATTCGTTTAAACCTAATATTCAATTTAAAAATGTGTGTAGTATGACGTTGAGCTTATACGCATGCAGTTTACCAATGGTATGCTTATTTTAAGATACATAATCTACTTTGTCATGAAATAACTAAAATTTGAAGTAAGCAGTATAAACACGCAAAATATTTTAAATATGTTTTAAACATAATATTTATCCACATATTAGTTTTATTAACCAGTTTGATACTTTTTATCGATTCATGGTTTCATTGATTTGGTTTGTTCTGATAGCTAACCAAATAATATTAAGAAATAATTATAACAGCAACTAATTATTTTTAATTAGAATGAGAAATGTTTCAGAGATTAGAGTCCCATTCATCAACTTCAGTCCTCATAATTTTTTTTAATTAGAAACCTAGAAAAATTACTATATATCTTTATTGAACAATATATCCAACGATTGGTATATATCTTTATTTATCGGCAGAAGAAAAACGACCAGTATAATACATTCCCATATAAATCAATTTAAATTGATGAAGATCTTTATTTATGGTAAGCTATGAATTTCTCCTTTCACAAATGCATTATACACGATGTTACTAATAAATAAGAAACGTTTAGCAATTTATTAACCACATGTTTGACAATGAAGTTACTAAGTTGTTCAATATCTCTTACTAGCTCGTTACTACTCACTGTGTTACTCCACATCCCATTATTCATCATTTGTTCCTACATGTGCTATTAGGAAGTTTTCTGTACCCGATAGATCCTAATGCGATCACCAGTTACTCTAGAAACATGTCATATGAACCTAATTTAACAAAAACAAACCCAAACTTATTAACTGTTAAGATTAATTTATCACATGAATTATGTAAGATGTATTGGAAACATATAAGATATCCGTGAGCCCAATTATGAAGAAGAAAATATTCCCTTTGGATTTGTATTTTTTACTTAATATAGGTTAAAGAGGTTTGGAATAAACAAAAAAGTTTTCTTATAAATTATATTAAGTTAGAAAAATTTTTTAAGTTAAATTTTACAGTATTTTTAATGCTTAACTATTTTAAAAAGAAAGCTAATTCAAGCCTACTAAGTAACCAGTTCCAAGAATTGTTTTCCTCTAGAGTATTTCCTAAGTTCAATTCTTCTAACTAACAATTTGGATTCCATTTCAAGAACTGAACTAGTTCCTTGATCTATTGAATGCCTATCACACAACATCGAGACAGTAATTGCGGAAAGTTTCCTCATTTTGATTTTCTTCAATTCAACGTCGCAATGGAAGAAGACAAAAAAGGAAAGTCACGGAACCCGTTACCTGTTCAAGAAAGAAATCCAAAACAAAATAACAGATCCTATCCAATATCGTTTCCTCGTCTATTGCCAAGCATTTCCCAAGCGCAGCGAGTTCGGGAGATGCACAGGGACGAAACTGTATATCAGACAGAAATTGTTTTCTTTATTGACCCAGTGTGTTTTCATTTCTTGCTGCCCTTCTTCGAATAAACTTTGAGTCTGCTTCTTTATTAGAGACGGTCCGTAACAGAAAAGACCAAGGGACCCTTAAGGCTTTGTAACGAAATGCTTTTCCATCAACTTAAGCAAGGATGATTCAAATCTTCGAAGTTTGCTTTCAATATTGACACTAGAAAAGAAACATGTCATGATTGTCTTTTGCAGTCGTTTTCTGTTTTTTTTCGAACCATAAGTTTGGAAATGCAGTTTTCGAGATCAATTCTTTCAGGTTATTCCTTTATATTTTCTGCTCGAAATACAAAATTCTGTTGTTATTTTAGCATTTTTTAAACTAAAGTTTTCTGAAAAGCATTCATGGTAAACATTTTATGAAACACAACATTCGAAATGACAAGTCAAAACCTTGAATTATTTATTCTTGTTGTTTGCGTTTTGAAAATTCTTACAGAATTTCAACGTCTCATGTATACATTCTTCAATAAAATTTTATTCGATTGCTTTCAGATATTATTTTTACTGATTTTTATGTTTTGAGAATTAAAGATTAAAACAACTAAGGGTGTCCTTGAGAAAAACTTGTATAATGAGTAATTTGTATTCTTGATACAGCTATCTAAGAAAACTAAATTTTAGGACTAATTATTGAATTTGTTGCTTATTAGAATTATGTCCTTATTTAAGATATGAAATATTTCCTTATTTAAGATATGAAGTAAATACAAAATAAAAATTTTTAGCGATCTTCAAATAATAACACAAACTATTTATCTTTTTGATAAATGAAAAAAAAGCCCGATAGGATTCTCAACCTGCTTAGTGAGTAGTTTATTCCAAATATACTGACTAATCATCTGAAAGATTTTACCAGGAGCAAACTGGCTCCAAATCCCAAGTCTAGATGCCATACTTGCTACTTTTTTTACTGTCAAGCTTAATTGAATTGTTATCTGCTAAAACTGCCACTGGAAAAGAAGGAAAGGAAACCAATAAAACACCAATACGGTATCTTAGGGCATCGAAGCGAGGAGAATTACGTGCTCTGTTGCAACTAATATAACAGTTTGTAACTCCCCAATGAAGGTTAGGGCATCCTCTCTTCTTAGGATGGAAGGAAAAAGAAAGAAAAGAACATCCATAAGAGGACTGAGTAAGAAGGAGTGAGGAAACAAGCCTGTGTCAAGGAGGGCGGGAGATCTGGACTAACATCTTATGGATGTCCAATAGACCGCCTCACTTCTCTGATCTTGTTTGCGTTCGGATTGAGATAGATAGCGCTTGTGTAAGTGGTGTGAGTCATGATTCTTAACTACATCATTTGATTCCGTGTTTTAAGTTATAATTCACATTAAACAGTTTTATAAAACGCTTGAAAATAATGTGCTTTGCAATTTGTCTCTGCAAACAGATAGGATAATATATAATTTTCTATGTCAAGATGGAAAGTCTAACTTTTAGGGTAAATGAATAAAACTGTGCAAGAGCAATAGTTTTATTGTATTCGATTCATTATTTTTGGTCCTCTAGTTTTATTAAGGATTACCTTGCTTCAAAAACATTTATTGCTTCAAGATAGAATGTATTATATTATTTAAGTAAATTATATTTAAGAAAGATTAAAAGCTTGTTCATGATAAGTTCAATCGATAAATCAACAAATTAAATAGATTAAGGACGCAGGATTAAAATCTTTCCGAAAAGTGCTGTTAATACCCTGATACCAAAATGATTTATTAGTTTCAATTATTTATAGCTTCTTGTAAATTGTGCATTAGATCTATGACCATTTATTTTTTTTTTATCAAAAATAGCAAAGTTAATTGTTAAATGAAAGCTTTCAAATTTTTAAAAAATTTTCTCACTTTTAAAAGATTTATTTCTCAAATTAGAAATGCAATTAAATGTGTTGTTATTGTGTCAATTACTGAAAACATTCACTCATTTTAAATATTTCATCATTTAGCTTGCTTAGTTTGCTTATAAGAATTTGTAATTGCTCATAATTTCCAATTAGAAAACACGGTAAAAAAAGAAGTTACGTAAAATCGCTCCTTTACAAGTTCTTAAGACATTGTATTTGAATGTATATTAAATATTTGGTTACATATTAATTATTATATCAAATGATTATCCATATTGAGTAATTTAATTACTATTCATTAGTTAATACAATTTAATTTTTATGTTGTAAATTTAATGTATAGATCAATATTTATTATATAACTAAGTCATGAAATTATTTTGATAAGATACATGACGCATAAGGATATAATTATTTATGGAAGGAGTATGCTTATAAATTATATAATTTAGATAAAATTTATAGCAAATATCAATAAATACAATTTTAAATTAAAATTATTTTGAATAAGGGAAAGAATTCCTTCTGTATAGAATGATTATAATGAACATTAATTTTATAATTTTATCCATGTCTATCTCTCTCTCTCTCTCTGTATACACACATATATATATATATATATATATATATTATTGAAAGCTTATATGCTTGGAAATGTCTTGTTAACAGCTATTAAATTATAAGTTCTTATTATAATTATTTATAAGAAACAAATATTTTATAAGATTTCATTGCAAGCTCTTCTAATAGTACCATGGAGCAAGTTTTTTGTATTTACAATTATTAATTAATGTATCTTAATAAATGTTTAATTTCCATAATTAATTCAGTTTTCCTCTTATTAAGTATTTATTATAAACTTTGGGGTAATGAATGTGATCTGAATAACTTAAATACATTTTTCATTGATTTGAGATTTCGATTAAGGTTGAAGCATAAAAATGGTTACTGTTTTGGTTTTTTATTCCAAAAAATCTTTGTATGATTTTTCAGAAAAGACCAAGAATGTTGATAAGTAAGTTGCTTAATCATACATGAAAGTGTTTTTCTGAAATTTTTATATATTATCACATAATTAAATAATTACATAATTCTTTGCCAAAATAAAATGTTAATCGGTGAATACATTATAATATAAGCCACAACAATAGTTTCAACCGATAATTATTATGAATAAAAAATAGGATTTAGTTTTGGCATAACAAAAGACAATAATGCTATTATATATAATTTAAATTTAAAATACAAATATGGTATGATTTCTGAAATCTTAAGCAGATGATTAATATAAATAATTTTTATACTGTCATGGAGGATGGATTTAGAAATTTTTAGTGACTAGGTTAACAGAACATTTTTAAAAAGACCTGAAATATAACTGATTTGTTTTAATTTTTATTTTTCTGAAAAGTCCACTGTGTTGATCTCATGAATTTCTTGATGAAGTTCATTTCTTTTGATCACTGAAAAGAGCAATAAATAATTTAAATATTATGAAAAATGATCGAGTAATATTAAAATAAATTCCTTAGGTTTTTAATCACATTTTTCTTTGTGTAAAATTGGGTGTGGAGCAAATGGATTCATTGATACAACAGTGCAAAATTGGAAACAATTCTGCTCTTGATTAGGACAATGAAGATTTGGGTATTTAAGAAGTCTGGAAAACCAAATATCTAGCCAGCATTGAGAAACCTGGATATAAACAATTCAGAGTTCTTACGCTTATTCATAAACTTCCCTCATTAGATTTAAAATTTATAAATATTTTTTACCATAAGTTTATAATTTTACTGTTCAATATCATTTTTGGTAAAAGAGAGAGAAGTTTTTCAAATTTTATTATAATTTAATATTACCTAATTAACACGTGCTTATTATGAAATTTGATTTTTGGTAGCAGTTTAAGATGGTGCTACTACGAAATATAAATAGAATTTCGATTTAAATTCCATTTCTACCCCCAAATTTAAATCCAGTGAAAGATCTACATCTGTCAAATTTTCTATACAGTACATTTATATCGCGTCCACAATTAATGTAAGATGAATTTGACGCCCATCTTGTAATTTACGTGTCATTCTCCGTATATTCTGGCTATACTTAGTTTATCTTTTGAAAAAGAAGAAACCTGAAACGCTTCCAGGCATGTACACTGATAGATATATTATTAATAAAAACTGTAACTATATTTATATACAAAGGGGAGATAAATATTCCTTCCAATACTTTTGTTTTTATAAAATTTTCTTAAAAATCTAATCAGGCCTAAATGTAAAAAAACTTAATTCTTTCATATGAGCTTAGTCATTCTTACAAACTTTCAAAAAAGTGAAATTTATTTTTAAAATTTAAATACCTCTATTTTTCTCACAAGCCTGCTTAAAATTCTTAATAAATAGAAGAGAAAGTTTTATGCCTGTACCTTAATTAATAATTGTTACATCTAAACCTCAACGCATTTATGATCAGAAACCTGACTTTATATATTTTAGTCTTGTTCTTTTATTCCAATACGTATAGTCATAGTGCTGTTTTTTTTTCTTTGTACCATTTTCACCCGCAAGTTTCTCCCAAGATAAAAAGAACGGTCGACTACCCCTCGACCGTTCCGCCCGATGGACCGTGTCGCGAAGGAATACCGAGCAAAAGCAGCCGGCCTCTTCACCGCTCCGAGGACGACGAAATTGGTTTTTGGTGATTTCATTTCGTGGGACCTCGGCGTAATAAAAGAGAACGGATGGCGGAATGGTTGACCCAAGTATGCGGACGACGAGTATCGCACGGTTTTTATATATCGATATATATCTTCACCTCACCCGGAATTTTTTCTTTTTTTCTTTTCTTCCTTTTCCTCAACATGTTTCTCTTAGCAAGAGCTTGTTATCTATTCTTTTCCTACATCCATTTATTTATATATGTGAAAAAGGTGGTCGGTTGGACTTGGATCTGCGGTGGCAAAGCCACCACTGGAAGATTCTTTTACATTTATACATCAGACAGTGGACAACGGGATTTCGTTTCTTTTTATTTATACAGTCGCTTATTTTTAAATTCAAGATGTTACTGTTAAAACTCAAGATGTTGGATGGCAGATACATTTCTTACTTTTGCATAAAAGAATCGAAAAGCTTAGAAAAAGTTGCTGAGGTAATCGAAATATTTTATTTTTCAGAGTCTTTGATTTGGAAAGCGAAATATTACCAGAAATGAAAGGATTTATCTTTTTTCTCAGTAATATTAACGCAAAAGCGCTCATATGCTCTTTTTTGGGTCCATGTTGTATAGTTGTTCTTGGGTCCATGTTGTATTTCTTTATTTGGAACTCTTACTCCCAATATAAGTATATATTGAGAGTAAGAATACTGCTTCAAAATTGAGAATAGTTGATATAACAGTGAAAATAAAGGAATAATTCTTATAAAACTTTGATAAGTTCATATGCACGTATTTATATAGTGAAATATTTTTTTAAAGTTATTAGCAAATAAACTTCAAATAATCCTCAAATTAATTTTATTAAATAAACTTTTTAATTTAATAAATTATTTAAAATTTTATGGTTGTTTGAATAATTTTTTCCGTTTATCATCTCTTTTTCTCCTTACATGTATATTAATTTCCTAAGAAACCAAGTATTTATTGGCTGTTGTTAGTCTCATCACCTAATACTTTTCATTTTTCAAAATCACTTGTTAAATAACGCAGAGGATATTTCTTTTTTTTTCCAAATTCATGATTTTTTCCACATATGTTTACAGAATTCAGCACCTATTTAAACTAAATGCTTTTTAAGAAAAGAATCTAAGAACATCTTGTATTTTTAAAGATGAAAATACATGGAAACATTTCGATGAAGTAATTACGCCTATTCTTTTATTGAAATAGCTTAACGCAGCAGAAAATTTGATAGAAAAAGAAGCGTGCCCTGGAATTAGTAATGCTTGAATGGACACACATTTTCAACCTATGAGAGTAAAAAATATATTTCTTATATCCGTGGGTAGAAATGCACCTCTACTTTCTTTATTTTACAAAATCCAACATCAAAGTTGACACAGGGCTGAAAAGAAGATTATGGGTCCTGCAAAGTAATCGATCAAAACAGGTTCAATGTGGAAAGAAAGCATAATTCCAAGTTTTCTATTAACGTTGAAACAGGGGGAAAAAGAAAGAGGGAAATTCCCTTTTTCAGATTATAGGGCTCTCCAAGCTTGACGGGGTTCGAATGCTACGCCAACGCAACTTGGCCATCTCGCATTATACCTAGCGAAGATTCGTCGATATTTTTGATGAATTGCGGTTTTTCGATGGGAACTCAAAAATTCCTCAGGCTCTTGAAAATGAAAATGTAGAAAAGAAAAAAAAATTATAAGAGTGGAATTTTTCATTTTCCTATCTCTTTCTTCCTTCAGCTTTATTCTTGAAACAAAGAATTTTTTTACTTTTAAGAAAATCGTAGGTAACATTTGTTTTACTTTAAATATTCAATTACTTTAGTATTTTAAATTACGATGAGCATAAGACTTTTAATACAGATAATTGTACAAATTAACATATTTTACGAGACAAAAAGTATCATTCATTCAAATTATGTTATTTCAATCCAACTAACATTTGCTTTTATTTGATCTCTTTGTCTCTCAACGGTCTTTTTCAATTTAGGAAACATTCATACTTTTCAGTGGACACATTCCTTGCTTACCTCTAAAAGAAAATTTCAATGTTAAAACGGTGATTTATAAAACTAATAATAAACAAACAGTAAAAAGTTAACAAAAGATTCGCAAATGCTTAGGAAAATTTCCCTCCAAAAATGTTTTTAAAGGAAGTGTGATGCTCAACTTGAACAGAAGAACAATATTGTCAAAGAATTGTTCAGAGGAATTTCATGCTTTCATGCAGATTAAAAATTTTTAAATTTTAATCTGTGTGACACAAGGATTAAACACTTTCTTATAGCATAGAGAATAGCGTGCATATTTTAAAAAATTGAAAAATAAAAATATCATAGTATATAAATCTATTACATGAACTGATTTTGTGGTTTATTAAATTAAATGATCAGAATAGTAATTAAAAAATAATTAAATTAAATAATATCAGTGTGTCAAAACTGGCAAGTTGAAAAATAGTTTGCTTCTTAAAATACTAAATAGATATAAAGAACAACAATTTTTTTTTATCTAGAAAAAAAATAAGATCATATTCCTATTGTTCAAAACGAAACAATTAGAATAAAATTAGATTTTTAGATAAAAAGAAAGATTACATCATTGATACAGAAGTATTTTTTGATATATTGAAATAGCATATTGAGATAAAAATATACGTCAGGAGTCGTGTGAAAACTTAGCAAATTTATATTTTTAAATTTGATTACTTAGAAAGAGCTGAGTAATCCCATATTAATACTCGTATATTTATCTCAATAATTGTTCAGGAACACTATTTTCCTTATATTAAATAAAAATTTAATCTAAATATTTAGTTATTTTAATTATCTTAAATCAGCATCACAGACACACGGCCTTAAATCATTAACGTAGTTTTAATTGATGAGAAAAAATTGTAAATCACTCAGAGTTACAAATCTTTTCATTTGTGATAAGGATCTGAAAATAAAAGAATAAATATGTATGTACTACAAAATTTCATATGGTACTAAGATATGATCCCTTTGTATTGTACTTATTAATTTTAAAAATTAAAGCGTAAATTTTATAATAATGGAAGGTAAACATCGCACATTTTAATTTTGCGTGATACGATTAACAGTTTTATTTATTAGCTTTATCAAATAAAATTAACATTTTATTTTGAGAATCATGTTTGGTTGTTAAAGGAGCCAAATTGTCTCATTTTATAACTGCGCTTTTAAACTAACTTTCAACTACTCAAAAATGTGCTCAGTACGAAAATTTTAATATAAAATTAATTAAATGAAATTTAATTTTTAAGTTGATTTCCTTTAGTATTAAAATTAATATTTATTCATTTATATTTTGTTAATTTTTGCTGAATTACATTTTATATATAAATAATCGTCCTTCATTTGAATTAAATGTAGCTTTTTTGTTTCTAATCTAACTAAAATAACGAAATATTTGAATAATTTTAATTTAAATTATTTTCTTTTCTCGTAAGCTCTTAATTTTTACATTAAAAATGATTTCAAAATTGTAAATAATTTTTATTTTAAGAAGATATTATTTCAGACAATTTAGCTATTAATATAAAATAAAACCTCATATAAGAAAAATTATCGGGAAAATTTTGGAACTTATTGACCCCGAAATCAACTCTGTAAATTCAATAATTGTCCAAAAATAATAATTTTCCAGATATTTACTATCACAATATTTATTGAAAAGTTCATTTTCATGTAAGCGCTGAGAAACATCCATAAAACCACATGTAATATTTCCCACTTCATAACTGTGAAATTTAAGTTTATGATAACGATTACAAGGATCAGCAAACATACCATAAAAACTATAATAACAGTTTTACCGATGGAAGTAATTACGTTAAAAACTGCAATTTTATTGGACGCAATTACTTTTTCTTTTTGTGTTACAACCGACCAAAGAAAAAAATCCCCGTGTATTTTTTGTTGTTTCTTGGACTACTTTTTTTTCTGTCGAATTATTTCTCGATATCCAATATCCTATAGAATAAGAATAATAAAGAAATAAAAAAGTGTATAAGCCCGTTTCGGGATTGAATTTCATGCTTAACCGAATGAGAGCGTTATAGGGGCAAAAGGGAAAAAGATGTTTGTTCCTTTTGTGTGTAGGGTATTTTTCCTCGATCATTTTCCCTCAACTGTTGCTTATTTTCCCTGCACTGTTAGGGATAAAGAAATGAAGGAGAATAAAGGGTAAAAACCTAATGGTTCCTCCTTTTATGTGAGGCCTTTAAATTTAATGGCGCGTGATAAAAGTTCAATCATGATGTCCGGCAAAGTCATTAAGAATGAAATCCGGGAAGATAGGGATATATGACTGGACCTGTAACTCAAATCATTTCCTGTGCTGTGCAACACATCACGAATTGAAGCACGTAAACGCTAACTATATAATATGCCTATTAATAAACTAAGTACGTAAACTTTGTATTTTTCTAGTCTTAAATAGTAATTACTATTTATGACATTACGCTTAATAAAGACAAATTAAATAGTAATTACTATTTAAGACATAGCAAAATTTAAGTTTATAATATACGGATTTTTTAGACAGAAGTTGTATAAAGCAATTATAAACAACACACATTAATCTTATATATATAATCTATAACAATATAATATAATCTTACAACAATTTATAACACATTGCAATCAAGACTTAATGAGCTTAATAAATTACATTAAAAGATTGATTAATGATAACTTCTTTTTGTATCACTTATTAAAGAAATCTCAATGTAAATCTTACATTTTCCAAAGAGAAGAATTTACCGTTTAATTTCAAAAGCATCTTGTAGCAGACACATTGATAAAATCAAATAATCTGTATTAATTTCTTAAATGTAATAAATTTTACTTATAAAGACAAAAATTTATTTTTCAAACAAAATGCTAAATTTAAAATATATTTTTTTATTTATTACTTACTTTAATATGCAATAACTTGATAAAACTCAAATATTTATTTGGCAATAAGTAAATTAATATTAATATGCAATCACAAGAAATATTTTAATTAAGTGTATTTTAATCATCTAGTATTTTCGGTTGAAGCACTTCTCCTTTAATAACTAGTTGGTTCAATTCATTATGCCATTGAATTATAATCTGTTTATTCTAGAGCAAAAAAATGCTTTTTGATTGATTTCATTCAGCAGAATATTGTCATGCTATTATCACACAAAGACATCACATAGATATGAAATTCCATCAGCTTAATCTTAACAAGATTAGGAATGCAGTAATGTAAATCTGAGAATGAAGGTAAGAAAAATAGTGAGGGAAAGATAGACTCTTGGATTACGAATTTAATTTTCAATAAATCCATCACTGTGCAGAAATTCAAAATAGGTGATTAATTGAATTATCACCCATTCAATATATTAATGAAAAAGTTGACATTATTTTAGAATGTTTACTATGTATTCCACATTGCAATAAATTGATTGTATGTATGAAAATTTGCACAAGCGTCAGAATTTACAAGACTAATAAAAAGAATACGTAAATTAATAACTGAGTGTTTTCTTATCAACCGTAATCACCATATATTAAACATTTTTAATTATAATGAATACTATTTGATGGTGTCTGGAACTTAAGAACATGTACTATTTAATTGCACAGCAATTAACATAAATTTATGCAGAGAACACATTAACTAAGTTTATTAGTCAATAAATTCAAATTATAAAATGTATAATACAAACACTTGGAGACAGTTCCAATCAAATACCTTCCATTATTTCATGTCTGAACGCTCAGTGGCTCTGAAAATGAATTTTCAGTCTCGCCGGATATTTAGTAGGCTAAAGGCATAGATTCCAGAGAAACAAATGCTTTACCTATCAGACAAACATTGCCTAAGGGTGCACAGGACGTAGATAGTTAGCATGTCTACCAATTGTTCATGGGGTACTCAGACATACCACTGAGGTCAAATAAAACCTCACCTTCGGGGACCATTAGTAGGCTCCATTAATGCCATTTGTAGGACCAGAATGACACTAACTGTGACATTAAATCTTCTCTACCAATCTACCGTTCTTTTTGTAGAAGATTTATGAAAAGAGAAAATTGAAATCTCCTGGTTCTCCTTCTCTATTCTAAGACCGAAGATAGAATCTGTAGAGCAGCAGCCAAGAGATGTAAAATGTTTTGCTGTTTTAAATTAAGAAAATTTAGTTTCAGACATATCAAAGCATTAATTTATTGTAGATCCATTCATAACCTGATTTTATTCCTTGCTAATGACATTTGTGATTTTTTTCTAAACTACATTATGATATATGCTCAATCAAAAAAATGTGTTTTATGTACCCAGAGGATGTCATGACAAATAATTTTCTTCAATAAAATAAATACTGCCTCCAAACAATATGATAATAAATGAGTTAATTTTATATTCAGCATAGAATTTGTTTCATTTTGTGTAAAGCATGTTATTTGGCTTAAAGTGGAAAATCTGTGAATGTGTCAATTTATAATTTAGGCTTGAAAAAAAGTAGGAACGCAATATCCATACCAATTGATGAGTAGCTTGGATTGAACCTTTGACTTTCCTACTCAAAATCCATATTTAATTGTTTTGACTGCTTGCATTATCTTTAACTGAAACTGCATTTTATCAAGAAAGAAATTTATAACAAATAATCATTAATCATTAACAGTTAGCAATATTACGGCAACATGTGTGGATTCTTTCTTTTATTAACTAGTTTTTCAAATCCTAAGAGAAATGTAATCGTTAGTAATAATCGGCTGTTGATTTTAAACTGCCTTGAACTTACCAAGCAGTTTTAACGTTTCGTATTTTTTTCAATAGTTATGTCAATGATACTTTTGACAAAAGTGTATTTTCCAGTGTATAACGTTCAATTTGATTTTTTCAAAACTCCTGCCTTCTTATTTTTTTATTCCAAATTTATTCTGTTTCTCGAAATACTATTAGATATCCTTTTTCTTATTGTTGCTTTATTTTCTTAAGGATTTTTATGTGTGGAAAATTATATGAATTAAAGTTAAAATTAATGTTTGAATTAAAAGATTAAAAATTTTAAAATCATAAAATAAATTTAATTTTGTAAAAAGGGTTCAATTTTTTCCCGAAAAAGGTTTGCTAAAAACTCGATTTATTTATTTAATTTTGTTTTACAGTTAATTCCTTTTTATACAAGAGAGTACCTATATTAAGAACTCAGTTTCCGTTTAATTAAAAATAGTTAATGAAAAGTATTTCATCCTACAATAATTTCCTTTTTAAGAAACATATTAAATCAATTCAGTAACTATTGTTGTTATTAACTTTTAAAATTTTACATATATGTTCAACTCGTATTTTGTATGTTTGCCTATTTAATGCTATTTTTGTAAAAATTTAATTTGAAAAATATTAGAAGCAAAATTTTTTCATTGTCAATAATTTTTCATGATTGTATAAAAGGTTAAACCATCTACAATTTTTGACATACGTATGTGAAACAAATTTATAAATTTTGCAAACATTAATCGCAATAGCTTTTATTCCATCAAGGAAATAATTTCGGCAAATTTAGAGATTAAAGTAAATATTTTCTTGAGGAGATAAATTTATGCATATTTTTAGTTGCATTAAAATATGTAAATAATTAAAAGTGATAAATACACTAGTCCTCCATGACAACCTTCTTTTAAGATGAAATGCACAGCACACTTAATTTAAAACTCTATATTTGTATATCGTGTATAATATACTTAAACTTTAATCATATTTTTGACTAAATTGTGCATGCGAAATTTAATAAATGTTGTACTCTTAATTTTTATCAGTTTACTGTACATTTATTTGTATGCTTTTGATAGAATAAAACTGTTCAATTTGAATCAATAAATGAAACCATTGATTTAATGTATTAAATAAAAGAGATATTAAATATTAATATTTATTCAATTACATAATGATATATTTAATAGTTTTGATTAATTTACAATTCTTTCTAATAATTCAGTAGAATATTTAATAATTTACACACTAAAAATTATTAATAATCTCTAAATACTCATAAATGTAATCTTTAAGGAAGAAAAAGAGGATTTAGATACACACAAAATATTTTTATGTTAATAAATGCATTATTTGAGAAAACTATACACGGGTTTTCGTCAAAAGTTTCACAAGCATTTATTTCAGCTTTTAAAAAATAACTCTACAAATACATAGCATCGGTGAAGGATTTAAAAAATAATATTTGAATATGTTAGTTTTTTGGTATGCATATCCTTATTAGAAAATAATTTTTTACTTTTTACTTAAGCATTTTATTCATGAGAAATTTAGTTCAGAGAAGTAATTATAAGTACAGAATAAATTTGAGTGCAAAAAATTAAAATAAATATTAGGTAACCCTTAAGAGATTTCCTCACCTGTATTTTCTTATGGGGATGAAGATTATTAAATATTTTAATTAAAAAATCACTAAATATATATAACTCACACTATAAATATTCATTCCAAATACGAAATTGTTTTTATGAAATTTTTAACTTGTTTCAATATAATAATCTAAAAATATTAAATTGTTTTGAAAGTTATTTCGTTTATTATAAAAATGAAAAACGTATAGCGAATGAAAATTTAATTTAATTGTATATAGTTAATTCTAATGCAATATCTTTTGCCATCTTTTTGGTAGTATCAAAATTCCACACCCTCAAAATGGTTGGTTTTTACTAGCAAAAAACGGATCCAGGTGCAAAAAACGAAATTACTTACCGAACAACCCAATAGTTAAAAATCCTTAAGTTCATTCTAAATACCAAAAACTTCTAACTATAAATTTTTTTGTCAATTTAAGTTGTTTTAAATGCTATATATTACTTTATATAATTATTTTATAAATATGCACCAAACGTAGTAAAATTTATGTATCTTTAAGTCTGCATAATAGTAAAATCTTGAAAATAATGCATAATATGTAATTTAGTATTTTTAAATAAGGAATAAAGAGTACATACGCGCACATTTATTGATTAAATGTTTTTGATTGAAATCCTTCTTTAAAATGATTACTTTGAATGTTGTATACAGACTACAGATAAATTATTATTAATTCAAGTTCATTTAATTGAAAAAAATTATGGTTATTTATTGTAATAATCCTTTAGTTAAAAATACAATACCTTCTGCTTTATAATTTTGTCTAACATGGAGTTAAAATTCCTTAATTGGAAAAAACGCAACACAAATTTCAAATTCTCTTAAGCTTTCTCTCCAATCAATTGCTATAATTCATAAATACAATTTTTTTAAAGAGGTCCCTATTTTTATAATACCTGAATAAATTATATAAATAGAACCAGTATATTTTAAAGCAAAATGATTACTTTTACTCTCTGTGAGTCTTATGAATCACGAAATACCATGAGCTTACTTTAATATTATTTTAGGTTTAGTCTTGAAACATGATTTAAAATTACTGGAGAAAATTCTGTTTCAAAATTTTCGAGCCTAATCCGTATTTTTGTAGTAAATGTTAATAACTACATCAACGCTCTTTTGATAGATGAATTCGTATTAAAATACATTCGTAGCAACTTCTATCGCTAACTCAATTGGCAAAAGTGTATTAAAAATTTATTTTCACTAACTAAAAATTGAAAGATGCCGTTGAAATAATTTGAATTATTAATATATTTGCAAAATAAACAACTTTCGCAAGCATGTACATCTCTCAATTTTTCAAATAAAAAGACAGATGTAATGATCGATATCCTTTTAAAGTAAAACTCCTCGGAAATTAAACGCGTGGAAACGAGCTTTAAATAACTCATTTGTGACTGGGGAATTGTTTCGTAAATCGCCCCAGTTGCGCCCCACCTGCGCCCTTCAACTTTAGTTAATGACTCGGCATGTAGTAATAGAGGAATTAGGTGAGAGAGGGGTAATTAAACTGACATTAAATATTACACCGATGCTGACTTTAATATGACTGTTGAACGAGTTAAAAATTATCATCATATTTTAATGGGTAAAATTTAATAATACTTACTTTAAATCATAAATGTATTTATGCATTAAAAGCAAATTCATATATGAGTATTAGGTTAGTACTTCTTTGTTTTTAATGTTTATTACTAAATTTTAAGCTGCTGAGAGGTATGAAAATGATAGTTAGAATTCTTAAAATTTCATTATGATTTACGCTTTTTCAAATTAATGATTTACGCTTTTTCTGTATTAAAATGTTGAACATGGTGTTGTTTTGAGGTTTGATCACCAAATAAAATGATATGTGTGTTTGCTTATTGGAGACATTTTACTCGCATGCAAGATATTTTTGCGCCAGTTGTATGTTACTTTATTATAAAATGTGCATTATTGCCAATAGGAGGGGAAATTTTTGTAGACCGAGAGGCGTATTTATGAATCGCCAGCGATAAATGTTGGAAAATACCCATCTCTATTGCTTAACTGTGACTGCGACGGAACCCGAGAATTTCTATCCCGAATTAAGTGAAATTCTTTTGAAATATATGCTTATCATGTCTCAGATATTTAATATATATTTTTACATACTAAAATATTATATAATCCCTTACAAGTTTTTTTGATATTTTTTACTTAGAATTACGTATTTACTCAATTTAAAAATATTCAAAAGACAACATTTTACATTTATTATCCATTATTATTTCTTTTACCAGACACACACGCACATTTCAACTTAAAAATTATTTGAAGTCTTAGGTTTCATTCAAGCTAGAACAAATATTTATTTAGTTTTTCAAATAATATTTGTGTCTTACTAAAAATTTCTTTTAAATTTTCTCTGTAATTTAAGAAATAAACAAGAATGTTTTTCAGTATGTTCAGTTAGAATCTATCTTTGGCATTCAATATTTCATTAATATTTATTGTTACTTAAAACAGATACAATCCATTTTTATTTAGAGAGCTAATTTGCTTAATATTATCTCATTTAATTATTTTTGTAATGAGAAATCTAACTATTAAATTCATTCTCAGGTCTTTTCAGCAATGATATTTATTAATTAAATATATAATATTTGTTTTATCAAGTTTTCAAACTAGTAGCTATGTAAAACTATTCTAGAGACAGAAATTATAATTACAAGGAATCCCATTCATGAATATAATGCAATTAAATAAAATTCTCATTCATATAAAGTTATATCTATTTAAAACATTATCACTCATATAATCTAATTATAATTTCACGATTCAAAAGTACTTTTCTAAGTGACTTTCTACTCTTGGATAAGGTTTTCCCTCTGTTGACTGCTGTTCTACTTGATGAAACCCTACTTGATGAGGCACAATCGTATAATTAGGAGGACAAAACAGTCAAGCACTTCTGACTGAAATAAGGGGTGGCTGACGGGAAAAGAAAGCTTCCTGCTCACAAAAGGCAAGCAGGTACGTGGGCCAAATGTGCCCAGCAACTATCGTCGTCGCTTGGACGAATCGAAGGTGCATAAATCAAAGTTTTGGCCTTTTCCAACAAAAGACGCTCTGTTGCTGCCTTCTGCATCTTTAAAGAGAAAATCCGCATAAATTTTGAGGAGTTGCGGGCGTTATCAATCAAAAGAAAGGACGCAGGTGGTCTTTCTGGGGGATTCGTGAAGATGAAACAGAATGGATGGAACACCTTTTGAAAAGTTCACCTCCCGTATCGAGCAGTTTGTACTAATTTTAGACGGTGGAAGTTAATGAATAGTGCTGGGCTTAGAAATGAGAGGTGCTCCCTCTTTTCTAATTGCCTCTTGGCGTCTTTTCTTGGTCCTTGTCTGCAATGAATGTGATAGTTTATTTTATGCAATAAGCATTCATAGCATTATTAATTAAAATTGGAGTTTCTTTTGACCTCACAATGTCAGTTGAAGTATCTTTTGGTCATAAAACTGTTTGGTAATATGTTCATACATATTTTTCTTTTACATATTTTCATAATGTGGTATTATACCACATATTTGTTTATTTATATATTGTATATATATATATATATATATATATATATATATATATATATATATATATATATATATATATATATATATATATATATATATATATATATATATATGTATATATATATATATATATATATATATATATATATATATATATATATATATATATATATATATATATATATATGTATATATATATAATGTTTTATCAAAATAGTTTTATGTCTTCATGAATAAAACTTTCGTTTCCTATAGAGGAATGAAATAAATGTATGCAACTAATTAATAGTTGTAAGTGTATAACGCACACACACACATGAGATTTATTTTTATAAAATATATGGTTTTTTTAATGAACTTATAGGAAATTTGAATGATAAAAAGGAACTATTTCCTTACTTTAAAGTACAAAACATACAAAATTAATAAGTTAGCAATTACTAATTTTATTTTTAATCCAAATTAGTGAATAACCAAGGAAACTTCTCGTTGATATTTCTATACATATTATTGCTTTGAAAAGAAGGCTTAATTTCAGAAAACGCTAAATATAATTTAATTTATGTTTCTCTACCACGTCAAGTATTTAAAGTACTAGAAAATTCTTTTAGTAGATTGTTTTCACAAAACACTTATTATATGTTTTAAGTATAATGTTAAATACAATTTTATTATAAAAAGTATTGTTAAAGTAATTTCTTAAAATATTTAACAAATTAAATGAGCTATTGAGAAATATTTTATAAAAAAACAGTAAATGAAACATTGTCGTATAAAATTCAAATTTTAAATGAAGATAAAATTAAAACAATGTTTTCTTTATTTTGCGCATATAAACATTTTGCATGAAGATCATTCCCATGTAATCTGTATATTATTGCTCAACAATAATTAGTTTATATGGACAAACAATTAGAAATACTGTAATTTACTCTTGATTAAAATACTGATCGAACATATTTATTCTAATTTGTCTTCTTGCTAAAAGATTAATGTTGAGAATTTTTCCTAAAGATAAACAAGTTTATAAAATCTAGGAGAAGTAAGATTTATATTTCATGTCTTACAAATCAATCTATTTGTAAGTCTAGGCACAAAAGTATATTAATCATAATAAAGGAAATAACTCCTGAGTTGTATTCTATTTTCAGAAACATTCCTTGTATAGCTAAGTGGGACAAGGGTAGGTCAAAATTGAAAAACAACTCCTCTCAATTCTCCTGTCACATTCCTGTTCTTATCCCGGACGCAGCAATTTTCAGTTCAATCAACAAGACTGTCTTTTCTTCCCAAATTAATGTGCGATCCTTGCCTTTTTAGCCATGGGGCGCAATTTCTCTTCCACACCCACGCCCAGCCTTTCAGCCTCGAGCCCTCGCTCAATTCGTTTCCAATTCCAATCCCCTGTTAACATTCCTCTTTTTTATCATTTCTTTCAGTTCATTCTCTTTCTTTCAATAAAAAAATAAAGAATAAAATGAAGCTATAAAGATATAGAGGGAAAGCGCAAGACTTCCTAACAAACTAGCTGACTGGGTCCATCCATAGTATTTTCCACAAAGACAGCGGGTGTATATTCAACGCACAGATTTCTTGTCTTCCTCCCAACTCTAGATCCCAACTGAAAATTCTTTTCTTTCGAATTTCAAACATAAAATAAAATAATAATGTAGAAATTATTTTCAGGAAATCTCGTCACGTTTGACCGTTTTCCATCCAAAACACTTCCTTCAAGAAAGACGAGGGAAGAAAAGGGATCTGAGAAATAAAAATCCTCCATTGACATTTTTTTACATTATTTTATTTCCCTTCCTTTTCTTTTTCACTTCATCTTTTAGTCCTGGAAACAATTTAACTCACGTAAAACGAGGTTCTTCATACATGAACAAAATAATAAAAGTATGACTCAAAAAAGAAAGAAAACAACACCGGGAGTATGATACTGAAAACTAAAAACACAAATAGTAAAGAAAAAACAATAAAACCGGACTGTCCAGTCATTTATAGTCGCGTGACGTGTTCTTCAAATGCCGAAAGAGGTGGTTTGATCACACATCAAAGTATATCGGACACAATGTCCAACTTAGCACCCAGCATTGTTTTCTTTCGACGTTTTGTTGTCGTCATAACCTCTTCGTTAGTCGAAGTAAAACTTCTAAGATAGTAAAAAAGGGATCAAAATTTACTTGTAAAAATGTAGATGTTGAGGGTGGTAGAAGACTATTTTATTGAAAAACTCGTAAATGGTTGCTTTCGGAAAAATTTTATGACATCCTGTTGAAGTTTCAGAAAAAGATAATAGCTTTCCGTTTTTACAACATTTCGAAACGTTTCATATATGGGTTATTGCCATACTATAGGTAATCCCATGTGCGCTCAACTTTTATTAGATAAAAATTTATTTTAAGTTTGAATAAATTTATAAACTATTTTGTACCTTTTTTAATAAATTTTTAGGTATTTCTAAAGGTGATATATTTAAATGTACTGTAAATGAAGAAGCATATTGAATTAAATAATAAGTCTTTCACAATCTAAACATTAATATGTATAAAAATTAATATAAGTAAAATGGCAATTAATCCTCCTGGTTTAGAGATATTTTGAATGAATCTGTGGCTTGTGTGAAATTCACTGACTAAAATATAGCATTCATACTCCTAAAAATACTTTTAAATACGAATACGCATGATAAGACATAGGATATTAATAAGAAATATTTCAAAAAATGTAAAATTAATCTACATAACAACTTGATCAAATCGGTAATATGGGATAATTTTAAAATATAGTGGTAAGTTGTAACATATATATCAACAAAGTAAAAAACAAATTGTATAATACCTTCAATGAGAAGAATAAATTAGTAACGCTACTTACTGATTTAGATTAGCTGATAATTACGTTTGATTTAACATATTTAAACTATAATTAAGTACATTTTCTCTCTCTAAAATACTGGAATTGATAGTAAAAATGAAGAGCAATGAAAAACTAAAATAATGGAGCAATATTAAAAGTCAACTCAAAGATTTTTTAACTAAATGTTAGTTAAGAAATAAAATTAACTGATGTCGTGTATAAAATGAAAGCTTAAAATATTCATATGTATAAATAAATAAGTCATTAATACTTTAATACATTATTTAAGTGGGAAAAATTAAAACCAAGAAGAATATATATATACAGGGTTAGCAAGAAATAAGTTTCCCACTTCAGAGGGCTGCAGAATACGTTCTACTCGTCCAAATGAGATGCAATTTGAACTACAGATAATTCAAATGATGCGCTTAACATTTATTAAAAAATAGTACAATATTTCACCTATAGATGGCGCTGTAATACACATAAAAACATTTGATATGCTTTATAAATGTTAAAAAATAATAATGAAAAAGTAGCGTTACAACTCTTCAATATGCCCCCCTTCATTTTCAACAATGTGCTCTAATCGCAGAACCATATTTTCGACAGCAGACCGGTGTGAGTCTGTCGGAATATCAAGGATATGGCGCCTAATGCTGTCCTTCAGATCTGATACACATGCTGGCCTTTTACGGTAGACATTGCCCTTCCAAATGAATGCCAAATGAAGAAGGGCATATTGAAGAGTTGTAACGCTACTTTTCCATTATTATTTTTTAACATTTATAAAGCATATCAAATGTTTTTATGTGCATTACAGCGCCATTTATCGGTGAAATTTTGTACTATTTTTTAATAAATGTCAAGCGCATCATTTGAATTGTCTGTAGTTCAAATTTTATCTCATTTGGACGAGTAGAACGTATTCTACAGCCCTCTGAAGTGGGAAACTTATTTCTTGCTAACCCTGTATATATATATATATATATATATATATATATATATATATATATATATATATATATATATATATATATATATATATATATATATATATATATATATATATATATATATATATATATATATATATATATATACATATGTATATACATATATATATATATATATATATATATATATATATATATATATATATATATATATATATATATATATATATATATATATATATATATATATATATATATATATATATATATATATATATATATATATATATATATATATATATATATATATATATATATATATATATATATATATATATATATATATATATATATATATATATATATATATATATATATATATAATTTGAAATTTTATATAAAAGAAGAATGCGTTCTAAAAATTGAATTTTATTAAATAAGATTAATGTAAGAAGTAAAATATCATAAGAATTACTTTATACATAAAATGAATCTCATATCCGTTCGTTTTTAACATATTTTACATATATCAGAATAAAAAGTTACAAGTATAGTTCTACTATCAACTATATTCTACTATCATAAATTCGAATATTTTGATACTCTATAATACTATCGACACACAAGCAGTCTGGTTTTTTTTATACTATTATTCAAAAAATGATTTTTTCTTTATCTTTATTCGAGAAAGAAATTTATCTATGTTTTTCGAATTTTTATTACTCCAGAAGTATTCACATCATATACATAGATTTAAATATTGACAAGAAACAACATAAAAGATGCAGTGAAATATTGGAGGGTGATATTTTTCAGAGTTGATAAAATATTCTTGCATATAAATTAAAAACTTCTGAAAGAACAAGATATATGTATAATTTATATATATATATGTATGTATGTATGTGTATATATAAGTATATGTATGTATTTAATGCCATTTATGTGTGTGAATTTGCTATTAAAACATCAAAATCATTTAGGTCAGTAAAAGTGGAGTACTACACGATATTTTCATTGTTGGACACTTTTTGGTGGTGTATTCTCTCATTTCGGTAATAACAATTGATCTCCTATTGTTCGGGTAAGATTTAGCACCACTGGATTTATTTCTGTCTCAGAAGTGTCTTTCTATCAAATTAGAAGGATGGTACTATGGAATATACTTAGGACTCAAACATAGATGAAAATTTTGGCATATATTTCAACTATTTTTGAAAAATAGAAGCACATTTTAGGAAAAACAATGATACAGAAGGAAGGGTAAAACATTTTAGTGTATTAACGAAAGTGTGGAAATTTATTTCTAAATATTAGAAAAGGTACTAGAAATTTCACCCACCTGACACTGATGTTCGAATCACCTCTATGTAATTTGGAAGATGATTATTATCAGCGATACTTGTATTTCTTTGTTATATCTGAACTATGGAAAATTTTGCCTTCAGATTTATAACAAAATTTTCTTGTGTGCTGTAAATATTTTTCGTAATATAACAAAAAGGATATTCAAGTGGAAAGAAATCAGAAAGTTCTACGAAAAACCAATGTATCTAAACCAACAAATATTTCAAGATCCAGTTCAAAATTGCATTTGCGTTTCTGTGGTAATAATATGAATACCTAAAATGTTAAGATCCCAATCTATATGAAACAATTCTGGAGACCGCAGCAAGTAATTTTATTTAAAAGAACGTTGGATACTCGCAACAGTCCTATTCAGTTAGTAAGAGATCAACAAAATGCAATTCGCAATAATATCAACAAACACATTAAAAATGAAATACTTTTATGCACTAAAAGTCAAGTTTTGATGGTGTGTCTAAGATTCCCATATAACATTATAAATTATAAATACCATACTGCATGAAAATGGGCTTTTTTCACTAAAGGCATCATATTGGGAAAATGCATTTCATCCACAATTTTGTGAAATACTCACTGTACAAATACGTCACATCATGTGTGGTTCCTCTGTTGCAAAAGAATTGAATATTTTGAAAAAGCTAAAATGTATAATCACAGTATCCATATAGACATACATAACCTTATAGAATGTCATTCATCTACAGATTTGTTTCAAGATTTTAATACACTGTATACAGCAGATCCTTTTTTAGTTTAAGTATTCATGTTGTTCACAACTATCCATACATCTTCCATCATTAGTGTAAAAAATCTTTATTTTTTTAAATTTTTATGCACCAGATGAAACATTTGCTGATTCAGCTGCCACTTTATAGGATATTTGTTCTCTTCATATCTCAAAAGGCATACATACGTATACTGATATCTTATATTTAGAGCTATTGTTTAAAAACCTACATGTCAAGAACACAATAACAAGCAAGTAAAATATAAGAACATATTGTTGTTATTGCAGTCCAGATGCACTATGTGCTCTGGACTGTCAGAAAATGAAAGATAAGAGACAGGTTAAAAATAATACTAATGTTTCTGCTCAAAGACGAGTTTAAACAATATTTTACTGGGAAAGTTTAATGCAAGTATTCAAAGAAGTGTCTTATAGATTCAATACAAGTTTTACAACGATGACACGGTAATTGATGATTCAAAAGAATGTTTGATTTTTTTTAGAAATAAATGCACTTGCAACAATGATTCATTCAAAAAAGAAAAAATAACTTTTTTCTTTCATAAGGACTAAATAAACGGACTCTTTATTAACTTTTCCCTGCTGAGTTCAAATATGTATTCAGATTTTTTCTATCATGAAGGGTTTTTCGTGACATATTTTTTAAATGCTAAAGGAATTGATTCATAAGAAACACTTAATGATAAATATTCAATTAGTTTTGTCTTACCAAAAATGTTGCATATTTTAATTTTCTGGTGTTTTCATTAGAAGTAACTCTTCACAATCCAGCACTACTCAGTTAGCAAATCGGGATTTCATTCGCCTTTGTACCACTCTTCTATGGTATTAATCTGCTGATGAAAACACTCACTGTTCTCATCAGAGAAAACCCCAAGATTTTCAGGAAAGAAGTCTAAATAGGAGTCCAAAATGGGAATTTTTGAGGGCATGTTACAAAACGTTATTTTGTATGAAGCCAGAAGATCACTCACTTTTCCATTCTAGGTATCTTCTTTATTTCTGCCAAGAAATAACAAAAAATATTTTGAATGATTTAAACGTTGCGTTTCCCGACGAATCCGACAGTTACATAAAATGTTCATCATGCGATATTATTAAACTTCTTTATAACTGTTCATTTCTTCAATACTGGATTATATATTTTATGAAATTTAGATTTCAGATACATAAAGGTAGAAGAACTTTTCTCCATAGCTTTTACAAAAAATTTTTTTATCAGCCCCAGTCTTGTACGTAAAAGAGATAAAACAACTTTTTGAGAACCGCTAAAGGATTATTTTTAATACTTTTTTATTTCCTGGAATAAGAGATTCACGTTAGGCTACTGTTTCCTTATATAATGATATTTCCTATTCCAGCCATCGCATTCACATATGGTCAAAAAGTTTTGTACCCAAGTTGCAAGCCTAATAATAAAGCTATAACTTTTAAATATCTGCATATGTTCTAGTTACATAGACTATACGGATCTTTTCTAATAACAATATCATACTTTCAAGTTTATTTCACATCATTAACGTGCACTACAGGTATTAATGGTGGTTCATTTTCATAACGTACAGTAACCTTCAAGCCTTCAAATTGACTTCTGATGAGTCTAGGAGCAATCACTGCTTATGTAGGCTTGTGTTGATATCCAAGAGCCTCCATTACTGAACAAGCATTATCATAAAATACCATATTACCTTCTTCAGAGAAGTAGCCTTTAAAATAAGCATGATGATTACAATAAACGCTCCTTAAAATAACTGTACATCTCCTTTAAAGAGATTGCAACCTTTGAGCCAGTAACTGATAAGTTCAGCCTACTGTTTATATATAGACAAATTTAAATCCCTTGTAAGGTCATTAAAATATTTTTTGAGATAAAAAGTGTGGTTCTTAAGTGAAGTGATAAAAATGAGCTACCTTTTACAAAGATATGGTCACTTCTTTATCAGTGTGAGCTTGGTCAAAGTTACCACATTTGGGCATAAAATCTGGACACTTTGGTACAAGGGTCTTTCACAATGAGTAACGTTTCTCGTTGCAGATGACAAATTGGGTAGTTTACAGCATATTTTGGAGGTTATTCCTTTAATATTTGTCATACAGAAGTAATAGTCAGTTGAATGGCTCTTTTATTCCATTTACAGCATAGGGACTGAATACACAGCATATATCTGGATCCCAGTCTTTATCAAAATCACCTGCTTTACCATCTGTATACAGTTCATAAAATTTTATTACAATGGGTGAGAAATTTCGCCTTTGAGTATTGAATGTCAGTTCTCCACACATGTAACTGAGAATGTTTTGTTGATTTAAATACTTTATTAGCATAATGAATAGTTTATAAAACTTAAAAAAACGAATAAAAACGGTACAAAACCACAGCAGAAATAAAATCAGCAACCACTACATATGTGCTGCCTAGCTCAATACTATTTCAATAAAAATTACTGGCATTTGCTTCCTAAACAAGGAAATACCTAATATATTAAGACTTGAATAGGCATGAAGTTCTTAGAACACGTTTTGACACGACTAGCAGTCTACTTGGCGTCAAATTATTCTGGATAAAATTATCCTTAATTCGCTGGAATTTAAAAAAATTAAAATGACGTTCACAAAAACTATGGCTGATGATAGGAATATGATTACATATTTGGATTCAGTACGTGTAAAATTACACTAGAATCAATATTTAGTATTCTTGTGGAAAAAAATTATGTTGGCCTTTGTTATTTCTCCCTGAGATTTCTACTTAATGTTTTTAATGTCGAAATAGAAAAATCTAGTGCCTTATTCGTTAGCCCTAAAATTAAGTAAAATTATATTTATTCATAATAAATATTATTTCACAAAATTAAATAGCTATTTTCAATTTAGTACACTTTATATTCTATGTGGGAACCAGAAATTAACTTATTTCGACAGATGGAACCCATATTCTCTAAAGGATATTTACATTACAATATTTAAGTAACCTCCTGGTATTATCATCATGAGTATAATACATAAATTATTTTAATAATTCGTTTATAGTAAATAAATTTTGAAATCTGCTATTTTTTTTATGTCGAGCAGTTATTCTTTTGAGTTGGAATATGAGATTACTTTGAGAAGATATTATTTTAAATTCTCATTCGAATCTGTCGAATAATATATATGCGTAAGAATTTCTAAATAAATATTGTAAAGAAAAAAGCTCTGAACTGATTTAAGTCCAGAAGAAGAGAAGGTAAAAAAGTCAAGTTCATTCTAAAATTCTTTCTTCCAATTTTTACATTTTTAACTCTATTCTGCTGAGGATACATTCACGATTAAGTTCTTGGGATTCAATTTCCTTCGGATTTTTCTCCTCTTACTTTTTTGTTAGGAATTTTACGCAAAGGAAAAACTCTAAATTTGGGGTTTCATTGTGAGGGAGAGTAAAGTCCCGACTTGGACGCTCAGGGTGTGTCAGCTGGTAGAGCGCGCACTTCTTTCCTTTTCTTAACCCCTCTCTTCCTACCAATATGGAGATTTCGCCTTAGTTCGACCGAAGAAATTCCCTTTCCGAACACGGGGGAACGAATAAATAAAAAAAAAATTGAAGACTGTAAAGGAATGGAAAAGGAAATCAGAGAAATTGATTTTAGCTTCTTTTTTTATTTTAGGTTTATTTTACTTTTTCTTATGTTCACATCGCTCTTCCCAACGGAAGGTGACGAAATTGACCAAAAGAAGAACTACATGCCTCCCTTTTTTTATTTTATTTATTTATTCCCTTATCCATTCCACGATAAGATGCTGTACTACAAAACAGTGTAGGAATCTTAAGTTTTCGATCATAGCGCCCCCTATCGACGCATACACAACCAACTATTTTTTCTTCCCTCAGAGACAAGACAGGGCCACCAATTTCCGGCACAATGCGACAATTACCGAGAAGACAAGACCTCAACAAATCTGCTTCACAGAGCACTAGCCTTTTTTTTTTCATTTGGTTTTGCGTTGTAAGTCTGTTCTTTTCATTATTATTAGTATTTGTGGTGGTCTTCGTTCTTTCTCTTCTTCCTTTTCGCTCTATCTTACACTCTAACGCCTTCTTTTCAATATATCTTTGCCGCTCTTTTGGCTCCGTGATTTCCTTTAACGGAAATAAATTGCAGCCCTGGTCGATTCTTTATTAACGCCAAAAAAGGAAATGCAGCCCCCACCTAGATGTAATTCGGTTCACAGGGGTAGGTTATCAAGGAGGAGGTGGTAAGTTTCCGTCTGTAGGCGGTGGGGAAGAAGAAGGTTACCAAGGTGCAATCAGACTGTCGGTGAGTGGCAACCTTCTGGGAAATAGCACCTCGTGAAAGTCCTCTTTTGGTTCTTTTGTTCAAATTTGAGCTTCTCATTCTGGAAAACTACTATAAAATGCTCGTAAAAGACACTGTAATACTATCCGTATCCTCTAATTGAAAAAATTATTATAGCAGTTCTTGAAATAGATCTATTATTACTCCGCAAACTTATAAAAAGTTTGAAACTTTCATTCAATCTTCTACAGTTTCAAAAGATAAGAAAGAAAACATAAAACTGCGTAAGTATGAGACAAAAATAAAACAAAATATTTTTCCGAAATGACTTTCCTGTTTGTTTCAAGCTTGTGTAAAGAGAAAACAAAAACGTTTGAGCGGTAAATATCGAATCAAAATGTTATTTAATAATTATAAAACACAAGTTTTTCTCAGTAAAAAGTTAATAGAAATCAACTTTATAGTGATATTAATTTTTAAGTTTCGCTTTAAAAATTTGTATTGTTTTTTGACTTAAGTGAAAGCCAAATGGTTAAATCTCTAAATCTATGCTCAAAATGCTGTTGTTTTCACCAAATGTTACTGTAAGAGCGTATGCAGTTGAAAATTATAAATATTTAAACCTTAATGGCTGATTTATCGACACCTTTTCTTTATTCGTTTGCCACCATTCAATCTAATTTTAACTTTTAAAAATTAGTTTTGCTTTCATCATGTTAAATTTATAAAAAAACGTTTCTTAATTATAAAATTTTAAATTTATATTCCTAAGTTATTTACATTCATTATTTAATAAGATAAATAAATTACTGTGTAAATCGAAGACTAACAATAATTAAATAATAATTTATTATTAAAATTCAGTTTTAATTTTAATGCTACTTCAACAAGATTTAACATTATGAATCAATGATATAATTTTATTTTGAATAAATACAAATATACAGCGAAAAACTTTACAATCGAAATAAGTATTTATTTTTCTCTTTTGCGTGATAAATATTTCATAATAGACTCTCAAGACAAAATGTTCCATTTGGAAGCGAAAGAAAAACAATTACTATAGCCGTACATCGGCGTAAACAGATTTGTTTCTGAAGAATAGGAAATATAATTTCAATCGTACTTCCACGGGATACTGTGACCAGCCTTAATAATCGCGTGATCGAAACACTTTCGTCAACGTAAAGCTTTGAATTTACGGCAGCTGTCTACATATCGAAAATCTATATTAAAAATCTATTATTAACCATCTTGATCACGTGACAGAAAAATATGGGCAAAGCATTAGGTGCAAATAAGCGACGATTTTTCGTCACAAGAAATATTTCTGATTACTTTATTCGTTGAGTACCTTACAATAATCCTCGATTTTATTGATTGCATTCAAATTTATTCAAGTATGATACGTATATTTGATTAATAGATATTGCTTTATACAAAACTGATTTACTCTAACAATATTTGAGGGATTTTAGTTTCCCATTATCCTTATTTCTGCAGTTACTTTCAAAATATTATTAATCAGTGAATGATTTTTTATTTTTCAATATTAATCTACAGTACAGTGTTCCGAGCATGACTCTAAATTTAACAGATCTTCAAAATTTTGTTAAAGTTTTGAAACTTTCTTTCCTGAATAAATTTTCAAAACTTTGTTTTTTAATGTATTTTAAAAAGTTTCTTATTTTCAGTACAGTATTTGCAATAATTTATACTGAGAGAATAATATAATAAATTTGTAATACAAACAAATTCACACATTATAAACATTCATATTTTGGGATTAAATTTTTTTTTAAAATTATTTGATATTTCTTAGTATTTTCAAAGCCCAATATTATTTTGGTAATATTGCAAATAAAATCATTACTACTTCAAAATTAAGTATAAAAATATTGTGATTTAAACCATAGATTTTTATTCGAATTTTCCACTCAAATTTTGTTTTAAAAATAATGTAAATAGTTGATTATAAAATTAGTGGAATATATGCAATAACATAAAGAGTTTTTAATATTATGATTATAAAGGCAAAATGAGACTTTTATCTATAACTAAATATGAAAGCGATTTTCCAGCCACAAATGTATTTTTCAACTTTCTTTAACAATTGAATAGACATATTTATTAAATGAAGTGACATTAAAAATTGTATTTTACTTGGAGCATAAGCCCATTACTCCCATTATACAAGCAACATAAGCGATTATTTGGTCATTATGTGTTTTTCAAGTTAGAAAAATGTAAAATGTTTTGAGTATACTGTGATAATATTATATTGTTAGAGCAACATAAGTTATAATCTAAATCTTTCATTAACCTATCTTATTGAATTTACGTATAATTTCAAATAATATTATTAAATTACCTTAAAAAATTTATGTAAGAATTACATATTTTTTCAAAAAGAATAACTATCCAAGAGAAAATTACATGGTTATAAAAACCCTGTTTATTTATCTAGGAATTTCGCAAACTATGCTTCTGATCTGAATAGACAATACTATTCAGAAATTAATTTTGCTTTATTTACTATGCATTTTGCATAGTAAATATGCTTTTGAATTTTTTGGTAATGCAGTATAAAACTTAATAAGTTTATACAAATGTTCTTACAATTTATTTTACTAAAAAAGTAATTGGCATTTGTTTCTTGCACATTGTGTTTAAAGTTACTCTGTGTACAAAACTTTTTATGCTTACATTCCTTAATTTTTATAATATTTTCAGCATTTATTTACTTTATTTCTAACAGATGTTTGGATTATTACATATATGCTCTGTTTTTCATTGATAACATATATTTCTAACATAAAGATAAAGAATAAAATAATTTATGTAAATAAAAGCTAAAGCATATTTCCGCAGAAAGCAATTGCAAATTCTTTCCTGTCTGTCTGTTAAAACAGTCTGTTAAAAACATGATAAGAAATTTAAATTATGATTTCTTTTTGATAAACACTGATGTTAAATAAAAAAAATGACAACGCAATGATTTTCAGATTAACTATTAAGTTTTAAAATGTATATATTCTTCCCTAAATAAATTTTCACAGTAAGCATAAGTATCAGATAAATGTATTAAAAAAACTTCTAAAAGTTTACGCTTTAACTATAAATCATTAAATATTTTAATATTAGATTCATTTTAGTATTAATTAAAGTAAAATCCCTTTATAATTCACTACTTTTTAAATGATATGTAATTTATTTTGCTCTAGTTTTTAAACACAGTAAAAAATACAAAAAGTTAAACACAAAGTAATACTCAAGCTGTATAAAAACAATTTAAGCTGCCATTAAAATAGTTTAAGACTTCTTCTAATTAAGATCAACTATATCTTATAAATTTACCACTTAATCAAATGTAAATAAGTCTTATTTCTAAGAAAAATTGCTATATACATTCTTAAAATGAATTTCTCTTGTTAAATATTATAATATAAAAACGTACATTTTTATACTCTAATATTTTCCACCACTAAGCATTATCGTTCGTAAATTTAAAATTTTAGATCACATAATTTCAATGCTAAAGAGTGAGGCATATTTTCTATAAGCCTATTCATTCAATTATTATGTGTTTATTAACTAGTCTACTTACAATACACATTTTTATCAATATGAAAACATTATCTCATAATCCTTGAGACTTAGAATAACATCGAAATATATATTTCAACAGACAAAATCTAGAATTAAATGGTGTATTTTAATGAAGTTTGTGGAATAGCTAAGCATGAAAGATTTTTTCCATTACTCTAGTAAGCTATGAAAAATAACTTAGGGTGAAACTTATTCCAAGATCTTCAATTGTAGACTTAGAATAGAAGCCCATTTCCTACATCTGTGGATTACCTAATTTCCTAACCTTAAATCTTCATTAGAGAACTCCAGCTGAAGTAACTTAGAGGCTTTATATTTTTAGTCTCCATGGAGTTGCCTAAAAGTAATAACTGTATCCTCATTAGAGGAATCTAAAATCAGAGAAATCTGTTGTTGTAACCACGACTAGCTACTTTAAGCAACTTTGAAGCCGGGGAAAACCAAGGCCATTCTTTAGAGAGAGAAAAATAACCGTACCCATCTTTACAGAAGAATAACGTTTGGGGAAGACATCAAATCCCAAGCGAGATCTTTAGGGTGATACGTTCAGCTTTGCGTTCAGTAATCCCCTTTTCTTGAAGGAGGAAATACATCCTTTTAAGGGACTTTATCCCTTTTCCCTTCAAGACGTAATTCTGAGTTGTGTAGTCCCGAGTCAGCCAGAGTCCAAATCAAGATATACTAGATCTAAACCTGACCTCATCCGACCAAGGCCGTAGCGTATCTTTTAATCTGACATCCCTTCCCAAACGATTCTCGATCCTCTTAATAGCAAAAGCGGGCCCACTCCTCTTGGGGAAAAACGAGGGAAAAGTTTTCCTGAGATTACTTTTGGGATGCGGGTAGGGAAATATATATCATACGCAGGTATGTCACCAGATAAATACGCTTACCTTTGGGTGTAGATGAGATGGTGGCGGAGAAGGGATTATCCCCTTTTACAACCTTGGCGCCTACTTATTTATGTCGGTGACGTCCTCTTCGGGAGAGGTTTCTAGATATAAAACAAGAACCATCACTTTAGATACAAAGTGCTGGCAAGGGGAAAAAAAGCAAGATAAATACATGACTGAGGATCTGTCATCATTAATGGTATCTGAATGTGTCGGAGTGGACTGTAAATAAAGGATATATAAAGATGTAGATCTTATAAGCTTTCTTTAACCCCATAGTAAATAGCTCAAGGAGCCATAGTAAAAATTCCTTTCAAAGAATTTTATGCTAAATCAGATATATGTGTTATTTACTAAAATATGAAATTGGAAACAACAAAAATTAAGCTTTAACTGTATTTCATGAATGATAAAATCGTTCAAGAATATTTAATCAAAATTTGATACACTTTGTTCTTTTCTCATTAAGACAAGTTTAAATTTAATTTTAAAATTTTAAGCATTTTGAAATTTTTATATAAAAATGCTCGCATGTATTTATTACCCATTTAAGAATATTTCATTTCTAAACTTGTATTTACAATTCATTTATACCTAAATATATCTAAACTTCTGCTCATTCTATTCACAGTTTTAGAGTATAAATGATTTAAACTTAAATTTAATATAACGAGTTGTTTGAACTTGGAAATTGTTTAAACAAATTCAATTTTAAAATATAAGCAAATTATTTTTACTTAATTAATGATTTTATAAATTATAACACTTAACGTGTACATTTTTAAAGATATGCATTATTAACGTTTCAGAATGTGAAAATTTTTATCATCTTGGGATTCACTGTCATAGGTTTCACGATTAATGGAAAACATGAGCTAAAAAATGCTCCAAAATTCTTCTTGAATCTGGAAAAATAACCAGGAAATTGCTACAGTCATTTTATCTATTAGTTAAATATTTTCATACACAGCATATTTAAAAAGAAATATTATCATTTACAAAACATCATTACTATTATGACTTGTAAAATTTGTGCATTAACTCGTGATGTATTTCCACGTGTGATTTTTATTGATATTGATCTTGATTAGGAGTTTACTGATTAAACACTTTCAATGAAGATAGTTCTAATGAGTAAGATAGATATAATATTTCTTCAGATGACATGGATTGTGTACTTTTTAGTGTATCGTATTCCCATCTGGTGCAAATAACTTTAATCCTCCAAAAAAAGCATCAGTTTGACGAACACTAGAATTTTTTCAAGCACTCCCTAAAATCATTTCTGAATGTCTTTCAGTGATAATATCTTCTCATAATGTTATCAGTAATAAATGTGATGCTCTGATCTAGTTCTAAGAAGATGAACAATAATTTTAAAATTTATATTTTATTTAAAATCATTGATAATTTTATTATTACAACTTGCGTACTCTTGGATATAACGCATGTATAACAGGGGTAAATCTTTGAGAAATATGTATCATCTTTGTTACCAAATTCCAATTTGCCATACTTACAGCCTAGCTAAAAAATACCGGAGAAATCAGGATTATATAAAATTATTCTAATGACTATCTTTGAATATTTATGCTTAAAATATTTTATACATTTACATGTTTATGTTTAAAATTATTAAATAATATTAAAGAAATAAAATAACTAAATTGGTGAGCGTAATTGACTTAAAAACAAGACTTAATTTATTTCCGTTTATTTAATGAATACTTTTAATCAAAATCACATGTATCTTAAAAATTTTTTAACAAGATTTTCTCTTTCAAAATAAAATCAGTAGGAATCAATTTTAATAATAATATATTATACAGGCTTCTATTTGTTGATGAGACTATGCTTATCATTTACTTTTCTTTAATTTATGCTAAAGAATCTAAAATAACTATCTTTACGAAATTTCACGTATAATCTTATGTTATCAAATACTAAGCAATGATATGTTAATCAATTTCAAGTTTAATAATGACGTGATTCATTTCAATAAGTAGAAAAATTAAAGTTTTACTCACATTTTAATTTTTAAATTATTTCTTATGCATCAGTTCATTTTTGCATAAACAAAAAATAACTATTATTATTTGTAATGCTGAATTTTGGAAATTTCTCATTGAACATAATTTAGTCTGCCTTGTAAATAGCATCAAAATTAACTAGCTTTTATTAAAATAAAAACGAAATTTATGAAGTTCTTATAAAATTATTCTTTATATTTTCAATATTCTATTATTATATTTACACAGTTATTAATCAGAAATACAAAGTCTCTAAATATGAAATAACTTTCATTCTACAAAATTCATTTTGAATAAACTCTGATTTAATTCAGTATGTGCATGTTTATTCAAAATCATTGAATAATATTAAATGAACGCAAAAAAGATCAGACAAAATTTTAATTTGACAGCTATATTTATTTTAACTTATATATTAACCTATGTAACGAACAACATGTAAACTTAGAATTTTTTTATTCTACTTTCAAATATTGTGAGTATGCATTTTAACCATTTAGTAGAAAGTTTGAGATTTAAATCGATTTGTGTATCACTCATATCTGTGTATTGAAACAAAACATACAGGCTACATAAAGATCATATGCCAATAAATTTTACCCATTTATACTATAGGGGTGTTAATTGCAAGAGTTGTTTTGCAGTATTTTATGCTTTATCTATACTATAATAATAGAACATAAAATGATAAAACAAAACTAATAATAAAAGAAATTCTAGGCATTTTTTTGTTCAAAGTAATACATAAAATGCAGCAAAGAAAAACAAAAACAATTTATAATTAAGTTATAAGCAAATCGTGTGTTCTGCTAAAGATAGATTATGCTTGAACGTAATTTTTTCAGCTTAATGTGATTGTAAATTATCAAAACAAAAATTATTTTGAATTACATTTTAAAAGCTATCTAGAGAAAAAAATGATATAAGATATTAGATACTTTAGTATTAGATATCTTTAAATACTTTAACTTAGAATTCTGGGACTTATTTTATAAATCTAAATCTATACAGTTACTAGTGTTTATATAAATCCTCTAAGAAACTTTGTGGTGAAGTTAGAAAACAATTGAGGATCGGAACTACGCCACCATTTATCGAGCAACTCTATTCAAAAGATCTAGTTGAATGGAAAACCACACTTGGCCTTAGAGAACTTTATCGAAGGTCTCCAGACGGCATACTTATCAAGAGAAAGGAGATATTGAGTTGCTGGAGTGAACAGTGGGGGTATTGTATTGATTTTGAGTTGCCTTTAATCAACCAAGACCAGAAGTAACCTTTGTCGTGGCCAACCAGCTCCCATTTCTCATTATCAAAGATTTTGGTAGGAGAAAACGCTTTCGAAACAGCCAAACATTTCTGTCCCTCAATCTCTCCCATTCTGTCTGTCCATAAATCGAGATATAATGGCAGACCGGATTCAGATTTGCTTTTAATTCCGGATACCGAGAGTTATTAGGGTACGCCATCTGCTCGCACAAGAGCACACCAATCGAATCTTGCCAGGACATTCTCTGGTGACGTTCTAGCTGTGTCCAATTTCTTCTTGCTCTGATGCTCCCCTGCGTCATCCATTCTGCAGTGTGGCCAAAGCCGCTTTTAACGAGACTGTTGCTGGCATCCCAGACATGGATTAGGGAACGAATATTGATGAGATTCGATTACGGCCGGAACTGACCTGAAATACTATCAACTAAAGTCCTACTGACAATCATACTAAATATACTTCCCATATTAAATTTGAAAATACATTATTCCTTCAATATACTTTACAAGAAAAATTTTACTAATGATAGTTACATTTTTATGTTATTCTACAATTCTGATTGGTATTATTGGTACTTGAATATTGAAAGAAAATAAATTTGCTTTCGGAAAGCTTTTATTTTTGAAATAAAACTTACTGAAGCTTCAGTATAAAGAAATCACATTGATTTAGAACTGAAATGTAAATTAGTTTAAACTGAAGCAAAATTTTAAAAACCTTATTTATGATGCATTGATTGTAAATTTCATTAGTTCATCGATTCTGATTAACATATGAGTAATTCCTCATTCAGTTATTATTTTTAAGGAAAAAGACATCTATGATAATACATTTTTTATTACTGCTTCAAACACAATTATTTACTATTTAAATAAATTCTTCAGAATTCGATCCAAACATTCTTAAACGGATTTTATGAAAAGGGACATTTAGAAAAAAGCTAAATTTTTTATGGTACAAATTCACTAAAAGTATACATGGACACTGTTCACCAAGTGAAAACAATTTAAAAATCAATAAAATGTCAAAATTTAAGGAAATAGTTAATATATTCTAGAAAAGTCTGAAAAAAGTATGGTTTTTGTCATCAAAAACTAGATTTTAATAAAGTAATAAGTTCACTACGATGAGAAGTCAGTTGTGCAAACAGTAACAAATGCACAACAAATTTGAATTTTTGCTTATTTTCGTCTTTATGGATATTTGATTAGACAAAATATTACAATACCTGTTAAATAAAGTGAAAGGTGTTCTAAGCTAAAACTGTAAGCAGGCAATATTGATTAATATTTTGAATGAGTGATGTAATATATATTTTGATACAAAAATAAAACGTGAATAAGCAAATATTATTGATTTCTTATTTTTTTCAACAAATGTCTTTGAAAAGATCTTTATTGATTTAATTACTCATAACAATCTCTGTGAATCCAAACTAATGAGAATTAACTAAATCTTTATTTAGAAAACATTTAATTATTCTTTAAAACAACACATTTTAAATAACGAATAATTATCTTAATTTAAATCATTTTATTGAGGCTCTGCTGAATAAAAATGATTACATTGAATCTTCTCTGCATGTTTCACCTGCTAAAATAAACACTCAGTTTTAGTTTTTCATTCGAACACATTGACTGCGCAGAGATTCCAATTTTAATTCGGTTACATTAAGATACAAAATAATTAAAATTGACCTGTTTTTTGCATATATAATAATCTTATAAATTAAATAATAACAAATTAAATTTATATTTAAGAAATATCACATTTCTTAAATGATCTTCTTTTGATGGATATTTTTGAATAATAATGTAATACATCATTCTCCGAATAAAGCATTGAAGATCTAAGTCTTACTCTACTTATATACAGATAAACTATTCAATGTATTATTCAAAATTAAATGACATGTTTTTAAAATATGTATTATTTTAAATAAAATATTAACATAAAAATATTAAAGGGTTTTTTATAACATAAAATATCATTGAAATTTCTTATTAAATAATTTTTTGCTAGTTATTAATTTTTACTTTGATGAGGTCGAATTTCATTTATTAAATAACGTTAGTTATTCTGAACTTTAAATATTTTTAAATGTATATATCATGTAAGATTTTGTGTTAATTACAAATTTTTGAATTAATGCATATAATTTGTTTTGCATAAAGGCTCATTAATAAGTTAAGTTTACATTTAAGAATTTTCTCCTTAAGTTTTACCTTTATCCGTGGATCTAATTCTGGTTCTTATTAGAACATTTACGCGTAATAATAAAAACAACGTATATATATATATATGTAGATAAATTTATATTAGATAAATTCATACAAAGTTTTCAATGCTGGATTTAATAAAGCTATTTATGTTTAAACCACGTGAGAAAATTTAGTTAACTTGGAACAAATAATACCTTCTCACGGAAAAATTTAGAAAAACACTAAGTTTCACTTGTATTAATTCCACAAAAAATGAAAGTGTTTCGAAACAAAAAGCGTAGAAATATCCTTTCGGTCCATAAAGTAGAATTTGTGATGCTACAACACTGTTTTTTTCCCTAACATTCGCAGTATGAACATCATAAAGTTTCTTTCAGCAGTCCACACTGACGGAAGGAATCTTAGAAGATTACCAAATAAAAAGGGATATCCCCTATTGTATTTTCCTTCTTTTTTCCCTTTTCCATCGCTTTCTTTCCATCTTCCTTTGGCAACTATCTCGAGATCTGGAGAAGACCGCCATTCCAGGGGGATGGGCTATGAGAAGGGATGAGTTGACGGGACTCTAGGGAAAAATTCTCTCTTTCTTGATTTTGATTGGTCGTAGATCAAAAAGGAGAAGGCCGTTAGCCCGCGATGCTTGAAATTGAACGGCAGTATTTTAGGCCGTAATTTATTTTTACTGTTGATGAGAAAAATCATTATACGTGTTCTTCTTCGTCTCCTCTTGTCTTTTCAGCCGTGTATTCCCAGCACAGAGAGTAAAAAAGAAAAAGAGCGACACGCTGAATTGACTTTGGGTCGTAAATTACAATAATCTCGGATTTGATGTGAGTAGAATTAAATAGCTCAGTGGAAAAGATGAAAAAAATTTTTTTATATGAATAGAAGACAAAAATTTAAATTGCTTAATCAGTTTCAAAATAATTCAAATCTAGCCGGGCAAAAGTAAAAATAAATGGAAAATTATTTCCTAACCGATATACTTTAAATAAGTTCTTATATTTATGCATTTTGTATCTTGGAAACAAGATGCTTCTATTGTATTACGAAGCTTAAGTAAACACAACCAAATGAGTAAATTAATAAAAAATGTAACTTAAAATTTTTTTAAAGCCTTTTTAAAGGAATTTCTTCAAGTAATCATACTTTCTCGTACGTGGTTTTAATGTTTTCATATTCTCTAGGTATAAAATTGTTGAATTAGTAGGCTTTTCTACTCATTTTCCAACTTATCATATTGATATGTTTTGATAGAAATGAATTCAGTGGTGAGAAAAACAATCGAGCAAAAATAAACAAAGAAAATCTTAGATTGTTATTGTAAGCAATTTCATCTGAGATTAATCGTCAACATTGTAGATTTCCTCTTGTTAAAAGATGCAAATAAGTCTTTTACTCTCAGAAACGTAGTTTTACCTGTTGAAATGGTTCTCTAAACTTATTAAAACTGCATTAAACAAAGGGGTAAACTTTCAACGCCAGAGTTTCCTTTGTCATCGTGAAATTGAGAACTCCGTCAAAAAGCTTCAATATTGAACGTTATTACATATCCCTACATTATTTTCTAATCTTAATAATTATTTTCATAATTTTCTCAAAATTGATTTAAATCTGTTATTGAATCTTAGTTTCCTCATCCTCTTCTTAAAATGATTAACAAAAGCTAAGAAAATTCCTTTTTATTAAAAGAACACCTTATTCACTTACTGCAATTCATTCTTCAAAACATCTCCTTTTAGTTGAGCTACAATGTCTTAAGTCTATTATATTTCCTAAAAATGTAAATTTTTTTTAAGCTGACTGTCTAAATTATAGTTAAAAAAAGAATACAGCTTCATGACCACATGCAATTATAGCTACTTGACCACAACATTCATCACATTTAAGACTGCATGGATTTCATAGTGTCGATTTCATAGTTAAACAATCATGTTTTATCGGAAGAACTATTACTAATCATGTTTTATCGGAAGAACTATTACTAATCATGTTTTATCGGAAGAACTATTACTAATCATGTTTTATCGGAAGAACTAACATTAGATTTGAAAGATTTTGTCAAAATGGATGAACAACTCACCATGAAAGATCAATTGCATGAAGTCGTATATTTTTTACATAGTACCAAAAGACATATTACATACAGGCACAATGAATATATAGCCCATGATCCGATATTCATTAGCCTTTTTCAACTCTTTCATTTTCTTGCTTAGATGTACTCATTAAATTATTAATTATATTTATTAGTAAAATTATCTTAATGTCATTCTTAAATTATTTACAAATTGTAATTAATATGTGTCCCAGTTATAAGGCAATTTCAATGAATAAAGCTTAATTAAGGATTTTTAAGAATTCTGAATCCCTATTTGGTCATAGAACTTAATTTTGCTTCAAAACGATACCACGTTTCATATATATATATATATATATATATATATATATATATATATATATATATATATATATATATATATATATATATATATATATATATATATATATATATATATATATATATATATATATATATATATATATATATATATATATATATATATATATATATATATATATATATATATATATATATATATATATATATATATATATATATATATGTATATATATATATATATATATATATATATATATATATATATATATATAGATAGATAGATAGATAGATAGATTGGCCACCGGCAGAACTATGTGAAAGAAGTAATGCGGAAATGAGATTTTTTAGCCGTTTCGCTGTCGTCAATTTCGTGGCAGAGTGTTATGTGGGAAACAAAGGCATCCGAAAAGTGTCGAAGCCCTTCAGAAAGTCTCACTTTCGGCACTTCCTTCAATTAATCACCAAATCTGATTAGGATCGGTCGGAATGCTGGGGTCTCCCATCCTCCTTCCACCCCCTTCACTTCAGTTCCTTCACACAAAACGTGACAGGTCGTCGTCTGCTCCCGTTCACGAAGCGCACAAGAGGGACCCTCATTTATCTTAATTAGGCATCGAGAGGGTTGCCTCCTCTTCCCAAACAATCTCCTCCATTTTCGCTTCGCATGCAACCGAAACTATTTTCCAGCGAAACAAGAACCCGGAAACAAAAACAATAATGAAAGCTCGGAGAAACGTGGCGTCTTCACACGACCCGAACCTAGACTCCGAAACTGTCTTGGGCAATGTGTTGCGCTTCCCAACTGAACTGAAACCCTCTCGTGGAAAAGGAGTTCACTGGTTATAAAATGAGAGTTCTGGGACCAGGTCATTAAGCAATTAACACAATCCCTCCCAAGCGATGGAGTACGTGTTAAAATAATGAATAAACTCTGCCTCCGACTCTCATCTTCCAAACCCTTGGATTGGCTCCTCTAATCACGAGGGGGGGTTAAGAGGGGGGCTGTAGGAAATAGAATCGGGATGTTTACGTTTTTAAAGTTCCATTTACAAGGATGTTATTCTCGGATACTGTTATAAAAGGATAATTTTCAAATGTTGTAGTGCCCATTTGGGAAGGGGGTGTCTAAACATAATCATTCGTCCTGAGAAAATAAGTATTCAATAAAAGCTCTAATGGATTTTTAAAAAGTTATGGAAAAGCTTATTTTAAAACTTTATTTTGTCATCATAATATATTTTGAGGCATTCTTAAATAGATCCTTGGATGCGCATTCTTAAATAGCATAAACTTGAGTTATGTTTGAAATTGAATACAAAAGTGGCATGTAGATTACTATATATAAAATGAGAAAATGATACTTTTTTTACAATTATTTTAACCAATAATTTTATTTTAAAACGTTATACTTAATATAACAAGGAAATTAAATAGAGTTATTTACATCTACCTGCATTTACGCTTTGTGCAAATCAACTCATGAATTAATTCTATTGAATATCAGTAACTGATTTAGTTAAAAATTGCTTCATGATTCATTAAGTCTTAAGCTTTAAAGATAGAAATTTTTTATTGCAAGAATTATTTACACGAAAACTGTTATATATCATGGACACAAAAAGTTCAACTTTCATAAATTTATGACTGCAATTGTTTCGTATATATTTTTATATGTATAATAGAGGTATGAGTATATATGCATAATAGTCATCTTTTACGTACATAATCTTATTAGTGCTAAAATGTGTACTTTATTGCCATTGCTAAATTTATGAACATACCCAATCGACTTTTAAACACATAAATATAGGTTTTTATTTATTAACTAATTGCTCAGTTACAAACAAAACAATTGAAATTATTTTGTTTAAATTACTGTAGCAGTGTGAAATTTTACTATTTTGTTGGTATATAAATTTTGATCTTAAGAGGTGGCAAGCTAATTCCGTAAGCATATGAAAAAATTTGAAGTTTTTTAAATTCTGTAAGTCTGAAAGATAATCTAGAATATATGTGTATTAATAAAATTTAACTTTTGATATAATCCACTCTGGTATTGGTGTTATAAACAGTAGTAGAAATATTTTTCTAGATATAAGTTTCGTTAGAATCTAATAAATTTAAGCATATAAAAATGTCGGAATTTATGAAGTAACCAGAATCTACTTAGACAGCTTATAAATAAACAAATTTTATGGTTGTTTACAAAAAATTGGTTTTGTAATGAAGAAGACATTGTATTATATGAAAATTAAATGTCATATTTACTAAAAAACAAGTGACAAGTTTAAGAAATAAATTACTTTCAAGTATTATAAATAGGAAAACAACGCTTTTTAGAAGTATATGCATGTCTAAATTAATGACTCATTTCAATGCTCAAAACAAAACTTATATTAACCATAATAAAGAATTAAAAGCTAATGAATACTCAATAAAAATTTGTTTTACTTTCAGTTTTGAAAATATCCGTCAAATTCACACATTTACTTTTGTAATATTTAATTTGTTGTTCAAAATAAAATATTTTTGGAATTGTATTTCAAATTTATGAGAGGGATTATTATTCTCACTTTTGTGAGGGAGATATATTTCCCAAAACTGAAATTATTTCCTCTGGACTCCCCAATAAGTGCACCTTCTGATAAGATCTCATAACATGCTATATTTGCATGAACGCATTCTTTGAGAAAAGTACAGATAGCCAGGTACTGCGCAAACGAATGCTATTTGAGCTTCGGGGCAACGCTTTCAAATTCAGAACGTGATTTCCTTATTCCAATCATTCCTCTGGGAACTAATTTATTCCCTTCCGCAGTGTGTTCCGGAAACATAAATTCCGAACAAGCTGAATGAAGGTTGAGGGGGGCATCGAAATTTCAGAGATCCGAAATTTGTAATTCCGCTCTCCAATGTTGGTAGCCAGCAGATTATATGTGCGATTGCCCGCCTTGCTCGCATAACTGGAGAAACACATGCACACACCAATGTTAGACTCTAATCTCTACTAAGCAATGCACTAATTACGGATAAGAATGAAAGGTGCACGAGAGAAAATCATGACCTTGAGCGGTTATTCGTAGGGAAAATTACTGGATGCCTAGGAAGAGTTCCTTATCAATTACCATGCATGTTATTGTTAATTGATAGTAATCATTGTTACACAAGGATTTGATGGTTGCTTCCTTATTGAACCATTCATAATTATTTTATAAATATAGAAGATAAAAATAAGTAAAAATCTGTTGATTCATTGTAACATTTCTTATATTTTAAAAATTTACTTTGATAATTTTGTCATTATATTTTCCCATTCTCATTCACATTTTTCCTTCCTTCATGTATTTTCACTCACATACGAGGGTTACTCTGAAATTTTTGAGATACACGCAGACGAAAATTTACAAAATAAAAATAACGGTTTAATTTTAAAGTACAAAGTATTTTTACACAGAAGACGATTTTTTACTGACTTACTTCAACTTGTTTAGCGTGGAATAAATTTTAAACGGAAGAGAAAATGGAGTTGACGCGAGAACATTTTCGCGTTATGATTTTCTACGATTTCAAAGCAGGATTAAATCAAGAATAATGCGTTCAATGGTTGTAATTAGCGTTTGGTGATGAATCTGCAGCTCGTGCTACTGTATTCAGATGGTTTAGAGAATTTAGAAGAGGTCACAATTTTATTCAAGATGAAGAACACACAGGAAGGCCTCCGTCGGCAGTAATCCCAGATAATGTGCCTGCCATCCGAAAAATGTTAATGGATGATAATCGCTGTACCTATCAAATGATATAGAAGGAACTTAACATTGGATCCGCAACCATACACAAAATCATTCATGAAAAATTACATATGAAAAAAGTAGTTTGCCGTTGAGTTCCCCATAATCTAACTGAGCATCAAAAAAGGAGCGTGTCAGAATCAGTAAATAAATTCTTAATATGCTGAATGATAGTGGCCACTGGATCATTTCTAAAACTTGTAACAGGTGATGAAACATACATACTATTTTTTGACGTTCCAACACGCCAAGAAAGCAAAGTATGGGCCTTTGTAGATGATCCCACGCCGACAATGGTGAAAAAACAACGCGCACTGAAAAAAGTGATGTATGCCGTTTTCTTCAGAAGTACGGGATTGGTCAAAGCCATCAAGTTGGAAGGACAGAAGACAGTAACAGCACACTGGTATACCACTAAATTCCTTCTTCTAAAACTTCACTAAAAGTCTTCCAGAAATTCTACAAGAACTGAATGTTAGGGGATTAATGCTTTACCACGACAACGTATCTTCACATACAGCCGGATTAACAGTTGAGTTTCTTAAACAAAAACAAATTAAAGTGATCGAACATCTGCCGTATTCACCTGATCTAGCTATGTGCGACTTTTGGTTATTCTTTAATCTAAAAAAGAACGTGGACGTCGTTTTCATTCAGAAGAAGAGATTGATGTGCCTATAAATGCATTTTTTTCATCTATTCGAAGAAATGAGTGGCTTGAGGCATTTAATCTGTGGAAAATTCGTCTACAAAAGTGCATTGATACTGGAGGAGACTACTTTGAACGCACCTTAAATTTTGTAAGTATAACTTTAAAAACCTAGTTGTATCTCAAAAATTTCAGAGTGACCCTCGTATCTCATGAATCTTTTCGTTTTATCAAATCATTATTTTTTACTTAATTTCGAAATATTTTTAAATGATAAAATAATTTTAATTTAAAAATTTTAAATTTACGTAAATTTCTAAAATCTAGCGAAACAGTTATCTTCTAAAGAAAGCAAACAAAAATTAATTGATACACATCTTTAGTATGATCTGAATAAGTTCTGTATTAATCAAAGATAATGCCTACATCCCTGCTTGCGTAATCTAAATCGAATGGATGAAGTGAATTATTAACCAGTGAAATATGTAAGTAGTACAATCATATGCAAAACTTTACACAACCTTAACCTTAATAATTCGAAGTGATTTCTTAAAAGTAATTCAATTTTAAGACTTTTTTAATAAAAGAATTCGTTTTCCAAAAAAAGCGTGTAATATTTTCGTTTAAAGTATAAACGGGATTGAGATTCCATTTCATGTCGATACATATGAAATTCCAGTCACATGGGCGTCTTTATGTTTCAAAAATGGTGTACAGCGAAAGAGGAAAAATGGATCCTCGAAAACTGATCAGGCCTATGTCATACTTCGACGTTTTTCCTCGTACCACGAACTCCTACTTACTCTCAATATAAAGCTGTGCGGGAGTTTTTATGTAAACAATGAAAACTTTTCCTTCTTGGAATGGCAACGGGTATTTTAAAGAAAACAGAAAAAAAGAAACCCCCAAAATTCAAATATTCCACTGGTATGCCCATTTTATAGAATTCCAGTCCCCTATTTTCCATCTTTCTCAATATAGACTTTTGAAGAACTTTTGTCGTATGCAATATCACTTCGCCATGTTTAACCACGAGGGAATATGAGCAAAACTGAATTTAATACATCTTTTATAAATTTTAAAGCAGTTTTTGGAATTACATATATATATATATATATATATATATATATATATATATATATATATATATATATATATATATATATATATATATATATATATATATATATATATATATATATATATATATATATATTCAATGTACATAAACCAATAATACAAAGTCCAAATTATCTACCTCATTCAATTTTCAGATTTTTTATTTGTAAATTAGAATTAATAAAATTTAAAATTAAAAAAAAGTAAATAGTTAAATGTGATATTCTGAATATCAGTAAATTTGCGAGTTTTAATTTTCGAAACAAAATTATATTTTTCACATATTCTTCTTTCAACTTTCTCGATATAATGTAATCTATGCATATTGAATTATAAATTTTTCTCACAGCATTACCATAATAAATTTGATATTTTCTAATTTGTATAAGAAAGGGGCAGATTTGTTTCATTTTTAATTTTTGGATGGTGTCAGACATTTGCCTTTCATTAATAAATTTATTGATCTTTCAAAATATTCAATTTAAGCCAAATCTAATTATAGTCTTCTTATACATTTTACTCGTCAAAGCAAATATGTATTCCTGACTTCAAGTTTAATTTAATTAATTGTTGTCCAATTTCATCATATATATCAAATTGTAAAATTGAATTCTGAATTTAGTAGAAAGCGCGCGATGAAAAGAAACATACAGTATACCGAAGAAATATAGAGTTCTTTTATTTGATTTATTAAAATAATATTTGTTTTGTTTGAAAATGAATTTAGTTTTTAATTTATGTTTCGTTTTGGTTCGAAAGAATATTTAGTAGTGTATGTTTTACATTAACATGATTCAGTCATTCACAAAGTTGAATAGCTAATAAAAATGAATGAAATTTAAAATTTAATTATGTTATTTAGTAAGGAAAACTTATACGTAAAAAGGAGCTTTGTTCATTTATATGAATGAATAAAGATCTCTATTCTTTATTAAATAAAATAATTGTAGCTGTCAACTCAAAAAAATTGTTAGTTAGGTCTCATATTTGATCAAATTTATAGTATTTTAGATATAATTTTATGAAAATTAAAGAGAAGCTTATAGTCATACTTCATCGGCATTTTTGAAGTACAATTATGAAGGCTAATTTTTGAGAATGTGCTTTGATTTTTATGTTACGATAAATAAATAAATGAATCTGAATTCAAAATCGAATTGGATGCATTTGTTTTAAAATTGATCATTTGATTATTGATAATTTCTTGATTTGAGAAATTAAGAAATAATTTTCAATAACCATTTTGAAAGAAAAGTATAATCAGTCTATATACGCACATTTCTTAAACTTCATCTTATTATTAAAGAAATACCAATCAATATGTCGCAGTAAGAAAAATGTTTCATTAAATAGTTTAATTAATATTTAATTAATTTAATAATTAGTTTAATATTTAATTTAATATTTTATTAATATTTAATTAATATTAATAATTCATTTAATATTACATTTAAATAAGTATTATAAATAATATTAACTATTTAAAAAACATTATAATGCCACATTTTAATTTTGTAGTTTTCCCAATTATTTTAACTTTTCCATTTAAATATTTCAATTTTATTTTATATTTAATATAAAATTTATTATTGATATTAAAGGAATTCAAAAACCTCTTATCTAAGCTTCAAAAAATCATAAATGTCATATTAATTTAAGAATTTCTTAAAATTTAATAGCTTTCTAAAATGAATTCTAACTGGAATAAATAAAATATTTTATTATTTAATATTTATCTAATTCCTTTAATATCTTTTTAATTAGTGCTTATAGAAATCTCAATTTGTTTCGAATGTATCCCATATTTGTGAAAATTTTTTACTGACATGAATTTTATTAAATTTTATTACATAGATTATAAGTTAAATATCTGGAAAACAAATTTAAAAATAATGAGAATGAAGAGAGAGAGAGAGAGAGAGAGAGATTTAGAAGAATTTTACGTGCAAAGAAGTGTGCTAAATAAACTCAAAAATAGTTTCTATCTATGAAAAGTTAATTGCAGTTATATGATCTTTTTGCATTCATTCATTAGGTGAATATAGTAAATATATTGCTAGTAAATGAATCAAATTAGTATTGTTTTAACACACACACACACACACACACATATATATATATATATATATATATATATATATATATATATATATATATATATATATATATATATATATATATATATATATATATATATATATATGTATGTATATATATATATACATATGAGACTTTTATTTACTACATAATGCATATGATATTATAGTAAAATAGATATGTGACATAATAGTATCTCATAACATTAAAAAAAGTCTTAATTTAATGTAGCCTGCTTCCACTAGCGCAGTTATAAATTCCCTCTATGAAGCAGATAAGGTTTCTACCCTAATAGTTACGTTTGCATTTTCTTAGACTACAACAAAGCATATTTCTTAAATAACAATTAACTGTTCACAATTCATAAAAATAAAAATTTAAATATTACGTAGAATGTTTCCCAAACTAATTTATAGCAAGTAAATATTATAATAATTATGTCATAAATATGTTTTCATAATTAAAAATAAGTATATTTTGTAAAATTTCTTAATCAATGGAAAAATATAAAGTATTTGTTTATTAAATTGGAAAGAAATTAAATTTATTGTTTACTATCTGTGTTACAATAAATTCAATTTCTTGAATAAAGCTTTCGCGTTTCATTTTATTAACTTTTAAATAAAAGTTACAATATGTATTTTTTGGCATATTAAATCAGCCTCATCAATACAATTATTAGGCTTAAAATAACAAAGCACAATAAAGTTAATTATAAATTATCTAACTTTCAAAATCACACACACAGATTTTATTTGCATTACAGATAATTTTCGATAAATATAAAATATTTATATATTATATTTGACTTTTATCCCTGATTTTTTACTTCTCAATGTAAATGCTAAGAATTTATTTTTAAAATAAATGAGAAATTTTTATATTTCATATTTGACATCTTAACTATATGACAGTTTTAATAAAAAAATTATATACCATTTCAATCAATGAGAAAACTATAAGTATATTTATACATAAAATATTTACAAACTACCATTTGTAAATATGCATTTAAATTTATAAATATATATTTACAAATGGTAAATTATTATATCTTTCAGACCAAAAATTATTTTTGTTTCGTTTTTGAATATTTTGACTCAAATCCGTTCCAAAAATGGTGAAATTTAGAAACCGTTGCTCGGCATTCCAAAACCTTGAATTCGAACATAAACCGCAGCGCACCCATACTTGGAATGAATCCCTCCTTTTGTGACGTCACTATTATAACCCCCTGGATCCTTTCATTGGCCTCGGCTGGGGACTTACAAGAAATTTTTGTATGCCGCAAGAAACATTTTATGAGAATTATATGCAAACTTTTTACAAAAAACCAGAAGTTCCTCAGAGTTACAAATAATAAAAAAGCAACTTTGGTTTTTTTGCTGCATTTTCTTATATCACATATAAATGTATGTATAACCCATTTGTTTGCTTGAACATTCTTTCTACCCTTTCATCCCCCACGCATTAAAGTATTCTTTTATTTCAGAAAATCCAGTTCAAAATCCCACCCACAGATCAAAACTCTTGTATAAACTAGGAGGGCAAAATATAAGGTTATTATTATTCCGCATATATTCTCAGCACCCAAAATTATTAAAAATTGGTGGAATCAATGAAAAACATCGGCTTAGCCCCTAAAAAAATTTTTTTAGTAATATATTTATTTATTTCAGGTAAACAGCCGGTGCACCGAAGTTACTATAATTTGGAAAGCATAAATTATGGCAAAAAGTTCCTTCTTTTCTGTATGCGCATCATCGCTTCCAGCGAGATGGCGTAAAAAAAAGTTAAATTGTGTTTCACGCGCGCATAACGTCTGACATAGCGAACGCCCCCACATTTTCTGTACGTGAGAAATGTTGCTTATGAAGTGAAAAAAATAAAAGAATACATATTTTAGAAAATAAAATCTTGAAAACAATAACAAAATTTTGATTTTATAGAAGAAAACTCCCCCAATAGAATTTTCCATTTTCCTTTATCGCATAATGAAATATAAAATTTAAAACTTCAAAAAATAGCAAAACAAGCTATTTAGCAGTCAGTATAAAAATTTGTAAAATTTTCATGAAACTAAAATATGAGGAAGCATTAGTATTAGTGTACATTTTTTTCTACTTATAATGAAGAAAATAATTTTGCAAGCTTTACTAATAATTTTGATCAAATAGCGTATATGCATATTAGGACACATATATTAGAAAACATTTGATCAGTTAAACTTTGTAAGAAAAGAATAATTAACTTTTTGATTTTATTTCTATCACTACCTAAACATACGATATCATTTGCAGTAAATACTTTTCCTGGTTTTTTATTTCATTAAAGAATTATAAAATAAAAGATTCTAATAAATTTTGTTTATTTTACTATTTCATAAATACTCAAAAATTTTCTGAAATTTGTAGCATTGAAATGGATTCATGAGAATCCAAAACATACATATTCCCCCAGTAGGAAAATCTAAGCTTAGAGTATCAATGAGTGATGATCAGATTCCTCCTCAGTCAACCTCCTAACTAACTCATGTTGATTACTTTGAATCTGGTAAAAGGGTATTCAACATTTTAACAGGGTATCAGTTCACGTTATTGACAAGTATGAGGCCATCACTGATTACAGCAGTATGCACAAGAACTGGCTTCCATTACCGATTCTGATTAGCGTACCTCTACCGATCCGCATTAATAGTTAACACAAGCTATCATCGCTATCCCAATCACTAACTCATCTAGTGATGCTGATTAATGGTTAAAGGACGACCACACCAATCGATTGTGCTAATTACAGCTACCAGCGAGTGTTCATCTCCTTGCAAAAGGGATTATCGGAAGAGACTGAGCAAGGGATTTAACTGGCTTATTGATTAATTGTTTTCTATGTGCGTTATTGTTATGCCCTTCTAGAAAATCCTTTATCTTAAAAAAACTCCAATGTAGCGAAAGTTTCTCTTCAACTTTGTTACAAATTTTCAATGCTATAAAATATATTTAATTACATTTGCATGAACTACTGAATTATCTAATATTTTGCTTTTCCTAAAACTTTTATTTATATAAAAAGTATTGATAGATTGAGATAAGCAAATAATAAAAAAGTTGCATTTAATGCAAATAATTGCATTAAAAACAAAATAATTAAGGAAAAATACATTACTGATTTAAGTTATTATTCTAATGGGATGAAGCTTTCCGTAATGAAAAACCAATCTGTTTAATTCAGAAATAATTTAATTGCATGTTTTTCTTTATAAAAGAAGTTTCATCTTAATTTGTTAATTGCTTCAATTTTATAAATCACCATTCTGTAATTTCAATGACACTTCTAGTCACATATTTACCTATGATATATACGTAATATTAATATATCTCACTATATTTCGTCACTATGTTACTTACATAAAATATTTCATGAAATTTTAGATACTTTACACATATTTATTTATACATGATTTTATAAACTTTTTTATATTTTGTGTTTCGTTTATATGACATTTTCAAATATTTTCATTATTGTTGTCTCATTATTGTTGATCAATAATACTCAAAGATTTTAATGTATTATTTGTCTATTATATACGATAATATATAACAAGAAAAATTCACATTTGTTAAAGGCTCTTAAGAATTATAAAACAATATTTCATAATCAACCTCAAATGAAAAATCAAGTATTTTCATACTAACCAGCTTACAAACTTAGCAAATATAGTAGAACATTACAAGTTAGAGCATAACATTTGCACAAATCCAATAAGAGCAACACGGCTTCTTGCTTCTACAACTCGTTGGACATTTTTGGACATAGTTTATACATCATTTTATTTCATTTTTTAAGAAACTTAATCAATCAGCCAAAGAAAATTTCCTCTACCTCTTTTTTTACGATTTATTTGTCGGCAGAAGAACACGTCGAGGCATATAAATATTTCCAGCATCATCTCGCCGAAGTCACTGGCGACGTCTGTCTACGTCCTAATCTCCTTTCTGACAACCTAAGCCCACCTTTGGGAATTCGTTGATTGCTTTATTTTCACGACAACGAAAAAGGAACGACAAATAAAGGGGAAAAAACAAAAACAAAAGTATATTTCTTTCCGACGTATTTCTGTTCTTTGTGCAAAGTCACAATTCAAAGCTCCTTCAGCTCTTTTCCTCCACCCACATCCCTTTCCCTATTGAGAATCCTCCTTTCGAAAAATATCTTTGATTTTTCTATTTGTCGTATCCCCTCGAATCTAAGAAAGAGCGTACGTACATAGAGTCCCTCGCCCTTCCATTCTCCTCACCCACCCCTTGGGAATTGCTTCACTGCCAACCGCCACTGCACAATTTCATTCCAAGACTTCTACAGAAAGCATTGTTGCCTTTTGTACTAAGACAGGAAGTTTTGGGGAAGATCTTTTATCAGTTATCTGTTGACGAACGACTCTGACAACTGTTTTCTACTTTTTTTTTCAATTTTCCTTCTGTTTTAACATTTTAAGAAATAAAAATTGGGAGAGGGAACTCTTCTTCATGTTGAATTATGTTTCTTCTACATAAAAACAAATTAGCTGGACCGTTAGGTTAATTGTATTAACATAGTTATGTGTATTGTCTCCGTATAAAATACTTGAATTTCTAGTTTCTAATTTATTATTTCCAAACTTTAATTTGATTCATTATCTTTTAAGCTCTATCCTTTGTCAGTACTTTGTCAATCTTATTGCTAATCAGTCCTTTCATTTATAAAAATGAACAATCAACATGCTTAAGTCTATCATTGCAGGAATGTTAAGGTAGTTTTAACGTTACTTATATTAAGCAGAATTGCATGTTGATTACTCAATAAAGCTTCGTTTTTATTTGCCAAAATGAAAACTGAACCATTGAGTATATATAATAATTTGTAACTAAACTTAAGACATAAAACTCCTTAGATTTAATATTCTATAAAATTAGCAGAACAGCTGAAAAACATTTAGTTATAAATAATAATAATTTGTGTAAAATAAATAACACGCTGAAAAAGTATGCTTTCGAATAGCAGCTAAAAAATTGGCTGTAATTTAGTAAATAGTAGCTAAAAAATTAGAATAAGGTATCAGGAATGATTACATTGAGAATTTACATTTCAAATAAACATGCAAATTTATCTTTAAGAAAACAGGGATTTTTTATTTAAACTTATTTCTTTATAAACGTATGTTTTATTTGGAAATAGAATTTGGTTTTTTATAAAAAAAATAATTATTGTTTTAACTAACGAATGTATTATTTAAAAAATACAATATTCAATTACATGTACAATTTGATCAATAGATATAGTGTTTGTGTTTTATACAAAACATCCTCTAAATTCTGAAAAAGACTTAAAATTATATATATTGATAGAGTTTATATTTTCACTAAAATATATGTAATTCTGAGTACATATTCCTATCTTCAAACTAAACAATGTAAATAATTAATGACAACTAGGTATTTTAGATATATATTTACGATATAGAAAGATTTTATTGTAGAAATAATATAGAAATATTAATAATGTTATGTATATTTTATCCATACTATAAAATATTAAGAACAATAGGTCAAAATGTTTGGAGTCTGGACTACACCAAATCGTTTGTAGCTTATCTCTTAATACCAGAGCTCGTAGTTTTAAATGACTGTCAAATAAGGAGTTCGATACTTGAGCTGCAATTCTGCTCTTCACAACAATCATGTGATTCGTCAAGACTCATAAATATTCAGCACACACGGACACTCTCAGAAGGATGGTCTCTAATTGCTAAATTGATATTAAACGAGATCACTACTATCAATTTTCTGTAGCCACAATCTAAACAGAAAGGAAATAAGTTTTTCTCCTCTTAAATACTGCCTGCCTAAAATTCTGTCACAAAAAATATATTTATATTTTTTAATAAATACAATTCAAGATTATATATAATTTAAGTACAATGTTAATATCATCTTACTCCTGCATAATTATATATATATATATATATATATATATATATATATATATATATATATATATATATATATATATATATATATATATATATATATATATATATATATATATATATATACATACTGCGTCTTTTAATAAACGTATTTTTCAAATAAGAAAAAAATTATGGGTATTAGTAATCCGAAAAAATTTTACTTCTAGAATCAAATTCTCTATAAAATTCTATTTTTATAGCTAGAGTCAATTATTGGCCAGTGTAAATTCTGCTCCTTTGGTATGGATGAATCTCTGCAGGAAATAGTATTATTTCTGGCGTATTAATTTAAGAAGCTCATGAAAAGGCATCTTTATAATTACTAGAGAACTAGTATACATGCTGGCGGTCATAAAAGAAAACTAATTTCTGCTATTTTTCATGAAGATTCTGAGTCATTCAGTGTATTGTATATGACCTTGTAATTTAATTGAGAGGAAATTATACATATATATATTTCCTTTATATATTGCATTGTAAATCAAAATCCATGATATAAATTCGAATTGAAGACTAAATGTGTAGAACTAAAGTTAATTATATATAAATTAACAAGTTCACACAATTTTTATTATTAAAAAAAATTCAAGTTTTTACAAATCTTTATCAAAATCAAATTTCTAAATTTAGTGTTTCCTGGCCAAGAAATCAAATCTATTTTACCTTCATTTCATACATGTGAACCAATATTTTTCTGTCATGAAGTTTAAGATTAATCAATAAACAAATTTGTATGGAGTCAGTATGGGGAGCATTAGTATTGAATTCAATAATTACTTATTTTTGATATTCATTAGTTGATTATTTATCACAGCAAACTTTTCTTGAATATACCTTTTAATATAACAAAAATTAGCATTGCTAGTTCGTTTATCTTATTTTTATGTAAATTGCTTTTACTGATCTTATAAAACATAAACAGATAAAATAAAGTTTAATTAACTTTTAGTATAACTATTCTCTAACAAGAAGAAGAAATTAATTTCTTCTGGGTGATCAAATTGATTAAATTGATATTTTACACATGGTCATCAATCATTCCATGAATCCCAAAAGCACAAGCTCCCTCCACACTATCGAATTAGTAACTAGAGCATGCTACTACACTAATTATACATTATGCATAAGCGAATAAGGTTAATATGTAATTATCATCGATCTTCCTTAGAAACTTTTACCACTTTTTGCAGTTTTCCAAAATGAAAGTAACTAATGATTGACATGAAATTAAGTTGAACCAGAACAACCATTCAGAGATTAAGGTAGTTAAGCCTAATGAACTTCTGAACTAATTTCCTTCTTGCAGGTACTTTTAGCACTCTTCTACAAGCAGTTCACAAGAACTTCTTGCATTTTGAATGTTACAAAATCCGACGCCGCGATTACTCTTATACCAAAGTCCATAAAAATTTTCCCACTTTTGGCAAAGAGAAAGAAAGAAAGAGAAACGTAAATTGCTTTCATAATTCACCCTTGACATTTTTTCGATGGTTTTTCCCCCACTCTAAACGCCACTACCATTGGAAAGTGCAACAGTGCAGAATTTTTACGTGAAAAAGTCGATGGTGCAAATAGTGAAAACCAAACATTTATTACGAAAGAGAAAATCTTCCCTACCACCACCTCTACCAACGTTTCGAACACAACATCACCTAGTATGCCGAGGGCTATGTTGCTCCCATTTTTTTATCGCTTTAGCGATGATGATGCCGTGCTTTGCGGTTATTGTGAAATCTTTCGTAGCAACTGAACAAAAATCGGGTTAAAACATTTTTAATTCTTCTGATTTCATGTGTATTAAGGATGATGAATCCTAAATTTTTTGCTGATTAGTGTTAAATGTTATAAAATTGTTTGTTTTGTGCATTTGCTAGTTGTGAAAATATGAATAAATCTTAAAGATTCTTTCTTTTCTTACCCTTTCATAGAAATAATAATACAGGTAGTAAATATGTCCATTTAATAAGTTGTATGAATTAAAATAATATTTTAGATGAAAAATGAAAGGAAATGGAAATAAGGATTATGAAATTCACTTTGCGCAAGTCCGTATTACTTGGAAATCGATTTCTTTATTATTCTTATATTAAGTGATTTTCAATTTCTCTATTATAATCTAAATATTTTTTTATTTTTTTTTTTTTTGAAAAAATAAAAAGATGTATTTAATTTTGAAGTATACTTTGATATAGGTCTGATACTACTAATATAAAAAAGCAGCATTCCTAATAGTTCTTTCAGATCCACTTTTCCAATGTAAGAATAAATTTTGGTTGATTCACAGCTATATTTATTTCCTTGACAGTAATTATATGCAACATCATTCAGTTTTCAACAATTGCACATAGATTTATCATAATTTTTTAATAAATGCATGCAATTTTTTGTTTGTATATCGATTCATCTTTCTCAATATTTTTTTGAGTTTCCATCTTAAATTAATATCTATTTGGACATTAACTATTTATAGGCTCGAAAATAGTGTGCCAAATAGCACGTATAAAAATAATGCCATATGAAATCAAAATATTGTAAATAAGATTTTGTAAATAAAATTAAAAAATTTTATACAAAGATACAAAAATTGTATTAAACTTGAAATATATAAAGGTACTGACAAACTTAAGAAGGATTCTCATCATGTTGCATAGTGAGTTTCCTATGATCATATCAAGTTTCTTATGATAGTGAAAAATAAAACAGTAGATGTTATTAGAAAACAAAATTCTAAATTTAAAACGGAACATGTACATTGCGCCACAGACGAACAATTTATTTGATTTATTGGCAACAGCTCTTGATAAACCCATTGTACAGTTTATGCATTTTCATGAACTAGAAAAGAAACTGGTGAATTCTTTTATTACTTCCTTTTTCTAATGCACCCATTTCAAAGCTCAATGTATGGTGATTTTTCATACCTACTCCAAACTGATTACTTTTTTTTTTATTCATACGAGTAAAAATAAAAAAAGGAAGAATTTTCTCCGTCCACGGGTTTATAGGCAGGTATCGATTAACGGCTCTGCATTTTTATTCACCGGAAGTACATTGCAAGAGACGGAACGACGTCAAATATTTGAAATTCTTTTATGACGTCGCTATAAAGAAAAACAAAAGGCAAGCGCAGATCGATTCTGTTTTGTTTTGTAGTTGCACCCACTTCCCGTCGAATGTCTCACCTCAGTTAATGCATTCGTTGACATGCGCGCGACTGGCTGATGTGACGACGTAACAGCGTGAACCGACATGCCTATTCCTGCCCAGATATCCCTTCACGCCATTTGCATATTGCAGCCATAGCATTTCTCATGGTAGAAAATCCCTCAGTATTTTACATCGCCATTCCGCTAGGTAGAGAGAAGACATGTTTCTACATCCCACGCGCATACACACCCGCACAATCTAAAATATCTCATCCAAAGAAGGCCTGACCTCCTCTGCGTTATTTCTAAATTTAATAAATATTTATAACGTTCTGTCTTTCCTACCCAACCCCGCACTTCCGCTTACTGTTAAACTTACTCTTTTATCTGATCTTATACATTCATACCGAATGTATAATGCATTTGTCTCCAGCTATGCATTCGGGGTTCACATTTGTACCTACACGTTCTCTTTCTTTTTTCACCTCCCTCTCGCCTTTTACGGAAACGGAACTATCTCCCTCGCTGGAGTTGCTTTAATAATGGAACACTAACTGCGCTTTTGGTAAAATTTCACGAATGTGGTTGTGAGTTGAGGTGTTTTGTGTGGAATACAAGTAGCTTTGCTTGTTGTGTGCATGTGAAAGGTTATTTCTTGGTTCTATAGAAGATTCCCATTATTTTAATTGGAGTTTGGAACAAAAGGCTCTTTCTCTTCAATTCACATTTTTCATTCAGTCTTAAGCTCTACCTTTTGTTTTGCGTAAGTCAGTCTCGTTCTCTTAACTTAGAAGCATTTTGTTCCAGAGATTTCGTTCCGATGATGCTTGGAGAAAGAATAAAATAAATCAGTTGAAAGAACTGGAATTTAAATACTTTTAGAAAAGTTCTTAAGAACACTTTCTTTTAAATTATTGTAACTTCTTATAATTTGAAATGTATACAATTCTTCTTTTTTATTAATCTAAATAAGAATGCTATACTGAAATATAAACATTAATTAATTTAGTATATCAAAACATCTTTTGTAGATTTAGTTACACTTGATAATGAAATCGCTTATAAGTTTTTTGTTATTTCAAACATTATTTCCTTCCAAACTGAAAAATGGAGCTCCTATGTTTGGTATATTATTAAATTGTATAATGCAACAGATAATCATTTTTCTTTTTAATAATTTAAAAACTCAGTTTTAAGTACAACAATATTATTATTAAGTTTAATACGATTTTTTATACGTACGAAAACTTGCAAATTTCAAGTAAATTTTAGAATTTTAAGTAAGCATCCCAGAGTTTCATTTATATTGTTTATATTTGCATAGTAGGTGTTCGTTTCGTAAAACATTTCCTATAAATTTCCTGTTTTGTTTCACGGTAGCTAAATTCATACATTTAAAACATAAGAAAGTTAAGATTAAGTTGAAAGACGCTACGTAATCAAACACTTAACTGTGTTGAATTCTTTATAAGAAATTTTAATTTCCTTTTCGTAAAGAGCCTTTTGGGTGTACTTTTTATAGATGTGGCCATATTCGCATGTGTCAAGAGAGGAAACCCAGATAACTCTGAACCACCCGCACCAACATGCAGAAGCCCAAAACCATCACCCATTGTTTCATTGAGGCTGGTATTGAACGCAATATCTTACACTTCCAAGAGAGCAGCTGGCATACCATTTTATCATGGAATGAACTAAGTTAGAATTAAATATCAACATTATATATATATATATATATATATATATATATATATATATATATATATATATATATATATATATATATATATATATATATATATATATATATATATATATATGCATATATATATATATATATATATATATATATATATATATATATATATATATATATATATATACATATATATATATATATATATATATATATATATATATATATATATATATATATGTATATATTATTATATTATATATATATATATATTATATATATATATTATATATATATTATATAATATTAAACAACTCTGATAGATGCGTAAATAGTATTGTTTTTGTAATAACGAAATGCTTTAAAACAAATCAAAAAGCTTATATACAGTGGATAAAAAGATCCACTAAAAAGCTAAAAGCAATTATTCTGTTTTGTTAATGCCATAAGTAAACAAATAATTTAGAAATAATGAATTCATAATTGAGCATGTTTTGTCGTGCTTCAAGAGTATCATATACATTCTAGAAATAAATATAACTCAAAACAACATAGATATTCACAACCGTTTTAGTTTAAATGAAAAATATTAAATTTTGGATAAAATATGAATAAAGATTATTATATATGTCTCATGGTATAAAAATAGAACTAATTTTAAATAAAATCAAAATTTTTATCACATAAGAAGAGATAAAATAACACATAAATATTACAAACTTCTTTTTTCAGGAATCGGATTTTCTACATTTGGGCATTAAAGTAGATAATTTGTATGCATAATTCCTTGATGATTGTGTCTGTCTTAAATTATATACGATGTGTATTAGCTCTGTTAAAATTGCAAGTTTAATCTAGACATTTTATTACAGCTCATATATTTTTAATAAAGTCAAGATTTTGACTACTATTTGCAAAAGCTATTAATGGAATATCAAAGTTTCCCTTGTAGAATATTCAATATAAATAAACATAATATTAAATAAATATAATCCAATACATAGGTATAAACAATATTTATAATATTTATATATTATAATATAACACATATTTATATTATAACAGTATTTATAATTTAATAAGTAATAACTTGAATTATTAGAAACAACAATAGTTAAAATTTTCACCAAAACAAAAATATAACAAAAATTTTATCTATCTTCAAAATTCAGTTCAACAATTCTCTCCGAGGCTCTTGAAACAGTGTGGTTATGTGGCTTTTTTACCATATTTCCATATCGAGTATTTGCTGACCATTGTAATTTATCGAATTGGTATGAAGAAATGATTGTTTGTTACAAGGATGTAATTTTCATTTCAGCAGTCTCCTCTTCATTATCTCCCTCGTCGGTTTTAATCTGATTAAAAAATGTGTTCATTTAGTGTATCACTTGGAATGAATCATCAAACGTCTTATTTAACATCACTTTTCCTGACGCATTGATATTGCTTTCTTTACCATTCTTTTTATGAGGCAGTAATATTTTATAGAAACATCTTGGTTTTACTCCAATTTGATCAGTCAGGTCTGAACCATTTTCTAATTTATGTTATTTTCCTTGTTACAAATCTAAAAGAAAACAGTTTTCCTTCAAGTGTATAATTTAACAATTTTTCCTTAGGGAAAATTCAAGCAGTATAAATATTTAAGTTTTTCTTTCTGTAGTGCAACATAAACTCCCATAAATTATTCATGATATTTTATAATGCTTTATTTACATTATCAGTGCTTAAAATGCTTGAAAACTTCGAAATTTAATGAAAATTGCCTTACAGATATTCATATAATATCATTATTCAACCCTTTTTTCTACCTGTTGAATTCAAAATATGCTTGCATCGTGTTCATCACTTGCATTCAGTTTGCTTTTTCTTAAGTATGCTTTGAATTTTTACCTTCTTTAGCTATAACTAATATTATGTTGATGAACTGACTGTGTGTATGAGTATGGTAAATCAAATTCAAATAAAACTATGAATAATGGAAGATAAAGATGTTTTTTTTAATAATAAACTGTGCTCAGTAAATTTCACAAGTATGGCTTTTTCATAGCTCACTATATGCGAGAAGTGAAGTAAATTGCTTAGTCAACCATCATTTGCGACATCATTATTTAAATACGCATTTTTAATTATAAATGTGTCATATATGAGATATTAAAATCATAGCATTGTACTTTAAAATTAGTTATTATATATTTTTGTTATTTACTTCGTAATGTATTATTAATAATAATACATATTTGAATTCTTAATAATATATTATTGTTTTTTCTTTTACAGATGAACCGTCCAATCCAAGTGAAGCCTGCCGATAGCGAAAACAGAGGAGGTAAATATATTTTATATATAGCGCATTCAAATTATTAGTGTCAGTCGTTTGTGTTTGCAATTTACTATTATTTGTGTTTGAAATTAAAGTATTCCTAAAAACGTATCTTGCCGTTTTAAATAAAAGGAAAACTTTTCATTTCAAACTAAAACATTTTCGATTTCTTAAATTTAACAACCATTGCAAATTTGTTATTTGCTAATATATTCTTATACAAATAAATTTACAGGAATCATTTTTAAATTACCAACTATGTCAACCAAATCCTTTACTTGATATTTAAAATTAAAAATACATAAAAATAGAGTATAGCGATTATTGAGTTTACAAAGCACTGGGTCTTTGGTTAAAGATTGATATTTGACTTGCAAATGTCATAAACTGTAATATAAAAAGGTAAGGAATGATACTCAAAATGTGAGATACATTCAGAAATAAAGTACTTAAAATAAATCCTCTTCTAAACATATTTGATGGTAGTTTGATATTTGTGGATCCAAAATGTCCGTTTAGGATGTCGTGCAAACACTTCAAATTTTCAGGCACAGTTGTGTGATGGATGTACAATGAGTCCATAAATTCTGGAAAAACCTTCACATTCCAGTGTAAATTGCCACAAAATGTGATAACATATATCTTCAGTGACTAGAACGAATTTTAATAATGGATAAAAGTGCTGCAACGCCTCATTCAGTAATTTAAGGAAATAGATTACAAAATTTAAAGTGCTTCGCTTTTCTAATTATATTCTCGTAAGGAGATATAGGTATCCTCGATTTTACCTAATCGATCATCTAAACTAAAACTATACTGATTAAAAAAATTTCACTTAAAATTTAGTATGAATGCACAAAGATCACCAGTATTGAGATGTGAAAAAGATAATTTGAGATTATGAGTCAAATTTATGTAGTTGTATACAGTACATTGAGAATAAGTAATGGCTCCTGGTGTTCAGCAAAGATATTTTTAAGTTCGTCGCGGAAGCATTTTCGTCAGGGAGTTACTTTTAATTACTGAAGCAGTGTCCTGTTGCGTTTGAGGTTATCTTTCACAGATAAACATTATCGAGGTACCTTGAATGATTATGTAATCTTGTATATCTAAATTTTCATGCGTTTGCTTTCGATAAGAAAATGTATAACACTGTTGTTCTCTACTGGTTGCATATTAGTTGGAGAATCATTCCAAGTTCTTCACACTATTTATTGACCACCATGTTCATATGAACTGATACTTATCAAAAATGACATGAACAGAATAAAACTGATATAATAATGGAGATGATATAGTCAGAATACGATTATGCAGAAGGCTGTTTGAGCCTAAAACCACTTTCCTTTAGTTTTACGGATTAGTGAAAAATTGGGCATGATCCGTAGATATATGTGCTTTTCAATCGGTTTCAATATTTTGTTGAGCCTAAGTCACAATTAAACATCTAAATGAAACTAGGTATTATGCGTTATATCATATATCTCCTTATTAAATTTGTCTTTAATACATACGAAAGTTTAAAATAACTATTAAATATTAAAATTTGTAATTATAAAAAATTTGAAAATGTTTAGTTTAAAGGGATTTCGTTTATTGTCTTTCTGAAATTTTAAAGAATGTAATTTTTTATATAAGAATTTGTCCTATGAAATAATGTCTTATGATGTAAAAGTATATAAAAAGTTAAATAAACATCTTTTAATTTCATATTTATATTGTTAATGAATTGCATTTTCTCTTTAATATTTTTTTATATTGCAAAATATTTTTTTAACATTTGCTAAATATTTTTTTAAAAATTAAAAAAAGGAATAAAATTTTAAAAGATATTATTACTCTCGGCATGGTATACTGTAACTTCTAATTTTAAGCATTCTTATAAAATTAATAAAAATTTTACTGTTTTAAATTTGTAAATAAATTTAGTACCAGTTGCGCGTCTTATAACATAATCAATTGTTCAATTTAAGTATGATAAATGACGTGATTAATTGCTTCAAACCAATTTTTAAAAGCTCAACATACAAAGCAGTAATTAAACTTTGTAATTTTTCGATAAGTCATATTATAAGGAAATGCAAAAATAAGCATTTAACAGTTATATTACAGCATAAAATTGTAATAAACTTATTAATTATACTTTTCCACATAATTTTTTGTAATAGAGAAACTAAGACATATTCTTGTACTTAGTTTCGTTAAAATTGTATTTACAACCGGAGCTACTAAAAAATTTTAACTATTTGTAAGTTACAAAAAAATTAGTTAAATAAATAAGCATAAGCAAATTTTAACATTTTCCTTACAAATGAAATAAATAAACACATACAAAAATGTGATATTACACCTCACTTTACATTACTATTTTTGTCTTATTAATGTATCGTTAATAGAATAATTACTAATAAAGTATTAATCATTCACTGCGTTATCGTGAAATGTTCACATTTCGAATGAGTTCATTACAACTAATTGCATTGATTTTGTTAAAATAGGAAAGTATGCCTTTATTTCTTAATCACAATTCTGATAGCTTTATATAACAGCAAAAAATGACATAAGGAATTTAAAATATATAAAAATGATAATTCATTTCAAATATTCGGAACAAAATATTTTAATATTTATTTCCATAATTAGTTGACAGACCCTCTTTTGCAACAGTTGGCGAGCATTTTTATCTCACCAACAAGATTAACTTAAAAGTAAGAGCAACAAAATAATGGTATTCGAAGCATATATATTTCTGCCAAGAAACAAAAATCAAAGAGGCCTCCACCAAAATGTTCCAAGAAATTGTTATCCTTGAAATGTCCCTTTTTAATTCCTTTCTTGGCTTGTAAATGTCTTTTTCTTAAATCCATCTGGAGACAAATTTTCGTAACATTTTAATTTAGCTTCAGTTTAAGTCCTTTGGCTCGTGACTTGAAATCTTTTAATGCGAGCAGGCGGACAAATTAAAATGCCATCGTACGAATAAAACTTTAATTTGTCACTTATCTTTACTTTTTGTGTTTTTTCTCTTCTTTCATCCTTCCCTTCTAAAAAGCTCTTCTATGTTTTTTTCTAGAAATATTTCGAGCACTGCTGTTCATTTTAACATTCTTGAAATTGCTCAACAAACTGTATTCATGAAAAATGGTTTTGTTCTTGTTAGGCCATCCCTTAGAGTTTTCTTTCATTTAGCTAATTTTTTCTAAAGGAAATTAGTTTTTCTTCGCTTTTTAATAGGTTGTATGTTGTTCTAATTTGTGAATGCTCGGTATTGCTTAGGCCTTGTCTGCAAGGAATGTGTTTCGACGTAAAAAATTCTGCTCTAGAATTTTTTTGCTATAAATTTATACATAAACAAAGAATAATGTTTCTACACATAAAAACAGTAGAAGAATAAAAACGATTCAATAGAGATTTTACGTCAGTAACAGTTTGCTTGCATTTCGTTAAAACAATGAATCATTTTTTGTTTTGCACGCATGCAAGATTAATGAATTATTTCATTTATTACGATCAATATTGTTAAAAATGAGCAAATTCTAAACATTTATACTTGGAATACTAATTGAGACATCATTTATAATAAATGTTATCATTGTTAATATCCTTAAAACTCAAACTTCTTTAAATTAGTTTAAGAATTTATAACAAACTGCAGTTGTTGTTGTTGCTTTTCCCCAATTGGCGTGACAGTACCATCACACCAGCCCCATGAATCCAAAAATAGTCAGTCTCTCAAGCACCACCTCCGGTCTCAACTCCATGTCCCTTCTCTCACACCCAATGCACTGAAAAATATGAGATGGGTTCATGAAAAGTGGGATGTAAGAGCAACTTCTGTTGGTACAGAGTACCTGGAGCAACCAAGGCAGAACAAACTGCAGTAAATCTAGAGATGCAAATAATAATACGTTAATGTTACAAAACAAAGATTAATTGATTATTCTAAATAATTAAGATTGGAATGCTTGTCTAAATATTTATCTTACTTTAAGATTTTAAATAAAATTGAAATATTAAAATATTGTCGATAATCTAGAAAAATTTCCAAATTTGCTACTCGGTGTGATAGTTTGTCCATGAGATTTCCATTTGCATGTCTACAATTCAGGCTGTGAGTCCTGTTTTTTTTTTTTTTTTTTTTTTTTTTTGCGGTGACGGCTACATAAATCAACTTACTACATTATTTGAAGTTTGGTATCTGTAGATACGTGATTGATTAAGAAACTCATTTTATTTCATTTGAAGTGACTTAATCTGCAGCTACTAGAAAATACAAATTAATTAAGTATTCGTGTGTTTTAATATCGATATACTTGTTGAGTGTCGAGAAAAGGATCCTATTCAAGAAGTTTCATTAACTAAAATTTATACTTCTCAGTCCGACATTGAAACTGCTACACCGAAAAGGAGTGGTCAGAAAATTAAGGGTCGACGCATCTTACCGAGTCATTCAATTGATGTAAAATACGCTGCTCTCCAACGCACCTAATATGATAAAAGGTGAGGAGCTGGCAAAGTGTTCAATATTCCCTCCATTATTGCTTTTTATAATTATTATTTAAAGTTTGTTCCTGTCGCAAAGGGCACCTGTATTTTCAAAGAATGCCCAGTCATCGTCGCGGACAGAGGAGGTTACGAGAGGTATTTTTATCAAACTGAGAAGTATATATATATATATATATATATATATATATATATATATATATATATACAGGTTCGTAATTACGACAACTATCAGCTGACAGACACCTGGACACGTACACAGTGCACCGATTGTTTCTAAGATGGTTGAATGAATTAAAAGATTTAAATAATTGTAACATAATGCAAATATAACATTTTTTAATATCTGACAATGTGATACTGATTTTTTTCATGCTGATAATTATATTATTAAAAACAAAATGTTTCAATGAAGTATAATTCTCTGTATGCAATTCAAATAATAATTTAATCACAGACTTCCCGTTTTTCAGCAATATTACATCGAAAGTAATTTAGTTTCGTTTTCAAATAACTTGAAGTGGAAAATGTGTAATTTTTCCAAAACAAAAGTTTGGACATTAATAGTTTTGTTATTTTTTAATAGAGCCAATACTTTTTCTGCGCATAAGATACTTCCAATTACAACATATTTTAGCGAAGATTATTTTAAGTTATGTTGGGGAAGATATATTGATTACAATCTCAATGAGAGAAAATCGTAAATATACATGGATATTCAATCCAGTCTAAATATTTTACATAAATCTTATTGGAATTATTTCTTTCATTACATAAATCTTTAATCCCTTCACCCATTAGGCTACGCGAAATCCGTGATGGGATATGCAAATTATTTAAATTTGAAACATATATGCATGCCAAATTTAATTATTCATCCCCATAACTGCGATATACTTAGAGACTGTTGCTAAAAATAACTTTGTTGTCCACAAAAGACCATAAATCCTCCTGCCTCTTTAAAAATATCAAGTAGTTAGTATCCCCATCATGAGTTAATATATAACCCGAAAATTCACGGTTCTTTCCCTTCATTCTGTACAATACCTCGAAAGAGTTAAAGAAAAGACATAACCGTTATCTCTTTTTTTTCCACTTCTTTCCTCTCACTAGAAATCAATTCCCATTTCCCGATTATCCAAAGCATCTATATCAGTTCGTCACCTCGTTTTTTATTTATTTACCTTCTTGTTTTTTTTATCTCGTCACATCCTTAAAACACCACTTAGTATTCTGAAGACAAAAAACCAATAACCGTTATAGCATTTTGGGCTTACTTTATAACCGTCTTTACTCTCTTACCGGAGAACGGTTATATTTGGGCAGGGAGGAAAGCTCCTTAAGATTGCGCCTATAAAGCCATTTATAGCGAGCCGGACGCAGATTATCTTTTTAAGCGGAATTGAACCTGTTAGGGTGGGATATCTTATTCTGCAACCTCCCCGGAGCATACCCGGTATTTTTGTTGTTAAGAGATCGTCTAAGTTAATTTACCCGATGTCTATATTTAAGAGTGGAATAAGTAAATCAGAAAATACTGAAGAAACGCTTCAAATATGCTACTCAAACTGAGAAATATAGCCATTGTCTAAGAAAATGAGTTATTTATTTTTAATAACTGCACAAAAATTTAATTATAGAGAATATATGTATTAATGAACCTCACAATTAATGCGAGGATCAGTAATTTATTTCTCTATTTCATTAGAGTTGAAGTATTAGTGATGATCCTCATGAACTTCTTTAGAATACATCTATAACCACCGTTTAATAAAATTAGAAATGCAGTTATACCAATCAATATTCATATCTTTCTCGATGAGATTTGAACCCTGGCTCCTAAGACAGAAACTCAAAAGTTTAACTCCTAAGTAGTTCAATCCAGTATATATTCAATAATTGACAGAGGAACAAGCATTAATATATCTGATTCCCCTCACAAGAAATATTTCACCTTTTGAGACGACTACTACTACCATTTGATGGCATCGTATGTTGCGCAGAGCATAGTGGGTGTGCCATCTTAGCCCTGAAGATAGTTAGATCTTTGTAATTTAGAAGCTAGGGTCAAGCAGAAGATCCAAGTCTTGACCTGTACAGACAGAGGTATTATTTCACTTAGAGGATATTATGACCACGACCCCCATTAGCCAAAAGTAAATATCTTCGGTTAGATCGAGAGAACTATGCCTTTCTCAACCAATACATCATGGCTCTTCAAAACGCTTATCGATGCTATCAGTTTGATGATCTTTGAATGGATCAATTATTCATAAAACTCCTTAATACTCAAAAAGTCATCTTTAAAGTGTTAGTTAGTTGTACGTTTGATAACAGTTTTCTCAGAGATTGAAAAAAATCAGCAGTAAATGCAATTACCTGTTTTCTGAAACTACATTTTTAAAAAAAAATAATAATAACAAATTGCTAGAATTTTCCATAATTATTTTCAACTGTATAAGAAATATAATATCTTAAAAAATTATGATTCTCTTTATGCATATATTGTAAAACGAATTCTTGATTAATATGATTAAATTTAGGAAACTAATATTTCTTTGTAAATTTTTACTCTATAAAAAAATAACTGAACTCGCTATTATTTTACAAGAGAAATTTGCGCATTTATAAATAATTTTCTTTGCAAATTCAAAAGTGAAATAATTATGTGTTTACATTGAATAAAATATGAATCAATTTTTATTTTATTGTGCACTAAATTATTATTTTTCTTAAACTAACGTGTTGAAAATACAAATTAATTAAGATGTATTCTGCCAATTATTGCCACAGTTGAAAGTTCATTGCAATATAAGACTTGTGCTCTTAAAATCAATTCTGTGTGAAAAATATGTATTTGGTTCAATGTTTCTATTTTCTTTGCTAATTAAGATTTTTATCTTTAATTAAATGATCACGTTAATGGTACAATGAGAAAAGAATATTAATGCAGCTACTTAAAACCGAAGCGAAAAGAGTCATTAAAGAACGGTAGCTAAGTTGTTAAAATTATCTTCTTAAATTATTTCATTCATTATCAGGTAGATTAGGAATAGTTAGCAGCATAATCAAAAATATTTTTTATTCTGTAGAGTCTCACTTTAGAGCGTTATTAAAATTAATCCGTTTTAAATTAATTACTGATCACTTGCTGTTTATTTTCCCCGTATTGTTCTCTTTTTACATTGCATCTTGTAAATAGGTTATAAAAAGTTAATTTCGGTATTAATTAATTTAAATGAATTGTTTCAGAATATTGCATAAGCGAAAAAATGAATAATAACTGAGTAAAAACTATTTTTAAAAATGAATGTTTCAATTAAGAAAAATTTTTTGTGTTTAAGTATTGCTTTGGTGTTTGGTACTGGACATCCGAATATATTTATTTGTTGTATGGTTATTATAAAATAAATCCCCTTGATTGTATTTTTTATAAGTCTGTAAATCAAGTTTGTGTGACGAAAAAGAAAAAAAAACGTGAAAATTTTGATGATAACCGGATCAATTTATCACTATCATAGTAAAAGTAGATATTCATCTTTTTAACAACCTAAAAATTATTCAGGCAACCTTATCAACAAGAATCTAATCAAAAATTCTAAATAATTATAATATTTGTTACAGTATGCCTTGTTAAATGGCATTAATTTTATTTGACCCATGAAATTTTTTGTTACTCATAATTATCTTAAAAAGCATATAATTTAACTTTTATCTTGGTGTTTTATTTTTAGTTAAAAATAGTTTATAGGTTTCATTTGAAAATGATTTTATATAAAGTAAGTAATATAATATACTTTATTTCAGTTTATGTATGCTACAAATTTATTACTTGTGTAGAAATTATAAGTGAGAATTAAAATAATTTAATTAATAATTTTTAAAATTTAAAATATTTCTGCTAACTTTTCAAAAAATAAGTTAAATTATACATTATTTTGTTTTTCAAATACTTAAACTACAATTTTGATTAATTGAAAAACGATATTATCTTTTCATTTCAAAAAGTAATGTGATTAAATGTTTTTTACACATTAATAAATTATAATATGATTTCAATATATGTCGTAGTCCCAAAACAAAAATTATTTATCGTTGATTATATTGATATGAGACTGATTTGAAACGTAAAATTCTAATTGTTCTTTCATCATCCTGATTGCTAAGGCTAAAGTTAAAATTTACAAAGATTTAATTTTACAAGTATAACTAAGAAATATGTTACGATATTAACTCACTCCCCATTACTTTGTCACACGAAAAGTTAAATAAATTAAAAAACATAATCACTTTTTATTAAATATTCTTATGTAAGATATTTAAAGAAAAATTATAATAAAATTTAAATTAGAATATCTTTCAAGAAGTATTTTCTATATTGTAGATTCTTACCAGAAGTAGTTTGACATGAAACCACATTAATGTGATGTATAAATCTCTTCTGATTCTTTCATCATTTATGTAATAATTAATACTTACATAACATTGATTGTATGAGTGTAACTAAGAAATATATATACCAAATTAATTTACCCATCGTCATGTTGCACAGCCCAAGCATAATTTAATTTTTGAGATAATAGCTTTTATATGTTTGAGGAAATCTCTACTGCAGGGTAGAATATTGAAAAAATTCTGTAATTGAAAAAATATATGCTAAACTGTTGCAATATTTTGATGACTTGTTTGTAATGACTTCAAAAAGTTCAAAAAATAATTCACATTTCCTAAATTTAAATTATTTAAACATTCCCTTTTTCCCTTATATATATATATACATACACATTAACGTTTTCAGATGTTTTTGCTCAAGAAAATTTTGCTGTTTTAATGTAAGTAAAATAGAATCACTTCAATTTTAAATATTTCTATATATTATTCTATAGATAACACATTATTAAGCATTCGCGTTTAAGTTAAAACTTCTTTACAAAATTTCACCCAATATTTAATTGATTATTTAAAAGTACTTTTGGGATTCACGTATGTAATTTTTTCTATTCTGCATTGAAAATCTTAATTTAAAATTTTAAAACATATTAATCACCTGAATTTTTAAATTAAAGCCACCAATATTTGCTGAAATAAAAATGATTTATTTTTAATATAATAAAAAAATAATTAAATAAAAAAACTAAATATTTTAATGATTTTTATATAAGTTGTTAAAGATTAAAATTTGAATAAAAAGCATAACATAATTGTAATTAATGAAATGTGTTTCCTAATTCTTTAAAAAAAATATTTTTGTATTTATAAAAATATAGATAATGAAAATAAAACACTGAAATCCTTTTGTACATAATTTAAATACATATATGTGATCACTTCATTCTATTACTGAACATTAGGAATGTTATTAGAGGCTATAATTGTGAATGTGTCGCGATTCTTGCTATTCCGGCTGGACTATGAGGATTTCTATGGCTTTATTAGTGTTATCTTGTGAGTTTATATATCCCGACGGCTTTCCTATTGTGCCAGGATCACTGCACCTCTAACCATCAGCGTTACTGACCGATATTATCTATAGATAGCATAGAAAGAGGGGACAACCCCATACTGAGAATCCAGGCTATTTGGTTATGATGTGGAAATTTTACATATTATTTTTCGAGAAAATAGCAATTTCTGTCTTCAGTTTAACTGGAACCAAGGAATATCATCCTAATTTGGAAATCAACTGTCCATCTTCCATCCCTGTAATATATTCCGTGAATTGTTTTACTTTAGTTTATATACCTTTATATGAATTGAATCTTCAGTTTAATCATTTTAAAGAGGTAAATTTATAAATGGTTCCTGTTAGTTTAAATGTCAACAAATTTTTTTAATTAAACTTCATTAAGTACATATTTTTAATGCAAGTAAATTAAATTATTATCTATTGGATGGTGCATTTGACAGTATATTTCACAGCTTGTACTAATATAGGTTAATCAGGTTTATCAAATCTTTAGATAATCTTTAGATTTACTCTTCAGCCCTTTTAGATTCCAGTCTGAGATTCAGATGCTTAATTTATTATGATTTTTTTGGTGTTATAGGATTATCCTTACTTTGAAAAGTACCTAATGACTAAATTATAGTCTAAATTTGAAAAGTGCAACATCAATAGGAATTTAATCAAATAATAAATCAAAAATGATTGATTTCTGAGATATATAAGGTTAATTGTAAGCTGAAATATCAAATTGTATGATTTTAATGTCAATAACTTATGTTAAGACTTTCATGACTTTTCAGTATCAGAAAAATAAAAGCAGATATAACGGACTTCTTTTTATATTAATCACTTTTAGGAGTCTCTGCAAATTCAATAGATTTTTTGGTACATTTTAACTATAAAAAAACACTGAAAAATATGTCTTCAGTAATTTTAATCAATTTCCTTTAATTGTAAGTTACAGATTGATGAGATATGCCTTTAGTGTGTCATTTTATGCTTTCAGCTAACTCAGATGCTTTATAAATATTGAATTTATAATAGTAAAAATATCAGTATTGTGATTCATAGTTAAACAATGCTTATTTATTGGGAAAAACTAATGTGTTTGAAAGGAAGATTTCTACAACAGTATCTATCATTAGGACGAATTATAAAAAAAGACGAATTATTTGAGATTGCTTATAATGGTTTTATTTTAATGTAGCTGCAAATTAATATTTTGATATTTTTTGATTATTTGAAACAATAAACTTAAAGCATATAATTAGTTACATAAATATAACTAAAAATATGCATGTATACTTCTCGTATGCTTTTATACATAAATGTGAAACACATTTATTGAAGATTAAAAGCATAAAATTTTAGGTACATAAATTTTTATATACAAGTGTCACACATAATAAAGTATATTTCCTACCTCATGACTGATGATAATTTTATAAAAGCTTTTTTTCATATAAAAATGATGACATATGAGTAAATCTCATTGATCAGAAAACAGTGACGCCAAACAAGGCGATTTTTGGCCAACAATGGGAAGTTATTTACTAGATATTTTTGGTCACCAATAGAATATTGTTAATTTTTGGCTTTTCATTTAAATACCTTGCTTTCTTGTTAAAATAATGAACGTAAGGTAAATTTATGTTTTGCTATTTTTGCAAATAATTTGTGCCAATCGTAAGTTCTAAGACATTTTTTTCTCAAAAATTAACATTTTGTTTTCATTCTTATCAAATAACCATTGGAAACTATATGAAATGATTTGGCTTTAATTTGGCGGAATTGGCGTCAACTTTCTTAGTCGAGCGGATTTTAAATGAGAACCAAAGTAATAAATACCTTTTAATCACTTGATTTTAATAAAGAAAATTATTTTGGATATATAAAATGTATACGCATTCTTTTTGTAAGTTATAAAAGCTTTCTGAAAATTTTCATCGACAAAAATAAAGTAATTTTTAAACATTCAAAACATTTCATTGCAAAGCATTTAAATTTATTTCATTGATTCTATCTCAAATAATAAATTTCAAATAAGATTGTTGCTACAAAATTCTCTATAATATGACAGGGAACTATATTCTTTTCTTTATTTTTTATAAAATACAAATTTACGATTAATATTTCAAAATAATCTGTCACTAATTTAATTTAAAAAAATACAGATGGGGTTAAAAAGAAAAAAAATGATCTTCTGAAAATTTCCCTAAATTTAGAATACAATGCAACCCCTTTCCGTTATAATAAATCAAAACAGTCGTGGATGACTTTCTTGACAGTCCATGCCCGATTTTACAGTCGGGTCCCCTAAATGAGAAAACTGACATCAACAGCAGCCGGACTGTCGTTGACCAGGCGGCGAGATTTCCGATTGTGAGTTTCAATTTGCTTATCTCTGACTCCTCTAATTGCGTCGACGGCCTTCATTTTGGAAACTTCCAACTGCAGCAGTTTCGGGCGCGCTTCGGTCACCTTGGACGCCTAATTTAAAGTGACGTGAACTGTCCAGGGAATGGCCTCTATAAAGAGTCGTATACGCTCCGCTGAAATGGGAACTATATTATTCCGCCGGCATCCATTGCGATGGAATGTAACGTCAACCGCATGCCTCCTGTGATGCGGCCGTTATTTTCCCTTCCGTTTATTTTCTTTTTAATGCGTGGGAGGGGTTTAAAGAAAATAATTTGCAAATTCATCTTTGAAGATCTGTATTAGTTTTTATCTGGGTGGTATTTTTTTCATTTTAAATGAGATTCCTGTTAAAGTTAATTTAAATTAAACGTTCACGTATTTTCAAACTAGTTATAAATTATAAAACAATTTTACTTTTTTTTTAACTTTTAATAAGAATAATAAAAGGAGAAGATAAGCGGTAAGCAAATGCTTAAACCTCATTAATTTTCGTTTATTTTAAATCACAAATTATAATGCTTTAAATATCAATAAAAACTTTCATATTATAATTGAGAAAATAATATAACATCAATTATTTGTTCATATTAATTAAAACTGTATTGAACAAATTTCAATATGCTAATATTATGCAGAGTATTTTGATGATTGTATGCCATACTACAAAAATATTTCTTAAAAAATGCGTCAAAATAATAAAATGTTTTTCTTGATAAAACTCCATGTCATTATTCATTTCAGATGATTTTCATATTCCCAAAATGTTTATTTATATCTAACAAACATATATTTTTTCTCATCAATAAATTTATATTTTTTATTATATTAGCTACGTGCATTTAGAGAATTCAAATGTTACATCGTTTTAACCAACGTATGGAATGCGATGACTAACAATGATTAATATGATGACTATAACAATGATAATTTTAAAAACAACAGACAACAAAACATGAAAAATTCATATCCAAGCTAACGAGCTTGACTCGAAAAACAAGTAAAAGAATACTATTGTAGAAATTGTGCTTAAACATTACTTTTTTTCTGGCTTAAATTGATGTTCAGCTTCGTTTTCCGAAAATATGACTAGAAACTATCTCGATAGTGAGGCATATCAAAACTTGGTTTTATGTAAAAATACTTGAATCTAGCCAAACATAAAGAAGTATAAGGAATGATGTTCAAACTATAAAGTTTCATTTTATGACAGTATAATACATAAACAAAAACATATGTTTTCCTTTGATCTCAAGACATCAAGCAGATTGAAGAATTTGGAATGATAAGAATTGAGATTAAATTTAAATGATGTTTGCTGACAATTGCCAGAGTTCAAATTGTAATGTAACTCTGAATGTGTTTTGATATTAAGGGAATGAAGCAATGCTTCTGATTAATTAGAGAAAGACTACATTACAGATACAAAATGTTTTGATGATATAGTCTGGAATCATCATAATTTGATTTATGACTCTATGTACCATTTGGAATGGCGATTTTATGATACCAAAAAAAGTGTAGATGGGAGACTAACACCTCATGTCGTACCACAAATTGCAGCCTTTTGTGACTCACTGATTCCATTTATTATGCATAATATTACCATAGTTCAAAGAATTATTTTTGTAGAGAACTTACTTGAAACTAAAACAATACATCATAAAGAATAGCCAGCATTTTGTGAATTATATTCGATCAAAAGTAAATTGGAACACATTAGTCCATTGCATTATGATTGGGGAATTACATGTTGCGCGTATTTGAGACTGTAACTATCTTTATTTATTATATGTAATATAGTTATTATCCATTACTATATTACACCAACACAAAACAAATGGGCAGAAATAAATTTTTTATGATAATCTTTAACTTACACAATTTTGTAATAATAATATATTTCTTGTCATTTGTTCATAACTAAATTATCATCCTGAAGCATCATGTTATTTTCTTCTAATCTTTTCAAGAAATTTAAATGAACAATATTTTCCATCTTTTTGTTCAGATTACGTTTCGTCACCCGTACCTTTCCATTTCATGCAAATTTTTCCCCCTCTCTTTTCTAATTTTTTCAACCGTGTAGTTATCAAACTTAGATAATTCTGTTCGTTTGTTATAGTTTTATATAGGATTAAATATACTGAATTAAGGAAATTAAGTCAATTATTAGTGATAATTGTTAGTGAGTCTAACTTATTAATCAGAAATGTCTATTAAACTCAATTAAGTTAAGAGACACGTCTCTGAGGTAACCATTGCAAATGTATACATCAAATTAGAGAATATTGTTCATTGGTATATGCAGATTTTTTATACATTACTAAACAATATGGCTATATATAAATATTGTTAATTATATCATTCGTCAATAATGTTCATTATATTTCATTGAAAAATCAGGTTTCATTAAATAAACATTCCTCATTTTTGCTCATTATCATTTATGGGAAAAATACTATCTAACAATATCGCATGGAAAACAGATTGCTATGAGTGCAAGTTGCCACAAAACTCAAAATTGTCTGACTTCGAAAAAGGCGTCATAGAAATTTGATCTCTGCTTCAAGGATATCATTGAAATTTCCGTAAAATAAGAGACATACTTGTGAATCAAACATACCAAAATTGACAGTGGCTTTTGTGATTAAGAAGTGCAGGGTGAATGATGATTGTCGAAATGAGCTTCAACCCGGTAGACCTATAACAGTAAGAGATAGAGACCTATTAACTCTGCCCGAAGAAAAGGTGCATTAATAAATGGTCCATATGCAAAAAAATTCTATCAATCCTCCATGACTGGTGCATCGGTAAATAAATACCCAAAGAAGCACTTGATTGCTTGATGTCCATGGTTGTTCCGTCAATTATAAGCAATCCCACTTCATGTTAGGTAAATTCGTAATTCATGATAGATTGAATGACTCCTATTCCACTATTCTAGTAACAGAGTCATGTTGTGGTAATTTTGCTGGTTGGATCATTGTTTATTCTATGATGACAACGGCACTTGTTATGTTGCATCGTCAATCATAGATTGGTGTGCTGGCAAAGGAATGACCTGACTGGGCTCTCCTACTCAGAGTCCAGATTTAAATTCTATAGGATACCTCTAAGATGAATTGTATCACCGAATTAAGAAGTGCAGCAATCGTCCAAAATAGGTGAAATAATTTACATGCCTTTTCCAAGCCGAGTAGAAGAAAATTTGACTTTCCCTCATCTTAACATTTGTGGAAAGCATGCCCCAGAAGGTTATAGTTCTTAGGGAAGAGTCTATCCTCTATTGAATATGAAAAATTGTGATTATCTCTTTTAACATAGGTATCCAAATACTTATTGGTAAACAGTTCTTTCAAACCTTCTTATTAGAATTTTATAAATTCAGACCCTTATGAGTAAAGCGTTTCCTACTTTTACAAACTAAGTATTATATAAAGAAATATTTTGAAAAAATTAAGTACTAAATCGATCTGTTTCATAAATAAATGTTATGTTGCGTAATATCATTTTTTAATATTTTAAAAATAAAATGAGCAAAACACAATTGATGAAAAATTTAATGTAATAATTTTAAAATATATCGGCAAAATAATAATTTTATCATATAAGATATGTATGCGTACTTATGCATAACCATACTTTGAGAATTGTAATAAGACTGGGATTTCATTTTTCATCTACATTGTTTGCATTCTTCATAACCAAAGTAATTGCTTATCGTGTCATCATATTCCACTTTTTTCTCCTATAAACGCAAACCACGTCTGTTTGGGAGACAGTTTACGACTTCAACAATGCAGTTAAAATCATCCCGAATCATGTCGTAGCGTTCAAGAGTCTGCCATAAATCTTGAAGGCAAACCCCTAATCTAAAACCAAAACAACCCTTTCTTGCACTGGAAACCCTACAAACCGTTGAAAGTTGTGAGACTAAACTAGGGCACTGAGAAGGGGAAGAGAGAAGAAACTAAATATCCAATTCCCGTCACGGTCCTTGTTGGAAAATCCCCTATCCAAGAGTGCTCTTCACTGTAACCGGGCGTTGTAAAAATTCTCCTTTTTTTAGCCAGCGAGACTGAGCAATAACTTTCCAGAACAAAAGGCTTTCGAGGGAGATGCGCTACCATCATAAAACTATCATATCTGCAAAAATTAAACGCATAAATCCTGGGTATCCGATACCAGTTCCGTTTTATTTCCCAGATACCCTCCATCCACCCTCAGCTTGGACCTCCAAGGAATGAGGAAAAAAGTTTTCTCTGAAAGGGGTTTTAGCCGTAATCTGCGGAAGACCGTATTTCATTCCCTATAAGGCGCACGCATCACCGCTAAATTAGTTTTATTGGATCTACAGAATCCCTACGGTTAATGGGAAGCGGCAGCCCCTTCGTCCACTTTACCCGTCCCCTTTTACCCCGTTTCTTATCCTGTTACACGGTTTTACCTTTGTGGGCGGAGAGGGGCAACTCTGCTTCCTCCAGGCTTCTGCGCTATTGATCATACGTGAGCATGGACTTGATGAAATAGGCTATTATTTTTTCCTCGAGATATTTTCTATCTGGGAAAAGTTGCATCAAGATTCTGAAAATTCGAATTTAGAACTTGTGATAGATTCCAAAATCACTGAATCCTTGAATGAATGCCTGATAATGTATCGTGAAAATGCTTAAAAGCTTCCGCCCATAGATTTTGAAAGGGAGATCGAATTTGGAAAAAATTCCCCTCACATAAATACATATTGTAAAAACTTTGATAAATTCAATTTAATAATATTTATAAGCTTTATTTAAAAAATATAATATGGCATGTTTAGAAACTATTACTGTAACGGAAAATAACTATATAAACAACATTTAGAATATAATTTTTTCCATTATAGCCATGACTTTTCATTATTATCCTCTTTTTCTATAAAAAATATATTCCAATCAAAAATACAATTAGTTATTAAGATGAATGTCTTATACAATATATATTCATGCTTTGTTGTGATTGTTGTTAAATATAAATACACTGTACCAAATTTCACAGTTAAATAATGGTAAACAATTTATGCATGTTTAGTTTACCGTAAATGAGGTCAAAGATTAAAAGATAATTTTACAATCTTAAATAAATAATTCCAATGAAAATTATATACGTAGCAATGCGGTAAATAATTCATCCTTTAAATTTCAATATATTTATAAATTCTTCTATAAAAAATACTGCTGATATTGTTGAAGCTGCTTGCGATATAAGATGCGTTATAGTATGTGCTTTTGAATCTTTTGAAAGTATGTAAAAATTAATAAATCAACATTAAAAATATGAAGACAAAATGTAAGACAAAATTTAATGTTTAAAGGAAGAAATGTTATCTGAATGACATCAGTAATCAATTATTCTAAGCAGTTATGATGACAATAAATATAAACCATTAAAGTCTTATATATACAAATTATTCTATGTTGATTGTAACAAATAGTAGTATCCGTTAAAAATAAGATTGTCAGACAACAATTATTGTTGTTGTACCAGCACATGCTTCCCTATACCTATTTCTGAGTTGGACTCTACAGTTTGGTAGAAACAGTTGGGTGTAGTCTTCGTGATTTTGAAGCCGGTGAACAAGCAGGAGACTCCAAGTACTTGTCCTGCCACAAATAGAGGTATCACTTGATAACATTGTGACGACGACATAGTTGTACTTAACATGCCCCATCCACCTTTAGCGTACACGATAGATCTTCCGTGAATCCGGGATTTGAAATCGCTACCCTTAACAACAATTATTGTTACTAATCTTAAACTTCTTTCAGACTAAATACTTTAGTTGGCTTGCAATACAGCTGGCAATTACTTAACTGTTTTGCAAAGTTGTTCTTCACGCACCAGATACCTTATTAAACCAATTTCAACTCTGAAAGACAAATACTGAGTAATTCATTTTGTGTTGACCCTTTAAGGTGGATAAAAATATTGGCTTCATTAATTATCCGCCTGTTCAAGTAATAGAATTAACCTACGGCCAAAAGGATTTTAACTGTGGTCATTTCGGCCTCATGATAGAAATTTTCATTAAATTTTCCATACATAAAATATTCCATATTATAAATTTTCAACGACATGTGCAATTACATACCTAAAAGTATCTAAAAATCAATTTTCAAGTAAATTTTAGATTTTAACATAAACCATAATAAATGCCTTCATTATGTTGTTTCTAGAAGCATTTTTAGGACACCAAGTATCAAGCACTGCAACATTCATTTCATAAAAGAAATAGTATATATATATATACAGTATGTCCACTAAAGTCCCTTGCCACCCTCTTAACTTCGGAACGGCTGCTGCTATATTCATAAAAGTGATGTCTAGGAATAGTAAAGTAGCTATGCGCTACTGAATGAAACCACCTACCGCGCCACCTGGTGGAATACTGTGGAGTTAGCATTTGTATCTCGAAAACGAAACGAGATAGGTAAAAAAGTGATTTACAAAGTTGAAGAGCATCCTCGATTTAGTATGAAAAGATAACTTTTAGGCATTAATGTGAAGAATACAACGGGCATTTGTTGTTTCGTACTGTGCCGTGGCACATAGTACGTGTGCATATTTGAAAAAACAAAAAATCGTTTACTTTCACCGCTAGCCGTGGAAGAAAAAGATTTACATTTTCGTGATTAGATTTTTCACTTTTATTTCGAAATGGGAAGAACCTAAGTATTAAAAATAATTCCAACAATTTGAATGTAGTATGCAAATACGTAAGAAACTTTATGCCTGTTCACCTGAACAGCTATAAAAGAGACATCTTTTTGGTAATACCCGATTTTGTGGAGAGCCTGCCGTGTTTAACCTTAAGAATCTATGGTTTCAACATGACGGCGCACCTGCTCACAAGACATCTCCAGAGAAGCAGTTACACGTCAAGGAATTTGGCAACCAAATACTAGGGTATGGCGGTTTTGAAGAGTGGCCTCCACGTTCTCCTGATCTGACTCCACTGGACTTTTTCCTGGGGGGATACTTGAAACAGCAGATGTATGCGACTTCTCCACAAAAATTGCAGGACCTTAAACGACACATTACGGTCGCGTGCTCCAACGTGTGCAACGTAATCTTCAAGCGAGGATCCAAATGTGCATTGCAGCTGACGGTGAGAGAAATTTGAACATCTTAAATAAAGTATATTTTTATAACTATTTGTTTTTATTTTCTATCTTAGATCGTTTTGTCACGTCACAGCACGAAGCTATAAATGCGCGTTTTAACCGTTGTATTCTTCACATTAATGCCTACAAGGTATCTTTTCGTACTAAATCGAGGATGCTCTACAACTTTGTAAATCACTTTTTCTCTCTATCTCGTTCGGTTTTCGAGATAGGAATGCTAACTCCGCAGTTTTCCACCTGGTGGCACAGTAGTCTGTTTCATTCAGTAGCGCATGGCTACTTTACTATACTTAGACACCATTTTTATAAATATAGTAGCAGCAGTTCCGAAGTTAAGAGGGTGGCAAGGGACTTAGTGGACATACAGTATATACTATTCTATTTCTCTATATAATATTTATATGCATTAAATAAATTTATCTTTTATGTTTTTAAAATGGAATATGAAATCATAAAATATCTTTTAAAGCAATCGCAAACTTTCATTTATTGAATATTTATCAATTATATTAGGCAATTGGTTGGAAAGAAACACATTTTTAGTTTAGGATTTTTAATTATAAAGGAAATGTATTCATAATGAAATAAAATTTATGAAAATTCCCTAAATAGACACCTATAACGATTTTTTATTCGTCAGAATTTTTTTTTTTTTTTGTAGTGGAGAACATTTTTGTAGAAAATCGGTAATTCATATAAAATGCAGGGTTGAAAAACTTTTTTTAAGAATTATTTTTCCTATAGAAAATGAAAAATAAAAAATGCCATAAGGAAAATCATCAATTAAACATTATTTCGTTAGAAGTTGTTCATTCATTAAATTTACTTACATTTGCTACATCTTTTTTCATTTCTATACGATTAGGAATTATGATAAAATGTATGCAAGAATTTAACTAAATGCGAGTAACCAAATATAAAAGATCAAACAGTAAATTACATTCTATTCTTTTCTAACATAAGCCTGAAAACAATAAGTCACCACTGTAGTACAGTAATTAAAACATTTCTCCGTTTGGAAGCACAAACACAAAACAGTTATCCGTTGATTGAATTTACATGTAACTCCCGAGTTCTCAATTATAAAAGGTAATTTTAATTGAATTTGTTTATTGTGCGCCAAATTAAAACTCCTCCATTTTATATACCTTCCATTTAATGTTAAAGTTGTTTAAAAAGAGGACACGAAAGAATATTAAGTCAAAAGTTTCTCATGAATATCTAATTAAAGATTCATCACGAATTTAATTCATAATACGTGACAGATTCTCATGAAAGCGGTATTTTCTTCCTCGAGAAAAATGTTCAATTAAATTAGAGCTTCCGAATATATTCTTGTGAAAAATGAGCTCGCTCTGTGGACGTTGAAAGAATTAAGTTTCTCCCGTATCGGAATTTTCTAGAATAGTGCAAATCAGGTTCTGTGTTTACAAAGGAAGTATATTTTTCATTTGGTGGAGTTGTAAGATTCGAATTTACTTATGGAATTATTAATTATTTAATGACATTAAGTCAAATTTATGCAACTCAAGTCAAGAAAAATATTCATCATAGTTGATTTTTAAAAATTGTTTTTAAAACGTGTTACATCTTGTTCATTTTCTATATATGATGGTAAAATTAATATTTTCCTATTTAAAAAACATAAACTATAAAGCCATCATACAAGCTTGGAAATCGAATCAAATAGTAAAAAAGATATTCTATCTAAGCAAATTAATTTAATTAATTTGCTCAAACAGATTTCTCTGTATTCGTTATAGGTATTAAGTTCACGTAACATTATTCCAATATGAATTTTTGTTAAAAATAATTTTTAGTAATTGTTTAGTTATTGAGAGAACATTGATAAAAGAGATTTTGTTATGATTATAAAGTAACAAGATTTGTGTATAAAGACGACCAAGTGCATTTTCTTTAATGTAACTCTATACATGTAAACTAATTATGATATATTCTTTATTTATTGGCGTGGCAATTTATATAAAAAAATGCTAAATTAAATGTTGAATAATAGCTTGATCATAAATCATACTTGGGAAATTCTGAATACATTTTTGAAATTAGTATTTTTTACATAAAGTAATGTTACATATGTGTACTTTTATATGGATTTGCTAAAATATGATGAAACATTCCACTCTATGGCAAAAAATTTCCCAAGCAAAATTTTAAGTAATATTCATAGAAAATATTGAATTTTCATTGTTTGATGGCCACACAATACCATTAAGCACTGAAATTGGGGAAATTCATGTTGCCGTTCAATTACATTCACATACATCCTATAATTTTCTAAAAATATTATTGCGAAGCGGATAGACTAAAAGAACTTGGCGCTCTCATAGAATTGATTAAAAAGAGGTTAAATGCACCTAATTATCATTTTTAATTATTTAATGACATTTCTCACATAATTATAACCTTCAATTTCAATTGTTATAATTAATTAATTCGTCGTATTTTAATAACATAACTAAATATTGAAAATTGCACCAAATTTGAAAGTTATGTCATATTTGAAACCGTCACCAGTGTCAAATTTGCAGATGCAGACACACGTAGTTTCGGTCATTGCTTCATTAAATAAATACGCCATTATATTAAGGATGGTAATTATTTAGTTTGATTCACCCAGTTAAACCAAATTGCTATATGCCGTGTTTGTTTTGGACGAGTGAGGGAAGATACTGAAATTATGTTTAACAAATAGTTTGTGTGAATTATATACTACCTTTAGCCTGATAGAATATTTTGCGAGCACTTTTTATTGTATAAATACAGACATAAAATTAAAAGAAAATATATTTTAAGTGATTGAAACTTGTACATTTCGAGAATAATATATATAGTTTAATATATATTTTCAGAAACATCAACTTTTTTAAGTCTAAAATCCTTTAATAATCATCAATAAATTTTGATTTGAACATATTATGGTACATAGACTAATTCAGGATATCTTTATCGTATATTTGTAATGTTTATTATATATATATATATATATATATATATATATATATATATATATATATATATATATATATATATATATATATATATATATATATATATATATATATATATATATATATATATATATATATATATATATATATATATATATATATATATATATATATATATATATATATATATATATATATATATATATATATATATATATATATATATAAGTATTATAAGCAAACATAAGCAAAAATTGAAAGCTGGCCATGTTGGTACTTCGCTCCATTTTCATTTATTCTATTTTCTTTAAAATTTAAAACTATATATTGAACATTTTCCATCTGTTTACTATATTTCATATTTTCAATGTATTATTCTCCATCTAATATTTGATTATTAATTTTATAAAAATGTACAGTTAATTATATATATATATATATATATATATATATATATATATATATATATATATATATATATATATGTATATATATATATATATATATATATATATATATATATATATATATATATATATATATATATATATATATATATATATATATATATATATATATATATATATATGCGTGTGTGTGTATTATTGTTCCGGAAATAAAAGTCTTTTTAGAAACAAAAATGTAGGTAAAATATAAAAATGAAGTTTTGCAGCAGTTATTCCCTCTCTCTTTCTTGCAAATATTTTTGTTTGTTTTGACTTTATAAAAAAAGATTAAGTTACAAATTACACATTTGCTTATTAAGCATCCAGGTTATAAAATGAAATACAACTTAACATTTCGTGATGCACTTGCTTTCTATATATATTTACTCGATAAAAATATTCCCGACATTAAAGCTCGCAAGTTTTACCACTCAGCGCTATCTGTCCTCGTTTTTTTAATGAAGAGAGGCGCATACAGCCCTATTATTGCCTCTATTATTATTATACCTGTCATCTTCCCTTTTTTATGCTGTCCCTACTTTTTTCCCCATAACCATTAAGGGCTAATCAAAGAAGGGCCCAACCTATTTGGAAGATGGTCCATAAAACCGTCAAGGTCTTTTTATTTTCAAACAAATAAAAAAAAGCAAAACGCAAAGATATAGATTATAAAAACATTTTTTGTTTCTCTTTTTTTCGTGATTCTAAGGAGCATTTTTTTTCGCTTCCCTGACACTTACTTTTAAACCTTGCAATGTGGTAGTTATAAAAAGGGAATTTTTTCCCTACCCTTCAGTTGGTTTCTGTGTTACTGTCAAACACACTCGTAAAAAGAATTAAGTACCGAAGAAAAATTTTACTCAAGGGTGAGTTTAAAAACGAAAAAAAAAGAGCCAGTAAAGGGTAAAAGATTCTTTCTTTTCTTTATTTTTATCAGTCTTCATCATAATTATGCTCAGTAAATAAATTTGAAAATTGAGATCAATATCCAACGATGACTACATTTTATATTTTTACCATAAAATTTATTAAATTTGTTCCAGCCATTTAATATATTATTTTATCTTGTTAGACATAAGGTAGAAAGATTTAAAATTCAATGTAAATGAAATTAATGCCCTTAAAACCAAAAATTAATTACTTAGCTCATAAATTATGTACTTTTGTAGTGTTTCTGCAGTTTTTAACATGTTTACCAAAGGTTTTTTTTAATTGAATGATATGATTTTTTAATGTTTCAAATACTTATATTTGATAACTTTACATAATATAATTATTTTAAAATTTAAATGTTTAATTTAAATTAAATATGGGAATTTACTTGACTTTGTAATTCGAAATCAATTATTTTTATTGGTAGAAAACTTATTGTATTGAAGTTACGTTTAAGCTGGGTAAAAACTGTAACGAATTAAGCATTCGAAAATATGTTTTGAATTATTACACCAAATCTATTTTATAAATGACATGAAAAGGTGGTACATTTTCCCTAAGTATAGCATCAAACATTCAGGGAAATTTGAATACCAATTTTTCATTATGGAAAGTTTGGAAAGCAGTCTGAAAAAAGATGAAAGTACCAAAACATTCTTCCCATGCTATGGATACATAAAGTTTAAAAATCAACGAAGACTTCTTTTATAGAATACAAACATCACACAATTTTAAGAAAGCATAATTGATTTAATTATATTATAATTACACGTTCTTACCATATAATAACGACACAGCAAAAACTTATCATAGACTAGTGGTAAGATTATTCTTTTTTTGGATGTGGAAGGTCATTGATTTGATACCAGGCACTATATCTCAATACAAATGGATTTTATTGTCTGTAAAAGCCTCTAGAAACGTAAGGTGAGGTGAAGAGTTAAATATCTTAGAAGAGTCTTAAATTGCTACAGATGTAAATAAACCATAGCAGGGTTAACTGTAGCTTAATGGCAAGACTTCATTTTTTAGAATAAAATATTCTGAATTTAAACTAATTTCTACATATTTTAGAAAGGGTGCTTAAAAATTATCCGAGCTTCCTTCCTTCCAACATGTAAACACAGTCTACTAAATTCCAACAGGAAGTTCTGACTTTGTGTACATTCAAATTTCTTAACAGTGTCAAAATATGACCCAATAATAGTCAAATATATGAGGCATACACGGCTAATTAAGATCGGCGTACAATAGGAATCCCCATTAAAAGAATAGAAAAGGAATGATTCTATTCTATCTGTTTAACTAAGTGTATATGATTTTTCTTGATTCCATTCTTTGTTCAAGTATAAGACGTTTCACTATCTAAAGTTAGTCTTTCATTTGGACCAGCACACAGTAGATAACGGAAGAGCCTTATTAAACCTCTTATGCTAGATTGCCATTTGCACGATATCAAAATTCAATGAAATCATTCTAAATGCAATAGTTTATTAAATATTTCCAATGCATATATTTCTATTTTAAAATTTAGAAACAATTGAACTTATTTCCATTGTATATGTATCGTAAAGTATAATTTAAATGCACTAAAATGTATTTTTACTAAAGACATGAATTTTAAATTTAAAAAATTCATAAATAAATATTTCTATTGCTATCATATGTTTAAAATCAAAAATTTTCTCATTGATTTATTTATTATTAATACATACATAGTGGTACAATATATACGACATGTGTGTAAAAAATTTGAATTTTTATGTAAAAGAATTAATTTAACAAGCTTATAAAATTTTAGATTTTCCTAATTATTAATTTTTAAAATACAAATTTGATAATAATTATGAATGAACTAAATATACAATTTAAAAATTGGTATAATATGTTTAGACTTTAAATAAATAATTTTGATTTTCATTAAAGTAGAAAATTTGAAAATAGGATATAGGTATCCAGCATAAATTGATTATAACTTTTTATAGGAATAGGAATTTTTTTACCCAGAATAGAAATGAATTTTTTAACCTTATTTAACAACCTTTTCTGTTAAATCGATCAATACTTATGATTAACTTAATTACCATGATACAGATGATTAAAAATTATTGTTTGAATCTTTTAAAAATAAATAATTTTCAATTAATTGAGAAATTTTATTATAAATTTTGAAATTTAATTTAGAAAAACAGAGAAAGAGAGACACGCCTTAACTCTTATAATGTAAAATGAAAAATGTGTATTTTATTGTAAAAAATACTTCGTATGGTAAATCAAATAGTAGCAAATTTTTATTGGATTCAAACTTATTTATTGTGGTTAAGTTACGATAACATAAATTAGTAAGTTAAAAAAAACTGAATTTCTAAAAGCCTTGGTAAAAATGATGTATGCATTTTATTAATGAAAATTATATCAAATGCACAGTTAAAAATATACCAAATGAATAAAACTAATAATATTTCCATTTCCTACTGGTAATAATTTCATTAGTGCATTATTTCACTTAAAATATCGCAACAGTTTCATTCTCATTCGAATGAACACCGAATTCGCACTTCCATCGTTCTAAACGCTTTAAATTCCCATTTAGAAATTCGACAGCTCTTTTAAGTATCTCTCTTAGGAAGTCGATAGCCATCATCCAAAGATCCATTGTGTTGGGCCAGACGATAGGATTATTTTTCAGCAATGTAAGATGCCAGTTATATCGAAAATGCGTGCGTCGTGTTCACGATACTGCTTTATATTCTTTGTCTATGGTGGTGTTTTGGTAGACCTGCAAAAAGGAATGTATATGCTCGAGTGCTTGAGGATCTCTATTAATAGGGCTGTCTGTATGCGATGGGAGTTGGACACGTGGCCCGTTATGTTTCTACCCGCTGACAGCCTATTCAATGCACCGATAAGTTAGCTTTCTCGGCAAGACAAGGGGCTGAATAGAAATTGTAGGTTTTGGGAAGCTACTCGCTATTACCTGCTGTGTATGATTCCCTAATAAATATGAACCCAGTCTCTCTTACGCACTCAAAAGAGAAAAGGTTCGAAGGTACGTGTCCTGAATGACGATGAAGTTAAGTTGAAGTCCCAGTGCACTGGAGGAAGTAAAACCCAAATCACAGCATATGAATGACATTTTAAAGCGGGAGAAATATATATTGCAGTTTATTTATAAAGAAGTTCAAAGCAGTGATGCCAAGAGAATCGATTACCTAATGGAGTTGAAAATCACCTCAAAATTCTGCAGAATTCAGTAAATCAACATCTGGTAAATCCATTATAAACCTATACACGTTTTGGCAATTGATGAAAATGAGAATAATATTACCGACGGAAACATTTCGAAATACTTTCATTCCATAAATCATCGTGATTTCTACTATTTGTAAAGTAAATTAAAGCAATATTTTTCAACCAATGCACTGTGGACCAATACTTGGAAATGTCTTGACTTTCTACTCGGAATTTTGTCCATAATACGTATGCAGCTGCTGCAAAGATTATAGTTATGAAATTTCTTATTTTTCCTATCGTAAAAAAAGAGTCTAGTAGTTTATTTCAATGTAAACACTTTTATTTACTTATTTTTTTATTCTTATCCTTCAAACGGTGCATACTGATATTAAATATTCTACAACGGATTCTAAAAATTTTTAAACTCACTGAAAACTATTGTGAAACTATATTAGAGATAACTTTAAATTGGACTTCAGTCTTTAGACATAGAGTGCTAAGAACATTCGAATTCTAATATATATATATATATATATTTACTATATATACATACATACATACATACACACATATATATATATATATATATATATATATATATATATATATATATATATATATATATATATATATTGTTTGTTTATTTAATTCCATTTCGAGGGAAATGTCGAAATGTCAGACTTATTGGAGTTTCAGTGAGGGTAGACAGTGGAAACACCAATAACCAGTAGCACTCATATATTGTGGTTATCAATGAAAGCTATACAATGTAACTGCACCAGCTCGATGAAGTTATTTTTTAGCCTCGGCAAGGCGAAAAAAATACTAATGGATAAGATCTGCAGATAGTTCTGGCACCATATAAGTCAACAAAATGTTAACAGTACAGTATGCAAATTTCATGTTGGTGATTTGAATTAATCACTAGAGTATATTGAGTATTTTTTCCTGTTTTAGTTTCCTCACTTTACTGTGTTTTTGCTGCACACATATGTATGATAAATAAATAATATTTTAAGCCAAAATAACGTGAAAAGTTAGATGATCAGATTTTTTACCACAACTTTCGAATTTAGTTGGTTGGGTTTTATGGCGCAAGGTCCAAAAATGGACATGCTGCGCTAGTTTACTTTCAAAGATCAAAAGTACCCTCCCCATAATAATCATAGATATACTTACCAAGGGCGTACAGTATGTCCCATTATGTTCGTATATTGAAATCTAAAATACAGCATATTTATGTATGATAAATATTTAGTGAGTAGAAATCTATGGTGTATGTGAATATTTAATACACTATTTCAGATATACATGATGAATAATTAGTACATTAGGCAACAGAAAAGTCATTCTCGAAAAAATTTCCCCGATTTGGCACTTCCTTTCAGGGGGACTTCTTTTTGTATCTCCTCCGTATCTCATCATTCTTTTCCTGTATGCCTGCAGTGGCAGATACGTCAATCGGCCTCCTTTCATCCAAGCAATATTATCGGCATTCTGCGCTGCTCCACCTCTTGAAGTACACAGTCCGCCTATCGCCGCAACACTACCACACGCTCTTCCGCGTGTAAAAGAGAGACAGACAGATAAGACAAATATCCCCGCTATATTAGGGAATCGTGCTCTTGTTATATCTTTCTTTTTCCCTACCGCTCGGCGATTCCTCTTCTCGCAAGCACTCCAGCCGTCCCTATCCTGCTCAACTGGTGCTCTCCATCCTATTTATTTTTCCCCTTTTTTCTCCAACTTTTTCCTCACTAGAAAAGAAGATTATTAATGGTATGTTGCATATTATTGAATAGAGAGAACCGAATGATGAAAGAATGCATTGTAATAGTAATAAAAAGGGACTTTTCTCTGCATAAAGTTTTATTCTTCTAAAGACTTCAGTTTGTTAATTTAAAAATAGTGTATGAAATATTACATTTTTCTGTAAATTAATTTTGTTTTATCATATAAAATATAAAAGTGGAATTTTATTTTTTTTATTTAATATTAACTATAAAAATGCGTTCCCCAAGATAATTAAAAGTAAAATAACTTTTTATTTTTGCTATATATGAGTAATATTTAAAAAAAATAAACTATTTATTAAATAATTATATGGTAGAAATTAAATTTTTTGTGTCATCAAGCAGAATCTAATAAATCTAACTAAAATACAAATTTTAAATCAAGCAACTATGGTCAATTATTGTCACCGTTTTTTTTCTTTTCCCACATATAACGAATTATATTTTTGGTTTTCCAGCTCGAATTCTAAAAATAAATAAAAGTTTAATAAATATTCCACGTATAAACATTTTATTGCAAGCATATGCTCTTTAATGGGTGAATAGTTTCTTTGTAACACCCACTCAATTCGCCCACGATGTGCATAAACTAATGGAATATATTAATTTAATATAATAAACTTTTTCAACCAACTTTTAATAAATTGTGTGGAATAATATATATTTCGCGCGTTATTATCAGGTTGTTATTATAAAACCTGAAAGAATTCATTAAGAAGAAAATAAGTTTCAATGTGAATGAAAAAACAGCATAGTATTCAAACACGTTTGTTTCATTTTCTTACACTTCATAAAAGAACATCTATATTTAATTTAAAAAAAAAAACAAACTCGGGGGAGATATATTATAATAAATATTTGATTCGGAGGAATGTTTCGTGATTTGAAATATGCAAAATCTTTTAAGCGAACATAGACTTAATTCATATGCAAATGAATACACATGTTAAAAATGCAGTTAAATTTTTTTTCAGTATTTAATCATTAACCTGAATTTATCAGATATCAGTTTGACACAGATTAGAGTTACGAAAAAAAAAAGGAATTTATCAAAACATTTCGAGATGTTCTAATTTTGGTGACAAATTATTACCAACATATGTTTTGATTAACAAAATCCAATGCTGAAATATCTACGGTGTGTCACCGTACATACATAAATCAAAACTTTCATAAATTTGGAAGCTGAGTAAATAAAAAGATTCAATAAAAGCTCGCGCGCGCGAAATATAATCAATAACAGTATCTCAATTGGCATAATGTTTCATAAGCACCTTACTAAATGCAAACAAGATGTATATAAATAAAATAATACACTGGCCGACATCGAAAATGCAACACGAAGAAGGAGTTGCCAGAAAAAAAACGAAACTTGGCAAACAGAAGGAGACAGCAACGAACAATAAGCGATGAGTATTTCGAAATGATATGCATAATGCGGTGCGAGAAGAGGCTTGGATCACTAGGTAGTGGGATGACCGTGGAAGGCGATACACGAAGCAACATGTTTAGGCACAGAGTCAATGAAAGTATGGTTGGCGTCCTAGGAATGGCTTTCCATTCCCTGTCAGCCATTTGCCAAAGTACGTCTTCTGAATTAGGCAGTGGCAGGGTCTATGAAGGGCGTTCAATCATATTCCATACGTGTTCGATTGGTGAGAGATCTGGTGAGCATAGTGGCAAAGGAAGCGGCAGTATATTTTGCAGGGTATGTTGGCTGACCACACATTTCTTGCCTCAAACAATGTGTGGTCGGGCGTTATCCTGCTGATAAAGGGCATTTCCACCCCCTGAAGGTAGAGGAGTGTCACCATTCACAGCACATCATTCACGTAACGTTGGGCTGTCAAAGTGCCATGAATACGAACTAGAGGTGACCTGAATTCATATGCAATGGCGCCCCAGACCAAGATGTTACAGTGTCGCTCGGTAGAGCGTTCCACAATTGATACAGGGTACAGATTGTCACCAAGTAAACGCCATATTTGTACGCGATGAATATCACTTAAGAAACAGAAGCGTAACTCATCTGAGAGGACGATCCTGTGACACTCCATCGTTTACATCGCTCTAATCCGACACCATTTCAGACGGCGTCTTTGCTGTGCGGTCAATGGTAGTCTTCTTAACGGATACCATGAGCGCAGGCCACTAGCAACCAATTAACGGCAAAAGGTTTTGCTCAATATGGGAGCACTTAGGGTGTTTTGCGCATATTGCAAAATTTCGATAGACGTGCTTTGCTGGGCCTCCACCTTATTCCTTCGGACGCGTCGATCCACGCGTGTTGACGTTACTGTAGCTGCACAGGCATCCCGTAAACGTTCCACAGTTCCTTGTTTCAACCATCTTCACACAGCCGTTGCACTGTGGACGCGTCCAGGTGTCTATCAGCTGCGATTTGCCGTAAGGCCCAACCTTTTATTCTTAGTCCAATACCATATCCTTAGTAAACTAGGCCGAGCTGGCAGCCGAATGGTTAGCGCTCTTGCCTTCGGTTAAACAGTTCGTGGGTTCGAATCCCACATTGGGTATTTCATGGATATTTGTAGTGGTTCGGAATCCACTTTAAACCATAAGTCCCGGTCTAATTTGCCCTCGTGTGCAAAAAAATGACCGTTGAGCGACAAACAATACAACCAACCCTCGTAAACTTGTCCGTCGGTTGGAATTGATTCCATCGACGATCGCTTGGTGTTCTCTGCAATTTCAGGCATCCTTTGCGACAAGTACAAGCTTTCAACGATCAATTTCCAAATAGCAATAACGGTACGAATACTGCCCACTCTGCCGGTTCTTCACTTTATATCTTATCCTACATGTGTTGGAAAGATGCTCATTTTACATCATATGAATGAATCGGTAAGATGCGTCTACCCTGAAATATGTATAATTTTCTGGACACTATACTTCTTAGTGTTGCATTTACAATGTTGGGCACAGTGTATAATGTTTAAATAAAATATAAAATAAATTTTTAAAAAATTTAATTAAGAAGTTTTTTATTTTAAATTATTTTAGTTTCTCTTTTGTTATAATTTTAGATACTAATGCTAAAGAAATATTAAATTTAGTGGCGAATCATGTTTTGTATTTAAAAATGAAATTTGTACATTATTAATGTATATATATATATATATATATATATATATATATATATATATATATATATATATATATATATATATATATATATATATATATATATATATATATATATATATATATATATATATATATATATATATATATATATATATATATATATTATGAATACATAATTCTAGAACATCTGTAGTACATAAAACACACATTAAAAGCTTGATTTACTATTATGAAAGATATTTTTTAGAGTATAAGAAATGTTTATAAATTTTCTAATGATGTTATATCCAAAATTTTTTAGTTATGCTGAAATTTGGATTGTTTGAATCAATAATCATAAAAGTGCACAAAGTCACACACATACACAAATTAGACCAGTATTTGCTATTTAAATTCCATTCTCAACCTTTGAAATATCTCAGTCCAAATTGGGAATCAAGCCTACAATCTTTTAAACCGATAGTTAGAATGTCAGATATTCAATTACCACTTTAACCACGATAAGATCGTTACTGACAATAGCACTATATTCAACCTCTATTTTATGAGATTCGAAAACATAAAGATTAAGGAATCCAAAATGTGTCTAATAACTAGAAATTCCTTAGTTTTGGGAATTTTTGGGATAATTTGTGACATTTTTTATACCGATTAAAGCCTCCAGTTGAAATCTTCTTCAGTATTTTGTGCTAAATGGGGGAGGGGGGAATAAAAATCCAAAAGCACTTTGACTAATGTCTCGATCACAGTTTTCAAGGTCTCAGAAATCAGCGCATGCATAAAATAGCAATAAAATATAACTTGTGGCATTTTTATGTCACTTTTATTGCAGTTGATTTTAAACACAAGTTCAACTTTCATTGAAGAGAGTGCCTGATGAAAAATTAACCAAACCAAACCATTTCAATCTTAGAGTTATTTAGTTTGCTTGGTTAATCTGTTCCTTAGTTATGATGTATTTAATCTTAGGTTTAGATGAATAAAGATCTCATGATATTATATTAATCATAATTAATAGTAAGAATTTCATTGGTTACAATTTTGCTCACAATTTGACTGGAATATCAAGTAATTTCCGAATCCAATCCAAAAATGGGAGTCAATCACTCTACTTGTTAAACTGATTCCAGAATCCCAATTTTTCAGAGCTTGGAATGAAAGTAAAAAAAAAAAGAGTGATTTAAAGTTTTGCATAAATATTGTTTTATTATTACTTTATACATGATTTATAACGAAGACACTGATATTAAAATAAAGTATTTTAATTTATTTGAATTTTTTATAAAATCAATTCGATGCATTGACTAAAAATTATGTTTGGTATTATAACTGAAATATACATTCGTACTATATTCAGGAGAAACAACATGAACTTTGACAAATTTCAAAAAAATCGAAACTCATTAATTTGAATAATAAACACCCACGTTAATTTAATGTTCCATTATTTTAATTTAATTTATCATTTTTAACGGTCTTTTAAATTTTCTATTTATAAAAATATCTCTCATAATGAAATTATTAAATAACTGAAAACTCTTGTAAAACAATGAATTATTTTAACTATGAATTATCGAGAAATTTAGAATTAAATATTTTAAATGTGAGGGAATATTTAATTCAATTACATTTTCTCACAGATACTAATAATTAAAAATACGCGTTTCATGAAAATTCATTTATTTTAATTTAATTGATTTATCATAATTTGTTTCAAAAAATGAAATACATTTAATATATTTCGCGTTTAAGAGAGTAAATAGCATTCATTATGTTAGCATAATTTCTTACAATTTAAAAATTATATAAAAAAGTTAAATTTTAATAAAAGGTGTTATACGAGAAATGTTTTATAAAATTACTTATAAGACTTTAGAAATTTTTACTTACAATCATAAAATTGAAAAAAATAATTGCAAGAATAAAATATAAACTTTTAATTTCTAATGAGAAATAAATATTTAGTATTTCATTTTTTATTATCTTTTCAAGACCTTTTAATTACACAGTGTGATCGTAACTTTTAATAATTTATTCAATATTTCAATTCGTGATTATTCATATCCGTACTCAAATGTATTAAATTCATGAATGCAATTTCTGATGTACTTATAATTTTAAAGTTGAGATGATTGTCATTTGATGTTGATTCATAAAATTCATGTTATCAAAAAATAAAAACTTAAATTCTCAGTTTTTCTAAGCATTACCGTCTGAATTAATTATAATTCTATACTTATTTGGATTAATTTAGCTGAAGATAGGAAAAATGGCAATTTAGGCATCAAATTCATCTTTAGATTATAATTAAAAATTTTTGCGTTTCTGTTGATTGCTTAAGATATATTTTAACCATTCCTATGTGTTCATTTTAGCTAGATTAAATGTTTCGAGAAATTAATATGCTAAAATAAATAAATTATAGCAAATTGAACATTAATGCTATTTTATACTTCATAATAAACTATAAGCACATTTGTCGTATAAAATTTCCTATTTGTCGCATAAAATTTTAAGCCAAATATAGATTCAAAAATATAGTTTTATCCCAAATTTATCAGATGACAAAACAATTTGAGGACTAATTAATATCGATACAAATTAAGAATAAAAAATTTTCTTTTTTGTGTGTCTATAACCTAAGAACTATTAATTAAATTTAATAACTTTTTGTGTGCCTGTAATCTAACAACTATTATTTAAATTAAATAACTTTTTCCCATACTATATTTTATAAGAAATGGGGATGCTTTTTCCCATTTCCCAAGCCAGTGCTTTTCTTAAATGTATTTTTTTTTCAAATAACATAATGATACGATGTTCGTGAACCTAAAAAAAAAGCTATAAATCACATAGCTGTTCGTTCAATTCCGCATAAATTGAAATAGAGAACTTCGCGAAAATCAATAACACACTTCGAGTACCAATAACATTCCACGCATACTTTCTTGCACTTATACTGATGGATTGGATCCTTAATAAATAAGTTTCACAGCTGGCGATGATCTTGGAGTTCACAAACGGCCAACTTGGTACACTTGGCGATATTTGTTTTTCATTTTCCGTGTCGCTCCATTCACTAGATAAAAATCGCAGTTTCTTAAAAGAGAAACATCCAATTGCCACGCCATCTTTTTCCTATTTGTGAAGTTTTACTCTTTTGAGGGTTTTTCAGTGGGAAGAAAAATGGCGTAATTGCTACTCCCAAAATATACCAAACAAACTCGCATAAAATTTAAGAATTCCTTTTTTTTTATTGAATTCATTGAATTTTTACTTGTCTTTTAAATTGTAATAATTGTTATTAACATGAAAATAATAATATAAATGATATGTTTTCTCTATTTAATAAAAGTAGTTAATGGATTCATGAAAACCTATATAAATGATTAGAATATAATTTTTTTCTTGCTATATTTTTAAATAAATTTTGATTTTGTGAACATATATACATACAAACATATATATATATATATATATATATATATATATATATATATATATATATATATATATATATATATATATATATATATATATATATATATATATATATATATATATATATATATATATGTTATTATATGGACACACATCCTATTCCACCAAATCATTTATAATATCTAATGAAGAAAAGGAATGTAATTTATTAATCTCAATATTTAATTTAATTTCTGGATTCATATGTATATAAATTTTAAGTTTATAATTATATACATCTTATTTATTTACATTTCAATATAATTTGAAATCTTCATGAAAATGTTATAATTCTTAGATTTGAATATTTTATTTTAAAATTAGAAATAACTTAATATATTGAAGATTCTTACAGAATTTCACTGAGCACGTACAAAAATATAATTTCTGTATGTAATATAATTATATAATAAATAAATGATTTCCAAAAATATATTCTTATTACCCTTCCTAAATGAAACTCTTTAAAATTATGAAGTAAAAAAATATTGTTAAATGAAAATAAAATCTTTTACGTGAAATATTAGTGTGTAATCATCCTAAAACTTTAATTATTGATGTTTAATTAAAAAGTGATCATAAACGATTAAATTCAGAACTGTTTAACTTATCATAATGAATCTTGAAGCATAAATTATATATGATAAAATCTTTCGCAATGTATTTAAGCAGGTTATTTCAATTCAGGTTGCCATTCTTTCATTTCAAATATCTGTTTTCCTAAAGATTATTTTGCAACAGCATTAAAAAAGACGCAATGAATGTATTCAGTGATTTTATGTCTCCAAATAATGGTTTGGAAAAGAAATCAGTTCAGTTGATGGACCACTTTTCGTCTAACTGTAACCACGCTCCTCTCGAAAAGTGCCAAAATCAAAAGACACTTCAATATCTACCTTTTGATCATGGTGAAGGCTTTTGAAACTAGTTCATCAGAGACTAAAAGCAGGGTTGGGAGGGGGGAGATGTGCTCAAAGAAGTGTAAGGATGGGTCCGGGTGGAAGGGAGGGTCTTAAAAAGCGTTGGTGGAGGACTGGGCTGTAGAGAGGGTGTGCTGTCACGTCGCCATTTTCTTTGAGTGCTTCCGAATAAACGCCTTTTACACAACCGACATCTCCGAAAAAGCTTTCCTACGAAATTAGAATTAAATTCAATAGCCTGCGAGATAAGAATTTCAAATAAATGGAATTTCGATAAAGTTTCCGCAGAGAAAAAAAAATATATCTTTTTGGTGCCATTCGTCGTCCAAAGAGAGCTGCATTGGCTGAAATTCTGAACGTATTTAATTGATGAGTATTTCCCAGCTTTGAATGCCTTGTTTAGCTTTTTTCTTTCAAAATATGCTTTTGCAATTCCAAATCTGACAAAGCATATTTTATATTTTTAAATACCTTTTATCAAATTTACTTAGTCTTAACAATTCTGCAATAATAATGTATTGAAATTCATTGTTATTTTCATTGATTTTGATTACTTAAAACAATCTTAGTGCATATCATTTTTAACTTCTTTCTATGGTTTATAATCGTATCAGTAAAAGGTTGTAGCGTCGAATTTTAATCAAATAAATGTTGCTGTAACTACTAAGCATATAAATCCTCACAAATTAATTTTAATTGGAATAAATGAAAATACAAAGATATTATTTAGAACTTAAAAGTAAATGCGTTTTAAGAAATCATATACCATTCGTTAAAGATTATACAGCTATATAGCTATGTAGACAAGCATAATAGTTTATGTTAAAATATTTTTCTTTGCAAGTTTCAAAATCTGTACATCAAATGAGGTTATAGCACAAAGGGAACAGATAACACTCTTAAGAATTCTTATTACTTTTTTGTGGATAATTAAATTATTATTTATACATCTCTCCCAATTGTTCAGCCACTACATTACTTCGGGAGTTTTTAAAATTTAAGAGGAAAATAAAACTTTTATTTCCTTTTGATAATTTCGGAAATATTAATACAGTTTTCTTAGCAAATTATTTATTTGTTGCATTTCATTAATCAACCTCGTTTAACAAAACCCTCAAAAAATCATTCGCAATTGATTTCTATTATACTTTATATTCAAAATTAATTATTGTACTTTCTATGATTACTATTATAGTTATATAAATATAATTTTAATAAATATTTCTTCATTTTTTGATTGAATATCACACGTGATGTTACTAAAAAATACATTGTTTTATATATTTTTAAAAAGACTGCTATGAGCGTTTTACTCTTAGTTATAAAAAGAATGTGTTAGTAGTAAATCCTAAACATTAAAAAGTGTTTTGAATACTTTAATCATATCATCTTAAATAACACATATTTATTGTTTCCTTGAAATAGTGATGAGGTTAATATAATACTATATAACCACAACAGTTTTAATAAGTGGTTAAACTATATTATACAAATGACCGTTAATTTATTTTTAAAATCACAACATTTTACTCGAAGTTTTATGATATAAAGGATGAAATCGAATAATTCCTTATATTTTATTTATATTTGTATATTATAGCCTATTTAAAGTGTAATATTCTTTCATTTTGTTTCAAATATATATCTTTAATTCAAAAAGCTTATACTTTCAGTTAATTAGCGCTAATATTTCTTATTCGATGATGCTGTTTTTCTTAATTAGTTTGCACTAATCAGTCCACCCTATACATATCATCAAAATTGTGGCTCTAAATATTGTTTTTAATCTGTTCTCACTTGGGCCGTACCAATAATCCATTGATCAGTTTTATATATATATAGTTCGCATTTATTATACAAACACACATAAATAGAATTAAAGCATAACTTAATTATTATTATAGAAACTGATTGCGAAATTTTATTCAGAATTATTAATATGACTTTATGAACAATATGACTTCATTAGTTTAACCTACTGATGCGAAGATTGTAACAAGTTTCATATCAATACCTATGATTGGATAAAAAATTCAATACGAAAACCTTTCCTTAAAAGAAGAAACTTCTAGAAACTATTGCATTTTAAATAAAAAATGCATTTGAATGTAATTGAAAAACAAAAAAAAATGTCTTGTTACTCAAAAATAAAATTTTCAATAATTTGGTCATGAGTAAAAATTCTTTATCAACAATATTATTATGATATATTTTGCATCAATTTGGGATGTCTTATTTTCTCAATGAATATTTTCTCTCTCACTTTGTATTTGTATATGTGTGTTAATTTTATATACTTGTATATATACACTATCTACCAATAAATAATTGGACGCCAAGAATAGTAAAGGAAACCGATGTTTATTTACCAGGTAGTGAAGCCTCCATGAGTGGCAATTTCAGCGGCTATTCTCCGGGATATACTCACCACCAATCCTTATACGATGGCGATCGTTATTTTCTTCCACTCGGCTTGAAGAAGACAGGTTAGTTAAACCATTACTTTCGAACGGTGGGGACATTCGTTTAGTCGACACTCCAATTTTTCCCATAGGTACTCGATACAGTTAAATCTGAGTTCTAGGACAACCAGACCAAGCGCCACATTCAATTCCCGCTCTACGAAGTCATAATAAATCTCACAACTTGAAAGCTGGTGTTGTAGTCATGAAAATAACAACAATTTAGAATGTAAAACATTTCTTCTTAGGCAATACATGTGTTCATTCAGAATGGTTTATGTTGTTTTTGATCAGATTTAGTATTGCGACATATGATCTCAGAAAATGCCAAGCAAAATATCTCAAACAATTTCATTAGTGATTTATATAGTTCTGTAGGCAACATCTTTTCAGTCAACGCGAAATTTGCATCTTATTCGTCACTCAAGTACTACGTTCCCTGTTCAACTCTATCCACTTTGCTTTTCTTAATCTCCTTTTAGTCAAAACGATTTGTTGGATTTAGATGTTGTTGTTGTGGCTTATCCACTTTAAAGATCTTACATTTGTCAGGTCAATTTCAATATATTGTTGACAGTCAGAAAGTCTATGACTAGCAGGGGATCTAAGGATAAATCCTCCCGGTAAAGTCCGACATAATCCAGAATATGTTTCGTTGAGGTTGGATGGTCACAGCATTTTTTACAAGTGGGGTAATTTTTTGTATCATGTTCATACGATAAACATTTTAGATGTACACTTGAGAATCTGACCAAGGAAGTCTGAGATTTTCGGTCATATTGCTGGATTTAGTTAGTAATTATTAGATTGTAGTCAGCAATAAGACCATGTTACAATTTCCTTACCAAATGGTATTCATAGATCAGCTCTAGACGACTATTCATTTCATACACGGATATTGCTATCGAAAGGAGGAGCTCTGCCTGATAGTTCAGGTAACACATTTCTGTCTGGAACGCCCTTTTTAAAGGGTCTGATACATTGGGTTACAATATAAAAGTAAAAAGGAAAATTTTCATGTACACATACTCCCACAAACACACACATTGTCTTAAAGTATATAAACGGTATATAAAATGTAAAATATGTAAATTCGGAAGCCCTATGAATACAATGAGCTTCATGCATTTACAATTTTCTCAAAAATATATAAAAGGAATTTTATACTAGTGTCCAAATAATAATTGGTTTTATTTGTTCCAAAAATCTACTTTCCGAGAACTTAGCAATACGTCCCTAGAGACGAAATCCTAGAAAAGAAAGGAAATTTTTTCCTAAAGCATATATGTAAGTAAGAAACATTGTGTACTTGGATTTTCCTCATTTTATTTTAAACTCAGTTCTCTCGGAATTTTTATTCCTCCGTCCATGAAATTCCTTCATGTTTCGAAAAATGTATGTCGTCCACTCTGATCCTCCCTCGACAAATTCATTTTTATGGGGTTATATCCTTCCTGGGATCTTCTTCTCTTTTGAATAGATAGATGAAGAACAGGAGAATTCGGAAGGGCTGCTGCATAAAAAAAGAAAAAAGGAATCAGAGCCATATTGAAGTAAGACGACACAGATATGGAATCTATATCAATATTTTCTCCGCATAACCAGATTTGCGCTGTTTTTCCACATAGAATGGATTTTTAACAAAGATTTGCTTTCAACCTCCCGTCCTCATCTTCGTCTCATCTTCTTCAAAATATTGAAACTTTTTTTTTATAATCTGACTATTTTTTTCTTTCTTCTTTGACGTTCTATCTCTTTTCTCATTGACAAAACCTTCAATGTGTCTGGTTGACTAATGGATTTTTTCATTTTTCTGAAATATGAAGAAGATCGATGACCTAACGAAAAAAGAAATACTTAAAAATAAATAGTAGTGATAGATATTTTTTAATAAAAAATATATCAGTGTCACAATTCGCAGGTATTTTTCAATAATATTCTGAAACACTTTGTTTCTCGGCTACAATAAAAAGAGTGACTGGTAAAATTACTAATTAACAGACACATATCATCCAATAGAATTATGAACTACCTTATTTAAGCCTTTTAATTTACTTTCATTAAGATAAAAGAAAATTGGTGGATAATTTTCATGCGATTATTTAACTCAAAATAAAAAATTTTCTTAAGATCAAACAGGTAAATTACCTGAGAAATTTCTAAAAAAAAAAAGAAAATATATATATAAGTATACATTTCTACTTTCGAAAAAAGGAAATTATTATGCAATTAAAGAATATATTCCAATGATAATCATCATGAAGTATGAAACCTGTGTAAATGATTAAAATTTAGCTCTTGAATTCAGTGTCTTAACAACAAAAAAAGCTAGGACCTGTGTGGCTATCAATAATAATTTGAGCAAAACTGTTAAAAATGTTCAATAAATACCTGCAAATTTATGCAAATGCGAAGAAAGTTAATGAATTACACGGGCACATTTTCCCTCCAGATCACACTGAAAAGCAAAATTCATTGAGAATTGTTCAACATATCATTTTACATTCCTATTTCTTGAGATACAATTGTTTTCATGATATCCTTCACCGAACTGTCCGATTAAAGATTTATGTTTGTTTTTGCCGAAATTACCATTAGTGAATGACACTTTGTCCAACTAATGGCCTTTGATATCGCTTTCTGAATTTGATTTTGCTTATGAAGATTTGATTTGGTTTCTCTCTTTAAGATCGCTCTTTGCACATAAGAGCTAATTTAGTAGAGAACTACGGTTTACAGGGAATTTTAAAGTGCTATAATCATTCAGACTTGAGAAAGTATTTGATTTCACTAACAGTCTAGCTAATTATCAGAAAATTAACCATTCAAGCTCAAATCTTTGTTATGGAGAAAAAGTGAGCTTAAATGAGCCCACAGATTTCAAAGAGAACATTACTGGTGTGGCCGCTGACATCACACCAATCAGACTATAAGTGGCATTATGTTTTGGCCAATCAATATTTATTGTAAATTTTACTAAAATTTAAATAGTTAAGGGGTACATGATACGAACCATTGTGCTTTTGTTTGAATAACTCTAATACGACACTATTCATTCTTATTTAAGATTATGAATTTCAAAAACCTAAATACACCTTACATCCTGTCTTGTTCCGCTGCTTCATCCTATTTCTCTCCTAAGAAACGTATTGCCTGTAATCAAAGTCAGTTTAGGAGATCTCTTTTTCTTGAAATCTGCTTCACCGCATATATATATATATATATATATATATATATATATATATATATATATATATATATATATATATATATATATATATATATATATATATATATATATATATATATATATATATATATATATATATATATATATATATATATATATATATACTTGTAAAGTACCTGATTTCTCAAAAATATCATGTTGGTTCATTAATTCCTACACTTGTTTGGAAGTAATTTTACTTGATTAAAGTATATAGCGCATTTTTACCTTCTGGAAAATTTTGAAGACATTTTAGTATTATTCTTCAGTTTTCCTCTCTTAATTTTTGCTCAACTTAAAATTAAGCATAAAATATATATTTACTTAAAAAAATTGACATGCAATGAAATCGCAATAAATTCAAACTTAGTCACAATTACTTAACTGCATATGGCAAAATTTACATTTAAAATTATACCCTCTTACATGTGTCTCAGCATCATTCATAATATACTTATTTAACTATGAATGATTGACTGTACAGTGATTTTGTCTGAAATTCCATTAATTATTTTTAGCAGTAACGCTGATTATTATTTTTAATATCAGCGCAAACGCTATATGAAAACTATATTAAGATTGTTGCAGTTTTCATACGGAATTTAAATGAAACAACATGAATATATAACCATTTTTTTTATTATTTTTCATTTGAAAACGTTTTTTGTTTAAAACAGTATATGAGCCCTAATTGAGTTCTAAAAAGACTGTTTACTATAAGCAATAGCCTTTAAGTTGCCATTAGAGCCTCATATATGAATGTTTACAAGTGTTTTCCTCTTTTCAAACAAGTTCTCCCGGACACATTGAATAAATAAATTCCGGTATAAATATATTCCTGGAGCGTAAATGTTAGACTGGTTCCTATGTTTCTTATGCTTTATCCAGGAGGCACCCGAAGATACTCTGGAATGCGCATAGTTACTTACATGATATGTCACTTCCCGAATACACCGCCATAGGGGAATGGAGAGTTGACCTGGAACGGTGCCCGTCCCGGTGACCAAATAATGAATTCCCTCTTTCCCCCACCCCCTGGGGAAGAACAGAGGCTGCAGTTGATTTAATCAGACAGCTGTTGAACCATGAAAGAAACTAGTCTTCAAAGAAAGTTGCGAATTGGACGATGGCCAATATAAATGCACATATATAGAAGAGGATAGAGTGCTCTTGGTTCAATTGGTAAGTGAGCCGTACCGCTCCACACCCTCGCACAACTAACAAACAAATTTTTTCTTCCCCCATCCCGTCTAGAAAAGGGAAAAGTAAAGGGAATAAAAGCCTACCATTAATAAGACCTCATCCATCTTTCGTCGGTGGAAAATCGGAATTAAAAGCAAGCTATTAGCAATTCAAATTCGATCAAGGGAAAAGTACCTTCGTTGAAAAGATAGTTCGGAATATTTTCTAGAAGTAGCAGGGAATTTTGGAGGGTGGAAAAAAATTTTGTATTCTTTCTATTTTCATTCAGTTTATTTTTGAAATGGGTGCGCTCTGCTGCAATCTCGGTAAAGGTGATTGTAAGTTTTTTCCTTTTTCTCATCTGTATTTTTTTTCTAGTTTAATTTTTTTTAATTCTATTCCATTTGTCAGATTTTTTTTATTTCATTTTCATTTATTTTTACTTCGTTTTTACTGCTTAAGATGTCTCTAAGGTATTTTTAGTAAGGCCTTATTGATTTCATATTGTTTGTCGTTAAGACAGAAGGGGAAAAAGAAGGAAAGCAATTTAAACCTGCATCGTGTCTTAAGGTGTTGAATGAATAAATATTCTTCACTTTAAGAATGATTGAAATGACAGTTGAAGAAATCATATGGCGGCTATAATTATTTACAGCATTTGAACTAAATATTTAATTTTAAACAAAATCCATATTACATTCATTTTTTGAAATCTACTTCTTTGCTGTAACAACATTGAATCCCATTTAAATCGTAAAACTAATAGTTAAGAAACATATTTTTCAAATTGTAATTATGGATTTGATCATGATTTTAATTTAAGACATTCATGTTGAAAGATTTTATTTATGTTACTAACTTCAAGTTTTATTCTAAATTTGTATAATATGGAAATTACAAGAAAGATTCAAAGGAAATATAAACCATAACTAAATTACTAGTCATCAGTGGTTGAGTCTTAAGCTATGTCCTTTACACTTTTAATCATCAAGTCATAAGTCCTATTCCTTTAAGCTTCATTTCAGTAAGTCTATTTCAATAAACTTCAAATATACATACACAGAATGAAATGCAAATATCAGCCACATTAAAAACTAAGGTGTAAATTTTAGCATGCGAAAACAGTTTTATTAAATTATGATTAAAATGGATGCTAATGCAAAATTTTGATCTTATTGTTTGATTAAATTATTCGCTTTGTAAAAATCTTTGTAAATTAAAAAAAAATTCATCCTTATTAGTTTTTATTAGTGTTTGAAAATAATTTCAGTAGGATCAAATAACTAAATGCACTACAATGTTTTATAACTATAAAGCATATGTATAAGTTTTTGAAACTTGTTTTCAGTTTACTTTAACTATATTAATAATAAAGTTATACAAGCAATTATTTTGAGAATCTGAATGTCATTACTATATTAGTGTTAATTTTCAAATGTCGATTCCGAAGAAAAATTCACAAGTGACAGTCTTTGGTTTCCTCTCTTTTCTCAATCAGTAATCGATCCAAGATTTTTCATAAAGGAAAATTTATAATGGATTCTTAACCATTTAAATAATTCAAAAGGAAATAAGAATTGAACTATATCTTTGCAATTTACGGGATAAATATTTAAATAAAAAGAGCTGTAGTGCATTAATTCTGCCACCTATTACTTGATATTAATCAAAAACTACAATATGTAACAGCTTTATTAATATATTACAATTATCTATAATAACGAATATTTGGACACGAAAGAATCTTTAAATGTTTTTGTCACTTCATTTGTAGCCTGAATATGAGAGTCATCCAGCAATTATACTTCACCTAGATTTCCAGCTAACTATAATTAGAAAAGCTGCATTATATTTAATTTCGGCAGTTATTTAGAAATAAAAGGATAAAAGTATGCTATTTTGTTAGTTATTTTGCTTAATATACAAACAAATTAATGTTTCAAAGAATTAAATCAAATGTTGTTTCCAATAATTTATGAGAAATTTTTAAAATAATAAAACTAATCGAATATTTATTTTTCAAATGGAAATTACTTCAGTTTATTTTTTATTTAATCCCTATTTCACTTTTATATTCTGTAATATGATAAAACTTCATATTTTAATGTTATTACATATTTATTCCAAAGTTTAGTTCACAAAGAAATATGTATCTACTTTTAAACATAGTGCATGCAAGTTAAAGTAAATCACGTTCCAAATTTACATAAAATCTAAAATGAATACAAAAAGTAAGAAGATAATTCGATTTTACTTTAAAATCAAATAATTCTGATTATCTGTTTACTTATCAAACATTGTGCGGTTTTCAATTACGTGATTTTAATATTTTTATCAATTTCACATTGCGCACACACAAATCCTTTCCCCATTTTCTAATCACCAATTTACTCATCACTTAACTGAGTAAGCATTTTTTTTGCTTGCTGTTTTCATCTAACAATTCTCCCTGTGTAGCATAATTACAATTAGAATTTCAAATTTTATATCATTAAAACTGTCGTTACGATGTTCTAAACATATATGAATGCCTCAGAATACATTTATTTCTCTCTTAAAGTAACCGTGAGAAATGATTATAAGTTACTGTGTCGCCATTTTGTCTCCCTTCTTTCTTTTTTCCGATCCAAGACCTATTCGAAACTTGATGCTCTAATCTCATTAAATACGTTTGCATATATACAAATTTTCCCGCTTCGGAGCACATATGTAAGAGCCAAGAATGAAGAACAAGAAATGCTCGCCGTTATTAGAAATGCTGTAATGATTTTGCAAAAATTCTATTCCTAAAGGAGAAAAAAACATTTCCGAGCAAATTACCATAATCACAAGTCAACGAATATGGATCAGAATGCAATTATTTAGGAAGGAGAATTCATAGGAAAGAAAAAAGGAAAAACACAAATCTGCATCGTGGCATGACCAAAATCTCAATAAAATTATAGATTCAACTGGAGTTAATTCAGAACCCCAAAACATGCCTCGATGATAATTGTTATTACCGCCTTGCAACTGGAATAAATTTTCCACCATACTTGATACTTGTTGAAAAGGAACAAAACCGTATAAATTGTTCATGGTTTATGGCAACGAACAACAAGTTTTGAAGCTGTTATAGAGTGAAGTTTTTTATGTGTTTTCCTTGATTAAGATTAATGATCGTTTGCTTATTTGTGCTGTTGCCAATAATTCCTAACTTTATCATTGATGCTCTTTGGTATTCTTTTCAGTTTGAAACATGGTCGATTTATTCTTTTCAGTTCATAGGCCATTCAGAAAAACAGCCATTTGATGTTTACCTTGTAATAAAAAATGTTAGTTCAGACACAAATCTTATTTATTAAGCATCAAGAAGTTTCATAAATCAAGGAAACTTTATAAATGCTTATTCATTAATTCTAAATGTGACAGCTCTAGCTATAAATCTTTCATCAAAGTATACATAATTTAAGCATTTATGAGAATTAACTAAAGCAATAAGTATTTATTTTATGCAAATTTGGAAATGTTGGTGACATGTTATCTCTTTGACAATTCTTTCAAAAATAATTAGCTATTAATTCTCCCTCAAATCTGATTGATCTATAATTCAACAAAGGAATAAACTTGATAGCGAATTTCAATAAATTTTAATTTGTTATGTAAAACCAACAGACAAATTAATTTTTAATATTTTCCGTAAAAACATTAATATTAAAATACGGAAAATAATAAAAATAGGTAAGTGAAATTGAAAACTAAACATTCATTCATATAATTTTTCCAAGCGCAATGAATTTCTTCTTCTTAAATTTTGCTTACTCTTTATTATAAAATTAATTTCTCCTAAATTACTTTTCTGAAAATCTCCAAAACTTTTTCCCCCAAAATTATTTAATGATAATTTCTCCATAATAATATACTACTTTAAAAATTTTAAAAGATAAATGCTTTTTGCAAATAGTAACCAAGAATACTTTATTAAATTAACCAATTTGGAAAAGATGATATATCTCGTCGTGAACATATTAAAATATTGCACTACAACTGTGTGTGTGATTATATTATTAAAATAAAATACTTTGGAATTTTATTTACATTCATCCTTAAATAACTTTTGTATAATCACATAAAATAAGGTATTTTAATACTAAAATTTTGAAATATTAATTTTTTGGGCCAAGACATTTGTGTGCGTCATGTAAAGGACATTTAAACACACAAACTGTGTGCTTCGTTAACTATGGTCTATTTAACGAAAGTCTTTCTAGTAAAAAGAGATAAATAGCGATATCTTATAGTAAACATCAAATTTCTTTAATGAATTTTTCACTTATTTTTTTATTTTAAATTGCAAATGAATAACAACTATAACATTAACTAATAAATACATTTTTATTTTAATTACTCAATTTGTGTATGACCTATATTAAGCATAAAAGTGTTACTTTTTATTAGTTTAAAAAAATAAAAAATTAAATTATTTTTAAAAAGATGATGTTTTAAACTCAAAAATTATATTTTCAAAATATTTTATACGTACATTTATTTTAATAACAAATGCAGGTCAATTATTCATTACAATTTTTAAATACGATTTTCAAAGTTCATTTTTAAAAGGGATGCTAGTTTTAAATAAAATATTTAAAAGATTATAAATCATAGTTTTTAGGTTTTCACAATTAAGACTAGTAATTTAAAGATTTAAAATTTTTAATTTACCATAAATAAATAAATTTATTCAGACAAATTAGCATATTATACATTTTTTAAGTTTTAGCACACAAATAAAAATTTTGATACATAAACAGGCACAAAAATAACCTAAAATTGAATATATATATTCGGATAAAACATTTCTTAATTTGTTTATAACATTACTTTTGAATAACTTATTAAAAAAATTAACTTAAGAAAAGAAAATTATGAAATTACTATTAAAAATTAAATTTCGATTTAATATAAACAGAAGTTATTGATAATATTTATTTCTATGTATTCTGTCCTGTATTTATTTAATATGTATTCTGTCCCATTTTTACTTAAAACTCCTTTTTTGCTTAAAAGTTCACAATTAAAGTCTTAAATTGTAACCTATTCTTCGGTATTTATTTAAAAGATCACAAAAAATCGGTTCTGCAAAACTTTTATTGCCATTTTTTTTATCAAATTTACCCTGATTATGAGTTTGGATATTTCATAAAACCCATTTTCTTAAACTTTTTGAGTCATTTCTTACAAAAATGAAGAAAAGCCGCACTAAGAATTTGCCAGAAAAGGAAGAGACAAAAAAAACATTACCCTATTTCTTGGCAAGAAGCACTTGATCATTTGCACTTTAAGTGGTAGTCATATCGTATACTTCTCGAAGTCGGAGCAAGTTATTTGTCACGAGGGTCTGAAATCGGAAATTTCTGCTCCTTTTTTTCCGGGAAATTTCAGGCTATCAACTTTCTTTGAATACCTCAGCACGGGCAATGGCTGTAGGTAGAAAGGAAAGGGTAGCATTTGTGTCCATAAAGCTTGAGAGGTTGCTTTTCTTTCCCGAGATTTATGGGATTGCAAATTGCACAGTGCCAGTCAGTTTCGGATTGCGGTGGAACAGTTGTGCGGCAGTTCGCTTTGCTTTTTTTGCTTTTCTCCCATTTTTTTAAAAAAAATATTTCCTGTCTCTTTCCTGTAAAATTCACTGTTTTAGAGATGCTGGGTACCTTATTAGGATGTGTAGTATCTATCATGTTGATGCTCTTTGGAACAGTCTCATTCTCCAAATAATCTGAATAAAAAGGATAAAGTAACAACACATATGGTCTGTTTTCTTTTGAAATCAAACATTATCTAATTATTTAGTAATCATTAAGCTCCATAAAATCTTAATTTCATAAGATCATTTGTTTTGAACCTATTTTTATTGAAATAATATTTTACTTTGGTGTTTTTCTTTTTGGACGAAATTTTATTTTAACTCTTTTTTCTAATATTTATCTCTGATTCTCTGAATGAAGATACCTCTGATTTCTTGGTTCAAAATTATATTATAAAACTGTGATTTCTTGCTTCAAAATTATATTATAAAATTATTTGAAGTTTAAGAGAAGAAGCCATCAAAATATTTTTATAAAATATAAAAATGACAATTCTGCATTACATATGTTTCATTCTACCTATATGCACAGAAATTATTTCACAAATTATATATTTTCATATTATTTTTAAAAATCATCATCATTTCATAAATTCTACGTAGGGGAAGCAGATAATAACATATATCATTGATAAAACTATGAAGTATACTTTACATATATATTTCAGATTTAAAACAGTTTTCTAAAATTTTTACATCAACCAAAACTTTTAATTACTCTTGCATTGTTCATTATTTATAGTTTGATATGAAATATTTATAATAAAAGTGGATATGATCAGAAATTTAAAAATAAAAGAATTGAAATTTTTATTAACTTAAGAAATTTATTGTACTATCTTTCTTTTGAATGTTATATATATAATAATATGAGAGTATTTTGTTTTGAATACTAAGCAATTCTCGATAAGCTATATTTCACTATAACATTTTAAACAGATTTGAAAATTTTACTTATTTGAAATTTTAGTATTTAAATACAAATAAAAGCTACAACTGTTATTGTAATGCATTTTAGAAACTCAAATTTCTTGATTTGTTTTTCTCTCTAATGTTAATTAATGCTTTGTTTATTTAGAAATTAAATTATTCCAAAATTAACAAAAAAATTTCTATTGTTAGAAGCTTGCATTAATGGATTTATTTGAAATAAGTCCATCTTAAAAATATTTTTCCAACGAAAATGTTTTTTCAAAGATAATTATTTGCAATAAGTGATACAGAGTTTTATGATATATTAAATTTTATTATTTCTTTATCAACAACATTCGGTTATATTATAATAATAAATGCTTATTCACTGAATAAAATACACGTAACAGCAATTATATATTTTGACATGTTTTTATACTATTCAATAACACTAAAATGTTTAATACTGCATTTTGAACAAACCGGATCGTGTTGAAAATATCACAAGTTTTTATAATAATAAACGAATACAAATGCGTTATTTTTTTATTAAAAAAGCTAATTACTTATTGATTGGTGTTTCAATTTTCAGTTGCGTTCCTAAAAATATTCTGTTTTTAAATTATATATTTAAAATTACTGTATAAAAATATGTTACTTTTTGTTACATATACATACAGAAAAAATGTAATTTTACATCATCATAACATTTACGTAGCATTATTTAAAATCATTGTAAAAGAAATGTAGTTTAAATAAATAAGTAATGTTTTAAAATTACTATTTTCAACCATTAACAGAATTTTTTTATTAATTTCAATTCAAAACTTTCAGAAGAAGAGCTCTTTGTTTTGAAATCTATTGAATATAACTAAAAAGTTTTTTTGATAATTTTCTATAGTGTTCCATCACAAATATTTAATAATTTCAAACCATAATAAAATAAACACTTTTTCTACGCATTGTTAGGTAAGGAGATATGTTTAAATCACATAAATCATTATTCTTTAAGTAGAAATTTTCTCATTTAAAGGAAATGTTTACTGCTTTCTTCTGCTTAGTAGGTAATAAAACTTCCTTTCATTGAGAAATAATATTTCTAATTTCACTCGATGTTATATAAATAACTGTTATTACCTAACCAGAGATGTTCAGAAATAGTTTTCAGAGATTTGTAATTTTTATTTTGCTTTATTATGTACAGGAATACAAATATGAACATTTATTTTATGTATATAAAAGTATTTCTTTTAACTCACTTTTCAGAATAAAACTTTTTCCACGATACTCTACAAAAATAAATAACAAGATTTTTTAGAAAATAAGCATTCCTCTTTATAATCTACCAAAAAAAAGTATTCCAGCCTCCCAGTTACGTAAAAAAATCTTGTTATATGTTTTTCAGATGCACAACTAAATAGAAAAAAGGAGATTCTACTTTTTGATCCTAATCCATCAGTTTTATTGTCATCTCCTACTTTTACATCCATTTTTGCAATTGGTATAGTAAGCGATTCAAGTTCTCTACTTCAGAATAGAGTTTATCGGGTGCCTGGGGTGCGAGCCAGTAATCTCGCGAATATGACACCCGATAGAAAAGAAGAAGAAAAAAAAGAAACAAGTCCGGACAAGTCTTTTTCTTTTCCAACTCTTCTCTGGGAAGAAACCAGAAAGTTTCTTATTTCTTCTTGCATCTTTTTTTTTTTAGATATTTTTATGCGAGGACACTCTTTTTTATGATTGTTTGGTACGTCGAAGTGTCTTTTCTTTCTTTCCCGGTGTTGTCCTTTCTCCTCTTACTTCTCGATTCAGAAATGGTTGCGTGGGAGTTTATTGCAAATGAGTTATCTGGAGCTGTTCTCTGGCGAGTCGATACCAGCAGCTGGAATGGGTCTTAAGATGGAGGACATAAAAGAGGACTCATCGGTTTCTGGTGGCTGATACAGCACCTATCTTAGGCTGATTGCCTAGTTTTATGGAATGCTTGTTAACCTATTGAAGTGCCAAGAAATTTGCAAACTGAGAGCTACTCGGAATCGATAAAGATATTGGTGTTGTATTTTTGGATCTTATTTATAAAAAAACTGTTAAAGAAAGGATTGGAAAAATCAAACTGCATACTGTAGTTAAATTTCATAACTTATAGAAGACTTTTAACTGTTGATAATAAAAAAACCTGTTTAAAAACATATGTGGAATAATATATCTTAATTTATACAATAACTGAAATATTTTCTTTAAAGAAGAAAATCAGATGCTCTAAAAAGATAAATTTTGTTTGAAAATCTTGCAGTATTTTATATTTACATAAAATTTACATTCATGCTTATAGCTATGAATATTTCTAATATTTTTGTTAGTTGACTAAGATACTTATAAATATTCAAATAATAATTTAACACATAATTTATAAATTTCAAATTTAATTTCCTTTATGTTATTATATTCTGCTCATGATTATATTGTCATTTCAGTTTATGATATTGCATATTTCTTTTAGAATATAAAACCTATAAGCAAACCGGCTAATTCGTTGCAGATTTATGTTACCCAGAAATCACTTCCAATTTGAATGCGTAATGAAACAAGTTGCATTATTTCTCAGACATTAAATTTGTAAATACAAATAAACCATAAAAAGGGGTGAAAACATTTGTGCAAAATTTCCTAATATGAAGTATAACTTAAAAATTATCTTTTAAAAAATGTCAGAATCTTAGGATTTGAAATTTAAATCTGAGAAATGTCACATAATTAATGTTTAGAGCAATCAATTTCTCGATTCCAAAAGTCATACTAATATTACTTTTTTGATTTAATACTTGAGTATAAATTTACAAATGCTTAACGTATTTTAATGGTATCAATATGGAGTGATAAAAGTATGTATGTATTTTATCTTTAAAAATGTAATTGAAAAGTAAACATACGCATTTTAATTTTTATAACTAGAAGAAAAATATACATTTATAAATTCACAAGTTATTCAAAATTAAAATTAGATAATATATTGGTTACCTTCCATTAATAATAATAATAATAATAATATATATATATATATATATATATATATATATATATATATATATATATATATATATATATATATATATATATATATATATATATATATATATATATATATATATATATATATATATATATATATATATATATATATATATATGTATATATTCTTTTTTGCTAAGTATCAATAACCCACTGAGAAGCCTTTGTAAGAGGTGTAAATTTACAATCGTCTAAAAATTGTTATTAGCTTACTTAACATCATTAATACAAGAATATTGTAAGGCAAAAACCCGTGAAATATTTCGATATTATCAAAACTATTTAATATATTTGCATACAAAGATAAGACGCTTATTCTTAGTTTACATATAAACAAAGAATAAATCAATAATTCAATGGGTTCAAAGTAGTTACATCACATACTGGTAATGCGTATGCATAAAAATGCCTATATTCTAAATATAGCCCAATAAGTGCTTAAATGTTTCTACATTACCACCTGCTACATGAAAAATCGAATAAAAATTTGAATAAAAAATTATCGATCATGCAATCTCTCTGAGCGAGGGAATTCTCCCGAAGAAAAAACAAACAACACTCCCTTGCGTCTTTTTTTCTGCCAAAACGGTGTGGCGTGTTCGAAACCCAGCATATCGCTCCGATGGTGCGTGCTTACGTCAGCACGAATGGTCAAAATGACGTCTGAAAATGGGTTTGGCTTTTGGCTGGAAGATGCCTAAACATGCTCTCGGCACGATACCCAAGTGACGTCACGAAGGGGTGCCCCATCCTCCTTTCGCACGCAGATTTCTGAATCCGAAATGCTGGAATGACAGATGGTTTGGGATGGCAAGATTACATTTTCTTCCCCGTTCTTCTTTTTGTGAATATAAAAAAGGATAATCGTACATAAATCTCTGTGGAAAGAAATACTCCTTTTTTGCTGTGTTGTTATGTGTATTCAAATGTATTTTGGTAAGACTGGATTTCAATCGTTGAATTAAATTATTCATACATAGTAGGAGAATTATTTTTTAAAAATACATTATAAAAAAAAGAAGTCAGTCCAATTTATGCCTTTCAACTTTATGTCCGAATTTATTTTTTAAATTCCTTACACATTGCCTTATGAATCGATAACTTAACTCGATTTCAATAGAAAGTATTCACATGATAATTTTAACACCTTTTAATTTAAAATTAAGAAGATCACGAGATTTTTATTAATTAGAGTAATGTTGGTAGCATATTTTTTATTTTCATATCATGTTTCTGGCTTAGACACATAATTTATGCCTGGAATTTCATTCCGAGTAGATTTTCTTTAATGAAAATAAAAAATTTTACTGATCATTTAATAAATTTCTTTTTGAATATAATATTCAATTTTTAAACTATAAAAAATCAACTGATTAATATATGTTTAAAATTAATCAATTATTGTATATAAATTACAAACTTCAAATTTCTTTTTAAAGTGCTTGATTTTTATTCGCAGCATATAATATTAGAGAAGAAAATATCATTTGAAAACTATGTGATTAAGAAGAAATTTGTTTAAGATAAATGTTTTTAATTAAAATATAAGATGTGAGTGGTATATCAGTAACAATTAAACAATAGAGAGAGAGAGAGAGATTATAATTTGAAAAAAACCAGAGAATTATATTAAAAATAGGAAAAAAAGTTTAAAATATCTTCTATGTTAGATTTCATAAGTTGAATATCATTGTGCAACTTGTCTTTCTCACCTTCTTTACAAGCATGATTAAATTTTTTTAATATTCCTTTCATGACCAAATAAGTTTGCTTATAATTACTAAAATCAATATTTTACTTTTTTAAATTTAGTTCATAGCATCAATTATAGTTAAATTTTTAACGTGTAAAATTCATAACAGATTTTCAAAATTTTTATGAGCTAAAGTATTTAAAAATTCCATTAAATTAACCATTATGAATCATAAAATTCTTAATTAAATTACCATTGTAGTGTATTTTACTGCTTCAGTTATTTTTACAACGTTAAGTAAAGATATTTTCATACCAGTTATTTATGAATTTAAAAACATCTTTATATAATTCCTTCGGTTAAATTTCTATAAAGATCTTTTTCAAAACTTTTTTCAAATGTCTTTAAACAAATGATGACTGAGTACTTTGATGTTAGAAAACAGTTTAAAGAACAAGCTATTTTAATTAGGTTAATTAAAGCTATTTATTTAACTTAAGGTTGTTAAACAGTTTAATCAATCATAATTTACTTAGTTTTTTTTTAATTCTTTGTTGTTTCTGAATATAATTTTTACAATTTATTTCTCAATTTAATTTATCTTTGAAATTAAATTTGTCAAATATTTAACAATTTTTTTGGGGTTATTCAAGATAAACTTCGTGATTGTCAATTCAAATAAATTCAGTACTACGCTTAGTCTAGCTTAAATAAATAGTTCATTGAGTTTATTAAAAATAATTTCTTTTGATCACTTTGAAAAAGTTTTTCAAGCAAAATTACCTACAACAGTTCATATCAATAAATTATTTTTCGCAAATAAAATTATCCTTTTTTACCCATAGCTAAAAGGATTATCAGAAAATCATGGAAGTAACTTTTAAAATATTTCAATGGGAATTTAAATTCTGTTTTCCACGAAATAAAAGTTCAACTTCTGCTGTCTGAGTTAATATTCCATTTTGTCTTCGAAAGTGATGCGAAGGAAGTCGCTACTACTTCCCCTATCCCCGCCACGGGACATTTCATCCGTACGTGACGAAAATACGCTTTCAAGTATTCTAGATGCTGCAACGAAAAGTACTTTGCCTAAATCTCTGCCAAGCAACCAGATACACTAACCTCACTTCTAACAGTTCCTGACAGAGGCAACATCTCAAGTAACTTTTTTTCTTTCGTTCGCTTTTCTCCTGACCGTACACTTGCCCTCGTTCACTCCTTGTGACATCCGTGAGGCGTGGATAACAGCGCAACATTTTTTTTCCACCCAACTCTCTTGCCAGTTTCGTTTCCTATTTTCCTTAGCTTTTCATTTCTGAGAGGTGCTTAGCGAAATCTCAATTTTTTTTTTTATTTATTTAAGGAGTGGAATGTTGCTCATCGAAAACAGTTTGATGACTTGCGAACTTGAAAGTAGAGAAGGGGTGACTTTTAAATATTACTCGTAGGAATTATTTTTTATTTATTTAATATTATTTTTTTTTATCTTTCAGACGAAAATAGTTGCTCACTTATGTATTGAAGACGCGGTATATATGGCATAAAATCACTTTAATATAATTCCTATTTTTATAGGAAATTAACTTCTTGATTTTCCAATAATTAAAAATAAAATATATCAATGTAATTCCCATTTTAGAATTACATTGATGTATTTTATTTTTAATTATAGGAAAACTAAAAAGAATTTTTTATCATGAAGAGAGATGTAACGAACAAAATTAAAATTAGTTATTTTTTAAAACTCTCCATATTTTATTTATTAATGACATCTGAAAAATGTATATTTTAATGAAGTTATCAAACTCTGACTTCTTTTTATTATTTGTTTACATAGGATAGCAATTAAAATTTTAAAATTTTTAATCTGATAATTATATTTTATATTTTGTAAGTATTTTAAAAATTAAGTTATAAAAAGATTTATTTTATTTATATCATTTTATTTTTTATTTAATATTATACCAATATTTTTCATGTCTCATAAATTAGTAAATTTACCCAATTACTTAATTCATATAAAGCACTCAACATTGTTACTTCATATAATTTACTTAATTAAAATTGACTTAATGTAACTAAAAGCAATAAAGTACTTTATTATATTTCTGAAATGAAAGATTTAGCAAAATAGATTTATTTTATATCTTTGTATTGTTTATTAAATTAAGAATTGGAATTTACATGTAATGTTTTTACTCGAAAATTTTGGATGTTCAAAACCTATTAACACAGAGAATCCAAATAAATAATGACCACAATAGTTGAAAAGTACAATAATTTTCCAAAATGTTCCTGCATATTTATTGTTTATTTATTTGTATTGCGTTAATTTTAGTCGGGGCTCAGACAATTTAATATTTTTAACTGACAACTAAATACGAATGAAATAAATTTACTTGTCGTTTAACAACAGATTTTATCATGTACGGATTGCGTGGGAGTTCTGTTTCTCTAAGCGTTTCTTCAGACGGTCTCCTCCTTCTGCCATAAAGCGATTCACAATTTAGATGCAAATGTCCGATAATCGTCTTCATTCAGAGGAGGGGTGGGTCAGTCCGGAAACGTGGAACGATTTGAATTTGTAACCGAGTAGAAAGACTTCACACGCAAGTATTAACTTGGGTTAAGCGGTCATGTTCACCCAAAATTTATAATGCTGGTGAGGAACAAGTAATTTTCAGCCTCACCCACCCACGCATAGCTTTCTAGATCCCAAATAATGCGACTTTACCACGCTTCAACGCATTTCCGAGCAGTTTTGAATGTATGAACTTTGAATTGAACTTCCTATTTAGCTTGGAAGCAATCTGAAATCCTAGCTCTTAAGGGGAATTTTGAATTCGAACAGATTTATAACGCGATATTCATTTTATAGTTAATTTATTCATCAAATTATAACTTTTTAGAATTTTACTTGAAAATTAAAAATAGCCTTTAATTGAAAAAATTTTGATTCATACGAAAACATTCAATTAAAATAAGTTCTTTTATGTATCAATACAATTAACTTTAATTCGTATTTCTCCTTGAATTAAAAAAATTTATTTTAAGCTATAAGAAAATGTGATTTTTTATATCATAACGATTAAATATTATAAAAATTCTACATTTTTAAAACCATGATTAAATGTATCATTACAGTTTTAAACTAATTATTATGTCAGACAGCAATAAAATGAATTATGTAATTGAAAATAGATAATAAGTATTTTATTCTGAATTAAAAATATTGAAATGCCTTTTAAAATCTTATATCTTCATATATTTTTTAAACAGTCGTTAATAATATGTTACGAAATACAAAGTATATAATTATACATTACGACAATTTCATCAGGGGCAATTACTGCATGAAACATGAAATTTAGTGTTTTATAAAACATTTCTCTGTTATGTTTGCCTTACAATGGGTAAGATTTTGTTAGTTATTTTTTCAAAATGTTTCTTTTTTTTAAGTTTATGTAACTCTTAAAAATAACACTAAAAAGGCATATTGACATTTCTGAGGACGGCTTAATTTGATAGAAAATTAATTAATTTGACTTAAATATGGAAACAATTGAGTAGTTTTCCTTTAATTTAATGACATTTCATACCGTCGCAGAAATAATTGCAATGTTTCTTTCAAATGTATTAATAGTAATTAAAGAATACAACACTCTCATTTTAGGTTTTTTTTAAATTAATATACTTCGAATGTCATTTTCATGTCTTTAATTTTAAAACAATTTATTTTGTTTGTTTTTTTTTATGTGTAAGTAACATTGAATTGAAGAGAGTTTATCATTTAATTATGGTTAAAAGTAAAACAAAATGCAATCATTTATTGAAATTAAAATATGCAATTTATTTATTCATTAAATTGAATTTGTTTATTTTTAAAAGAAGAGGTTCTGTTTGATTGTGATCTAAGTTTCAACTTAGATATATTATGTTTTGAGCAATTATTACAGTTATATTAATGAGATTTTAAAAAATTACCGATGCAAGTTTTAAAATAGTTTGAAAGAATAAGGTTTAAAGTAATTAAAATGTAATTTATGCTGCGATAAAATTAAATTTTAATGTTAAATTCGTTTATCTTTTCACCCATTGTTTCACAATTATCTTAATTATTCTATTAGACATACCTCAATGAGAATATAATTTTCTTTTAATATTTAAAACAATTGATATCATATTATCGAATTATTTAAGATTATAAATTAAAATCTTTTAATTGTATGCTAAAAGCTTTTCATGTAATGCAGAAATAAAATTTAAAAAATACTCAGAACATGTGCTCTTAAAATTTTTACAAATTAAAATTGTTTTTAATTTTAAATTACCTATTTAAAATTAACATTAATTTCTTATTTTTAATGATCCTTTCACTGAAATTTCCATCGTGTTAATAAGTAAATTTATTTTAAAAATATTTCTCTGTGCATGTTGAGAAAATTGTACATTATTATAATTAATTTTAGTTTTAGATAATTAAAATTAAGCTTTTATTTATTGTTCTTAAAATTTAAATGTCAAATAATTATGATATTTGTAATTAAGAATTAGAGCTTTGTATAACAATTCTCATTTTTAATTATAAATATAATAAAGAGTTATGCATATAATGCATTTGTATGATCATGCAAATATAATACTTTAGTCAGTTAAGCTTTTACCTGAAATTTAAAATTTTATTTTAAAATCTATAAATTTATTTTTCATTTCAGTAACAATCAAATAAACTAAATATCTTATTTAAATATAATTAATAGGTTTATTGAATCATTCAAATTAAATATATATTAAAAGTTTTAAAATTTAAATATCTAGTTACTTCAAATATTCCTTTAGTTCCGTAATATTTAATTATAAATATTTATTTTTATACATTATATAAATGTATTTCTCTATTTTATTCTAATCTTAATTTGAGTCAGTTTATAAAACTAATATGTCTTTGAATTTTTTTATTATTTAAGAAAACAATATACTCAAGAAAATGTATTCAGTAAAATGTCACATAATGAAAAAGTTTTTTCCAGGAAAAATTATGGAAACAAATTATTTATCATTATTTCATACATACAACTAACTCAAAAATAAGTAATCTTATTTCCAAATGCACAAAACCATTTCATCGGAAAAGAAAAATATGTTTAGGGTATAAATAAAAATATTCTTTCTTTTATTTAAATGTGTTATGTGAGCAACAGCTTTTTGTTACACCAAAATGGTGATTTGGTGTTCAATCTCAATTTCACAAGGGAATAGCATGTTTTTTGGCTATTTCATTCACATTTTGAGTTTTGTTCTTTCACTTAACTGACTATTTGCGTGCCAATTTCAGTATCAAAACAACCAAAATATAACCAAAGTGGCTAGAAAACGTGGACATTAGCTACTGAAATGTAATAATGAATTTCGGTTTGATTTATATATATATGGTTGAGTATGGACGAATTAGGTTTATTATTGTTTTTTTTAATCGGGTATTTTACTATACAATTTGAATGACATCATAACTTTACATAACATTATTTAGTACAAATTTATTACTTTAGTAGGTAATGCAAAGGAAAATTCACCAAAAATGTTTAATTAAATATAATAAAAGCTTTTATAAAGGAAAAGAGAAAGTGTATAAGAATAAATTTTAAAACTTCAGGGTTAGGAATAACTTTGGAATCAGATCTTACTGGTAACATACTTTCCTTAGCGATTGAATTTGAAATTCATTTCAGTTGAAAGTTATATTTGGCTTTACACCATGCTCTGCATAAACAATTAACTGGAAACTGTTTTAAGGCGCTTTTAATATTCTTACTGGATAATCACCATTTATGATTTTTCATAATTAGTAAGCCTTATTCACGCATTTCATTACGTTTTAACTCAGAAAATGGAATTATTTAGACGAAATATCAAAGAAAGGCTTAATATTTCATGTGAAATTCCTCAAAGCAACCTAGAAATAAAAAAAAGAAAATTCAAGAATAAGAAACATTTTAATTAAATGTAAAATTTATTCAAGTAAAAAGAGAGGATAGTGAATTCTTGCATGAATTTCACGCCATATTTAAATATAAAAATTAACAATATCCTATACTACACAAAATATTTCTTTCTTTAAATTAAACTAATTATACTAAAAAATGAAAAAATTATATTTAACTTAAAAAGTTTATTAAATATAAAATCATAAATTATTAACTTTAAAAATTGTTTAAATATGCTAAAATTCTTTGTATACAGTGAAGTGATCTTATTAAAAATAATGAATTTACATAAAATATTTTTCTCAAAATAAATTGTATGGCTATCATGATAAATTTTATTCTCTTAACAATTTGTATATAATAAGTTTGTAAATGTTCGTTCTGTTTTCAATTACAACTGTACAATATTGTAAGTTAAAATCTAGTATTATCATATCTCAGAATAAATTAATAAACGATATCTATTGAATAATTTTCGCTTAATTTGTTTAATTTAACAATATGGAATGATGCTATTGTGGTATAAACTTTATACAACTTTTAAAATTGGAGAACTTTTACATTCATTATTTTTGTAGCAGATTTAAAATTATTTTTCAAAATTACAATAATAGCTTCCAATTAAAATATTATGATTACTTTTTAATATTTTGAACAGATAAATAAATATACTACTTTTCTCATAATACCTAGAAAACAAAAAAATAATTTTTCTCCTCTAACACCTTTTTGATTTGTTGACCACTCTGATATTGCACGCTTCAAGAACTTTCGAAAATATAATAGCTTGAGGGAACGCGTAAAAGGAATTCTCGAAGATCCCATAAAACATTACATTTAGTTAATTACCACTCGGAATTAATTAACTATCAGGCTACTTCGTAATCTGCATGTGTAACGCCATAGGTCACTTTAAACAACATGTGAAGTTCCTCATTTGTGGCTCCAGTAGTTTTATCTACCGGAAAGTATTTACATGGTTTGTAACATTTAGAATTTAATGTGGTTGGAACTTATTTATAGTAACTTGCATAAGTCTGAATAGTTAATATCTATTAAAATTTCAAGAGATGAAACAATCAAAATATTTAAGTTAATTATATTAAGTAATGAATGGAAAGTATAAAGAGCTCATGTAGTGCTTGGTTAAATTATGAACATTACATATAAAAATTTTAATTTTAGCATATTCATTTACAACTAAAATTCATTTATTTATTAAAAAAATTAAAAATGAAAAGCTCATGAAAGTACTATACATTAATAAAGTAACAAAAATTTATTAAGAAAAATATATTCTATTTTGTCTACCACATGAACTAAAATTTGGGTCACCAACTCAAACTTCTCTGCATACTAGAGTTCAAAACACTAAAGCATAAATGCAATATTTCAATTTGTATAAAATCCTTTTAAATGTATATCTACTCTAGAATGTGAAGTGAATTTTGCAGAATTTTTACATGCTTTATTATATGGAATATAAATTTCTATAATATATCAAATAAATTAATAAATTGTTCTTAAAAATGAGACATGAGTTTATTTTTACTTTACAAATATATAAAATGTAATTATTAGGAATGCATATCAAATTATAAAATTGACTTTTAAAAAAATAAAATAAGCTTTAATAGATTTTTAAATATAGGAAAAAACGTAATATAGAGCGAGAAATATTATTTAGTCAATTAAAAAGATCTGCATGTATAAAAATGTAACATATTTGAAATTCATTAATGATATCTAGGATCAGACCAATATTTTATAAACTATATCTCAACAGGTACTAATATTTTATAATCTTTAAATCGTAAAAAATGTAGGACCACAATAATATTTTATGAGCTTTTAAAATGAGAATAAAATATATATTTTACAATAACAATGTAAATTATTTTTAGTTAAATCTTATATATGTAGAAATTTCCTATTTCAATAAGTATTTTATTATTCTTTAAATATAGGAATATAGGATTATCTCACAAAAGTACTGTTTCAGCTGATATTTAGTAAACTATATATATATATATATATATATATATATATATATATATATATATATATATATATATATATATATATATATATATATATATATAAAGTTATACATGTATACTGCATATCAGAATGTATTAGTTCAAGAATCAACAACTCATCAAAAAGTAAAATATAAAAAACTTCACAAACCTCTGGCAAAACGATATGTGAAACCAATATTGGTTAAATATTTCTTTATATAAACATAAAAAGGGTACCAAATAACTATGATGAAAAAATGAAACATTTAGGAGAAATAGATATCATTGGCCAGATGAGAAGAGTACAGAACGAAAAACGATACATATGTTTTCTTATTTCCGATACAACAGACACGTCCTAAAAATCTCAACCCCACACCTACACCCACCTACGTAAAAGAACTCCAAGGGGGAAAAAGAGCTCTACGATAGGAACATATCCGAAAATAAAGAAAATCCATAATAATATCGCAGTTTAGGCTTCAGTACACATAGATCTCGGGAAGAAGTGCTTTCATGGCCACCTTGCCTTCCGCTTTCGGGAACTGTTGCCAATACACACGTAGAAGTTTTTACATTTCCATCACATACGCTGATGTGTGAGGAAAAAATATATATATAAAAAAGGTTATTTCTTTTCCAACAACAGCCAGTAACTCTTTGAGGAAAACTTCTTATAGATTCCAACTTCTGATTTTTCAAAAATGTCTGCCTACATTGGGTCTCGACTTTGGATAAACACGCCAAGAAGATGGAAATGAATTCTTTTGCAATTTTCTGGCGAAATAGCTGATATATTTTTCTTTTATTGGTGAATTTTTTTGTGTCTAACTTTCTGATTTCGGATGCCCAAGTTTGTATGGCTCATGACCATAACATTTGAAATTTTGGTAAACTACTATAAGTAGCGAACATTTTTATTCTTTATTAAGCATCATACCCTATATTTTTTCTGTAAAAGTTTGGAATACTATACAAATTTTCCATTTATTTTTGAGTAAGATATTTTTCTTTTAAAATTAATGGCTTTATTAAATATTAATTTAATCAAACAATACGAACATTAACATTACATTGACTGTACTCATCCATTTTCGTAGGGGTAAATTTACGTTTTGTTTATGTACTGTAAAGCTTTTAATTCCATATGATCGGAGTTATTTTTACATTTCTACAAATACTTAAGTACATAGTTTTATTAACAAGTGTCTGTAGTTGCCAATCAAAATATAGAACTTCAGTTCTTAAATTTAGTAAAAGCAAATGAGGATTAAAGAAACACATAATTACTTTTTATGTATTAATTATACATTTAAAAAACAAATAAAATTATACATTAATTGCTTTTATATAATTTATGTAAACTTTTATAACTTAGAATGAAAAATTGGCAAAATCTGTAAACTCCCTCAGTTTGGTTTGTTTGTCACTCAACAGTCATTTTTTGCACACGAGGGCTAATTACAGACCAGGACTTACGGCTTATATTGGATTCCGAACCATTACAAATATCCATGCCCAAGGTGGGATTCGAATCCACGAACTGTTAAACCGAAGGCAAGAGCACTAACCATTCGGCTGCCAGCTCAGCCATAAACTCTCTCAATGGAATGAAGATATTAACTTCCTAGATTTTCTGTATTTATTAGAAAAGAAATCACATTTATCCATTTATGATAAATTTAAATTATTATTACATATATATATAAATTGTTTATTATAGACATATATAATACATTGAAAGAAAAAATGGAGTATAATTACAAATGCTATAAATATATATATATATATATATATATATATATATATATATATATATATATATATATATATATATATATATATATATATATATATATATATATATATATATATGTAATCGATTATTGGTCTTTTTGAAAATATATTTAGCGATTATTTTAGATTTTAGGGGATATGCAAATTTTTTGTTTGGTGTTTTCAACTAATTTGGTAAATATAATAAATATCTTTTTTTAATTTGAAGACCAATTTTATTAGCATCTTATAAAACATTGCGCATATTAACATGAAAACAAAGGCAAACAAAAAACAAAGTAAGTTTTAAAAGGGAAATTTTAGCGAAGTAGAAATTAAAAGCACTCTAGTTTTAAAAGGAATATTTTATGTAAATGAAAATTCCAGTTTATCCTAGCATTTTCTGAACGAATTCTATTACCAAGCAGAAATTAGTAATAAAATTCTCTGTCTGGGTCCTCGAATTATAGCGGCAAAAAATTTTTTTTTCATAAAATCAATTAATATTACAAATTTAATACTCTTTTTTTCATAATTTAATTATCAAAATATTTGAAATCTTCAATTTAAGATAGAAAGAAAAATTTAAATGCATGCACTTGTTTATAATAATAAATATACAATTTATGTTAAATATGCAAATTTTTATTTAAAGACAGCATTCAATTGTTTCGTACTTCGTTACGAAGAAAAGTTGAATTTTATATTTTTGGGATTTATGTTATTAGACCTTAAAATCTCAACTTCCAAGTGTCATAAAGTGATGCTCTCACAATACATATTTTGTAATTAAAATAATCATTAATTAAAAATCATTTGATTATGAAAATAACTAGTTTTTACTAAAAATATCAAATTAAGTATTTGCATATTGAGACTGGTTTATATAAAATAAAAATATAAAATAATGTCTAAATAAACCTTTCTCACTGATAAAATCAACTTATTTTTTGAACATTAATGACTCAATGATTTATTTTTAAATCAAATATTTTAAATTTTTTTAAATAAATTTATGTCTCAGTGTATTATTATGAATACATTGATCACTTATATCAAAGACCTATATTCTCACTTCAAAATTCTTGATATTCCTACAAATTAATAATATAAAAGATGAACTTTTTATTTAATAAAATTAATTTTTATTTAATAAGGTTGTCAATTACAATAAAATATTTTTACTCAATAATGTTTAGATGTTTTTAATCAATATTTATCAAAATAAATGTCTCATACCAAGATAAAAAATATATGGGTAACTTTAGATAATATTTCCAATGACTTATACATTAAAATTGTAAGAAAGATAGTTTTTTGACCATGGAGGAAAGAGACAATTAATGTTTTCGACTCATGTTTAGGAGGCGCCTTTAAGGGGTATATTCGATTTATTATGAGCTATGGGAAAGTTTAATGCTCTAAACGTGATTGTTTTGCTGAAACCGAAAGTTATAATTCAAAAATTTCTTTCAAATCCTCTTCTCAAAATTAATGGTGTATAATGGGCTTAATGTACTGTGGCTTCTTAATGCTTTCTCGAAAGCAGGAACGAAAACGAACGGAATGTATGGTTGAAATCCATGAAAACGCCAGAAGACTGTTGCATCTGGCTCAAACGATACGGCTAACAGGTTTTTTCATTCAAAAAAGGAAAAAGCCCCCCGTCCCATCTTCCCATCTTGTTGCTGTTGCCAACTATTTTCAACAGAAAAAGCAGCTAAAAACTGGCAGAAAAGCGCAAAAGAAATATTCAACATTTTTCTTTCATTTTTTTTTATTCTCTCGTCTGTCGTTTATCTTTTCTACGTCATTATCTTTTGATTTCAGCAGATTCTGCTTCAGCCTTTTTATATAACTGCAACTTTGCCGAAAGGAAATTTCGAATGTATAAGAAGGAATAAATTTCTTTCCCCGCTTGCAGTTAGCTGAATTTTCTTCTTTATATATTGTTGTTATTAGAACTTTTTTTTTCTTATTTCTTCCGTTTTTAATGCTAAAAACTTACGCAAGGCCCTCCTTTTTGCTGGCTGAATTATCGCATTAAAATTTTCGGAAAGGGTACTTTTGAGGGAAAGCTGCTTTGCATTAAAATGCTCCTCCGTCCCGAAGTCCAAGATTAGAGAGAAATATCTAACAAAACACCGGAGGAGGGATAAGAGAGTAAGAAAAAGGGAAATATTTTTCCCTCTTTGCTCTTAGAAAATGGCTGAAGACAAAATATAATGAGAATTTGACCGAAAAGTGGAGATAAAGATTGAGGATTTACTTACACATTGTCCTCATTTAAATGGTTAAAGCTGGCCTTTTGACATTGCGTAGTTCATTTGAATATTTTCTCCCTCCTTTCTTTGAATGAAGGGAAGTGCCTTTGTAAGGAGAAAAGTTTTATGAAAAGACACGGAACCAAGCTTTAAGACAGAATTGAGTTTCTTTTGAATCTAAGGAGCATTATTACAAGTTCAGTTATTGAAAGAAATGTTCCATTAAAGTTCGGCAGTTCTTGCCATGCAACACTACCGAAAATCAATACAATTAACTTAATATTAAATGCCTTTCCTTTTTTTCGAGCACACAAAAATAAAATTCCTTCTGTTTAAAGGCTTCGTTTAATAGAATTTTGGAAGAGATGACTTTAATAAATAACGGAAATTTGATTAAATTATCAATTATTTGGTGGCTGAAAAATATTCAAAGAAAATTTAATATAAGAAAAACAAAGAAAGTTTACTTAAAGATAAACACACTCATTTACTTTAAGTGCACATTTACAATATGCAAATTTTTATATTTTCGTATGTAGGAATTACTGTTGCTTGCCTATTTCTAAAGAATAAATTACAACTAACTCTACAATCTCACCTGAAAACTTTTCATTTCAAACTACTTTTACATATTTTATAAATGATGTAACTATAAAATGTTTTTGTCATATTGTAAAATAGAAATAAAATTTAAGAGGAAAATATAAATTTGAAATTTTTAAAAATAATTTCCGTTAAACCAATGAAATATTTAATTTAAACCAATTATTTTTTCCCAATTGTGATGAAAGTACAAACGATTTAACACTTTCTTCTCAAATATGGGTTTGATATATATTTTTAATTTTTAATGATATTGGAATTATGTGGGGAAAAAGTAGAGGAAAAATCCTTATTCAAAAAAATTCATAATATTCATAATTTTCATAAGAATTTTCATTTTTCATAATTTTCATAAGATTATTTATTCCCTTTATTTTATTTATAAAATTTGCTTTTGAAAAACTCATTATAAAAATATTTGTTTTAAAATAATATATTCAAAGTGCTAAATATAATACTAACAATGAAAATAAATTAAAATGTTTAGATAGTGAACATAGTAATTTTAAAGTTAAGAAAACTTTTACCATATATTTTTCACACACACACTTTTTCATGTATATAATTTACTTTTTTTTTTAATTATTTTTCTAAACGGCATATATAAAAGCGGAGAATGGTCAGAAATAAAAAAACAAGTATATTTTAAATTTGAAATCTTTCAAAAAAATTATAAATAAATATTTTGAAATGTTGTTTTTTAAAAACAAGAAACATTGGTAAGACACAAAAATTTTAAAACGCATAATTTGATATAGTAACATTTTTGTGTTTTAAAAACGCAAAAGTGTTGTCTTACCATTTTAGAAAACTTCTGAATAGAAATAAGCAAATAATATATGTTAGCATTTTGTATATGAATATTATTTCCCTTTTCAATCCACAAATTCATTGCATAAAAAGTACATTTGATTTACTTATTGTTATAATTAATTTAAGTTATAATAATAAATGAATATAACAATAAGTAAGTCAAATGTAATTTCCAATTTTAAATTAATATAATTAAGGAAAAAATAAATGATATTTCTTTATATATAACGATATTTTATGTATTCTAACATAACAATAAGTAAATCAAATGCAATTTTCAATTAATATAATTAAGAAAAAAGTAAACGATATTTTATTCTTTTAAAGCAAGTTAAAATTTATCACGAACAATATATTCATGAGAACAGCTTTGGATAAAAGTAAGAGCTCGATAAACTCACATTGTCAAATATATGCCTCCCTTAAGGAGCCGACTCTTTGCAAAATGAAATGAATAGCATAAAAAATTCATGTCAAATGTTCAAATGCGCGTGTAATTTGCTTTTGTTCCGAATACAATCATTCTTTCAGCATTATCGTTCGAAAAAGCTTGGAATAAAGTTCCATGTCCCTTTTAATCTCTATCTATATTAAGTCTTTCTGTCTCTAATGTCTGCCAGTTTAAGAAAATCGCTAAAACTATTTTCCTAAGGAAATAAATGTGTAGGAGAAAAAAGAGCAAAATTAAGTCAAAACGAAATGTCACTTAATAATTTGAAAGCATTCGGCAGATACATATTTTTTTTATCGTCTGCTTATTAGTTATTCTATTTTTTGGCCACCAGCCAATATTATTCCAAGCGAAAGAAATTTATCCATATTTCTTCTTTTATTTTGTTAATGTTGGCAACAGCAATGATTGTAAATTATATTACGCACGCGCGGACGTCACTCGTGTGTCAAATATGCGCGCCCAAAACGTCAAGATTTTTTCTTCTTTATTGGAAATTGCTTTTTTCAATTTTGGAACGTAAAAAATGTATCAAATGTCAAGTTAGTGTCTAAATGTAATCTTTATGAAAAAAGAATGTATCCTTTTCTTAGATGAAGCTAACTATGTAAAAATATTTCATAATTGCTTTCTTTTCAGTGTAAGTCGAAAGAATTTAGAAATGAAAAAATACCAAGATTGGATCTAAATGGTTCATAAATATTTAATAAGTAATATTAAAAGCTGATTCTGCAACAAATATTTGGGAAATATTTTTAAATAACTATCATAAAATATGTCTATTTTATTTTTCTACAAATAATAAATATTTTAGTTTTTTTTTAATTCTACTGAAAATTAAATGTTATTTTACAAATCAAAATCAACAGTTTTAGAGCAACTTTAATTTTTGAAGCATTCGATAAATATAATGCTTTTAATTTAGTACAAAAAAAGTTATTTAACTCACATATGCAGTGTAAGCATATTGAACACATTATTATTACTCAGGATATAAATTCTCGTAATGTGAAGCAAATATAAGAAAGTGTAGAAAAATGATAAATATATTATAATAAGATCTATCTTTGAGAGAGCAAAATACAGAGTCATATTATTTCTTTCTTTAACTTTCATCTTCAGATGAAAGTTAATCAAAGAAATAATTTAAAGAAAAATTATATAGAATTATTTTAGTACATATTACAAAATAATAAAAACTCGAACTTTTGCAATTACATTTATTTTAATAAAATATTAAAATATCAATCAGTTATATTCTAAAACAATATTACATGTTGAAACGAAACAATATTAAAACAAAAATTTTTGTTCAGAATATATTTATCCTATTAATTTTGAAAGCAAATAATTATCACACATTTTTATAAAAAGATTTTTACGGTAATAATTATTTTTAAAAGCTTTCATTGCAATATATTTAATTGATAAGATATTTCAAACTCAATTACATTCATTTACCAAAATAATCAAACAGATTACGTCTAAATTTGTTGATACGAAATTTATAAATATTAAAAAATAATATAAGTTGCGTTCTTACATTGCTTTAAAGAATCCTTTATCAATAAATAACATAATTATTAAAAAAGGCAAAAAATAAAAGTAAAAAAATTATATATATATATATATATATATATATATATATATATATATATATATATATATATATATATATATATATATATATAAATATTGCAAATATTAATTTAAGAGTGTATTCATTAATCGATATCAGATTTCTTATTTGATAGCATATTAATTTAATTAAAAGATCAAAAAGTAACTATAAACCCGTATTTAGTACATAATCATGAGATCTTGTTTTTTTTAGATATATTTTCTTACTTTTTTATAACATAAAATTAACACATTGAAAAAATTTTCACGGATACTGGTACACATAAATAACATTTATTAATAAAAAAATTAAAGTATGAATAAAAAAATTAAAAAATTAAAATAAAAAGATAAAATAAAAAATAAATAAAATAAAAAATAAAATAAAAAAAATTATAAAAAAATTAAAATAATTCTTAATAACGACCTAAGTAAAAATGGATTAATTTTTAATACATAGAATTATAATAAATTATAACACTTCTGTTTAATTAATAGTACGTTTTTGGTATCTAAATAATATGAATCAAAAGTATAATGTCTAAATTAACATAATAAAATAATAAAAATGCTGAATAGTGAGTCAAAATATTTCATATAGCTTCTAATAGCATAAATATTTATTTTCGACATACAGAAACTGTTTTATGAGAAGTTCCGAGAAAATTTATTGAAATTCTCACTAATGGTTTTCAAAACTTAGTATAAAATTAAAGTTCAAAGTTTCCATTGTATCTTTTCATAAATAAAGTATTCTAATACTATTTTTACCTATGAGTTTTTTATGCTTTAAAAAAATAAATTTAATAAATATTATAATATAGCAAATCAATGAAAGGAGCATAGTTTTTAAAAAAATTTTCTACATTAAGTATAAAAATTAAAACATTTACAAAAAAATTGTTTGAGTAAATGACCCAAAATTTCATTCTAAATAGAATGTATTATTAATTTCAATTTATTGCTAAAATGTATACCTTCTAATTAAGTTTTAATAATTCCATTTTTATCATTTATGTAAAGTATATTTTTATGTTTTTTAAAAAACAATTTTCATTGTAGCTATTTAAATTTTTCATTGAAATAAAAATGTATAAATTATCATAATATAAGAGAGGGGCCGTGTTAATTAATAAATACATAAAGTTTCTTTAGATACCATTGTAATGTTGCACACCGAGACCCACCTAAGGAATAATTTATTCATAATATATATATATATATATATATATATATATATATATATATATATATATATATATATATATATATATATATATATATATATATATATATATATATATATATATATATATATATATATATATTATGAATAAATCATTCCTTAAATCAAAAATAACAAAAGCATATTATAGTAATACTATGATTTATGAATGAAAAATCAATTTGTTTAATTGATGAATCATAGTAAATCGTCTTTTCTCGAACAAGTTTTATTAATGCCTTACTTGTAGAAAGTGATTGCAAAACGTATCAGACATAAACAGATGACAAAAGAACCAGACAAAATCGATTAAAGATGGAATCCACGACGCTCCATTGTTAATTATGATTTATATATGTTCTGCTTAATATTTAGAATTTTTGTTCAGTGTGAGACAAGTATTATGAATGTTTCCCAAGTAATAAATTATAATTAACATACATCTCATTAAAACAGTTGTAAATAATGCTGGAAAGTTCCTGATATGAAGCTTTCGAAAGTTTATTTCAAATCTTTACATGAATTTAGAGTATAAAAGTTTCGATATAAATAATGAGTTATTATTAATAGTTTCGTAATAAGCCGTTTAATCTTGATAGCGCTAATGTTTAAAATGTCTATTGTATAATGTGATGTATTCAAAGCAAGTGGCATTTTAATAATGGCAATTTTTCTTACTAAATCTTATCTTTATGTTAATTCAAAATGAATATGTCATCTTATATTTAATTGATTCAAATAGAAATTAACAAAAAACTACTTTTAATCATTTAAATTATCTCTTTAGAAATTACTGAGCAATTTAATAAAATTATTTCTCCTAAATCAAAATTTTTCTTAAAAATCTCTTATTTCTAATTTTAAAATTCCAAAAATAATGTAGAAATATTGTTCATAGTAATTAAATTAAGAAGTTTTCAAATAATTTATTTCTATTTTTTAAGTAAAACTTGTTTTTATTTCGTAGTTGATTTAATTTTTTTCCATATATCTCTAAAACTTAAAACTTACACTGCAAATGTTAAATGTATTACACTAAATTATTTTATGTGTTAACGGGAAATTATCAAAAACTTATACATATAAACAAAGAATAATTAAAATAAATTGGAGTTACATTACACATTCAAGGTTATTCTACATTTACTAATCTATACTATCAAATTTCAGTGGAAATATATTAGTTTTTGACTATTTTGCATTCAATCTGTTAAAAAAAAATTAAAGCAACAAATTTTTCTTTTATTACTGGATCTCAACTTTTCAGTTTTAATTCTACATTTTATATCCGTTGTAGTACAATTCACGTTTACAGCTACTTTTTATTCTTTATTATTATTAAATTGTCGATAAATTATTTTTCCATAGTAAATTTGATTTTTGAAATTGTTATTCAAATTGTCAAATTGATTAAACATTTATTCATTTTTTGCTCAATTTCCAAACTATTGCAGTCTTGTTCATCATATCTCTAATTTCACATGGTATTTAAAAATTTAAATTGGGATTTTTCTGCAGTGTTTATTCAAGAAATATATATTTTCAACTATATATTTCTTGAAATTCACTGGTGAATGACTGCATACTAGGTTCATCATTGTGTTTTTAATTTATATGTTGTTTGAATTAAATTGAATTCATCATTGTAAGGCATTCCTGTCTATGCCTTATTGCTCGTCATATATCTGTGGAAAAAGTTCAGTATGATAGCAAATAACCATCGCCTCCTGATATAACTCTGAGATTCAGTTAGAGTTAGATTAGGTCAACAAATGTCGTAGAGAACTATTTCCTCACCAAATATTATTTACGTTTATTAGAAAAGAAATTGCCCTGAGGATGGAGCCAAATGTACCTAATAAATCTAATATGCAATTTACTGACAAGTAAGTGATTTAAATAGGTTAATTGTGTTAAACAAAAACTGATATATATATTAATTTTATGCAAAGTTGCAATGACTAAGTTATCTTATTCAATTTCATTTACATTGTAAAAGTCAACACCGCACAATATTCATTTTGAAGTTGTTTCTGTAGATCTAGATTCAATTTTCCCTCTTTTGCTAGAAGTGAAATAAGGAGTAACCAAACTACTTTTTCTAAATTAGAGCCATTTTTTGCATCTTTGAAACATTTATTTTCAGATATCTGTTTCCAGAAACAATAAAGGCGTGATACTTTGTTAATGATAAGGCAAGATTGACAAGACGGAATTCTAATTCATGAATCCAATCAATGAGTCAAATACCTTATAATTCTTATACCAATGAATCTTATACCAATCAATCAAATACCTTATGAATCTTATGAAGAAAATTTTGTCTGCATACTTTCGGATTGTAAAATGCTATTTCGAATGATGTGTCCGTAAACTTAGAAATGTGATTTGGATCATGCCATCAAATCACTCCAATGAAATGTAATGATTCCTAGATTAATATGAGATCATCGCGCTCATCCATTTTTCTCCATACTAAAACAGGACTGGTGCGACACTTCAGTTTGAATCAGGACTTGTCAGTAAGAAGAATTAGAACCCAATCAATTTTGCTCGAATCTCAATGTCAACAATCCACATTCTTTGATAAATATGGTGTCTTGATTTTGCAGAAAAACACACCAATGATCTAATAAAATATTCGGTTTGATGATTATATTTTCAATTTTCAAAAGCAGGACTTTTTTGCATGTTTTGCCTTGATGAGATGATATATTGGTAAGCATTTAATGTTGGGGTATGCAGAAGAACTTGTCTTAGTTGACATCAACAATCTATGTTTCTTAGAATCGATTCCATATACTTACTCTAAACAACACCCCTTTCGACACTCCTTTAACATTAACTGCATTAAAATACTTACAATACAACGAGGTGCGAATTTCAGAAAAAATCACATTGTTGTAACATTTCCAATTCATTTTTAATACATATCGATTGAATCGCATGAATAATAAATACCTTTTAAATCACAGCATCTGCTCATAAATCCTTTTCTGATTATAGAGATCAGGAATTTTGACTTGTAGTTTCAGAATTTTCTTCTGTTTTCTGTTACTTTTTAAACTACATATGTTTTATTTGATGTTAGTAGCTAACTTAAGTATTCTCTAATTTTGCTAAAATTATTTATCCGACTAATATTCTTGAGCAATATATTTTCCGGGAATTTTCTTATTGCTGTACATAAAATCTTCACATATACATTTAACATTGAAAAACAATTCTAATAAAAATAACATTTGTATAAATATGTGATTTGTGTTGCAATATTGAAAACTATTATAAGTATTACCATATGAAATGATTATTCTGTCATAAATTAGGTTAAATAATTGCACAACATATGTAATACAGTAGACTAATTTCATTTATAATTAATTCTCAAATAATCGCAAATTTTTGCAGGTAACATTTAATTATATATTTTCCTAGATTAAAGATGCAAATTTATAATAACAGGAAAATAATGTACTCTTAGCATTAAATAAATAATTTATGATTACATTTATAAAATCTCCAGATAATAAATGTTACATACATTTACTTTTTTGATTTAATGAATTTATAGTGCAAAAAAATATAACATAAATATTAAATATACTTTCGCATCACAAATAAAGCTTAAAAAATATAAGTATCAAAGCAAAATCTCCAAGCTCATGAATTTAGAATGAATGTATTTCATTGCGCTACTCAGAATAATAATATTAAATCAAGAATCAATGCATATTTTAAAAAAATAATATTTAAGTTTAAAATGGAGCATTAAAAAGTAATAGAATAGTTTTAGTGAATAATATAAATTGATAAAATTTCTAGTTTATCTATGTGTTTTTAAACAAATAAGTATAGCTTAACTGAATCTATTTAAATCATACAAATTATAAATGCGGTTAAATAAAAATAAACAAATTTATCTTAGTACTTTCTATTCATTAAAAAATGTATATAGTTAATTATTAAAGTTGTTATATAGATTATAAAATAATTAAACATTATTACACAATTATTGTAGTCTTTTGATTCTACATAACAATTTGGTTATTTTATGTAATGATTTTATCTTTGTTTTTCTAAAATTACATCATCCTGGAAAATATATTATGCTCTTATCGAATAAACAAAATCTCTTGTGTACTCACAAAACAACAGTCATTTATCCAAAGAGTCGAATGTTTTTTGTTTGAATAAATTTAAAATATACAGCATTTTGCAATGTTTATACTGTTTAAACCAACCATTTTCGTAAGCTCACACAAGATGCACTTTTGTTCATAATCCCCATTTTAAGGGCTCTCTTGGTGCTAACAAATCCCAAGAGCCTGATGATAAATCTTTGGCAAAGCTTTTATGTAAATCAAAGCTTGAATCCCTTTTTTTCTTCTTAGGGGCACCACTGGTAAGTTGCCTTTATTCTAGCAGAAATAAACTTCCAAAACCTCAAAAATCATTTTTCAGAAATTCTGTTGAAAATCCATTGTGAACTCTAGAGACCTTCGAACGGGAAACAGACGCGCAGAAGATTCCGGGGAAAAGAACGGGAAAAATGAAAAAGAGACAGATAAAAGTTATTACTTTGCACACCCGCAGAAGACGAAAGAGGGAAAAGCAGCGGTGGAAATCAGCATTATGTTTCACACACTGTGACATCCATATAAATAAAGACACTTTTGAAGTAAAAATGTAAAAAATATAAATCAAATAAAAAAAGTGTCGCTTTTGTTTTTTTTTTCGGGATTCACAACTCTCACCAATTCTGATGCTGGTTGTTATAACAAATATCCAACTGACATTTCGAACCACAATACATTTTTCAAACCACATAACGGGAAAAGCAGATGAAGCTTCCAGGGAAAAAGTAGGATAGGAAAATTGGAAAGAGAAAAATATGAAAAAACAGGTTGGAAATTGGAATGGGAAAACATAAATAAATAAAATTTATATTCAAAAAAATAAATAAAACTACATACATACGCGTTTTATGTTGAGTTGTTTTAACTTTGGAAAACATATTTCTGTCATCTTTGTATCGTTGTAGAGAAATATTTTTTAAGCAAATGTAATAAGGATTTTAAAGCTTTGAAGCCTAACTTGTCAATTTTGTCTTGATGTGTGTTGACAGTTACACTACTACTATGATCATATCATCAATATAATATAATAAGACAGAAACTAATCTAAAAATCATTTTTTGTATCGTGTTATACGGGTGATAATTTATTTTAAGTTATGGTTCTATCAGTTTTAAAAGGTGCATTTAAGTTTTCTGTTTTGAAAGAATTAAATTCAATAAATAGATAGAACTATTTTTCAATAGATTTCAGTACATACATATAAATATATCTTTCTTAAAATAAATCCAAGTATTAAAGTGGGGAAATGGAAATCTTTAATTCATTGTTTTTGAAATAGTATTTTAATTAATGGGAAATAGTAGTGACAATTTAAGTTACGGCATTTTTAATTTGTAATCATGATGAATTTTTAAATACTTTTTTTCATTCAATCAAAAGTTACTTGATTTCAACAATACATGATAAGCTGATTCAAGATTGTATGCATTTTAGAAGTATATCATGTGTTGATCAGAATATATGCCATTATTATTTGATAAAGAATTCATTTCATTTCCTTCAATCCATTTCATTTTAAGCGTCAGATAATATGAAAGTGTTTTGAAATGTATGCATATATTAAGTGCATTTTTATTGATAATATTTTCAAATCATCATATATGTATTACTTAATGCTTTTTACAATTATATTTTTCCTTCTAAACTTTTTCTCATACAAGACTAACCTTAAAATATTTCAGATATTTAATAGTTATTGCTTAAGCTGTTTCACATGAGTTATCAATATTTACTGTCTCTTCAAAATTTTGAAAAAAATCATTCACTGAATAGATAAAAGTACAAAATCAGTCCATGTTTGTTACTGAAGCATTTAATTACAGTACTATGTTTATTTAATAAAATTATTTGCTGACTAAAGCAATATATAAACAGTAAAATGCTTATTTTCAAACTACATAAACTTCTTAGAAACGAAATTTTCAAATGGGATGATAAGAATGAAAATTGTTTATTCAGTTAATTCATATTAACATAACAGAATCCCAAATTTCAATTTCATAATGCTGCATAAAAAAGACATATAAGCAATTGTATTTGCTTAAAAATAATGACAAAACCGAATTTATTTCTCTGATTCATGCACAAACAAAATGCACGACAAATTTTTCTTTAATTCGGAATTTTGAACATCATGAAAATAAATATCATTTATTTCGGAAAGAAAGTGAAAATATTAGAATTATTTTTTTATTTATTTCTATGACATTAAATTCTTCTGTAATATGCTAACAACCATTCAAACAACAACTCTTATCAGAACCTAATGTTTAAACCTTTTATTCTTCTTAAACGTTAATTAAACTTCTTTAAATATTTAAAAAGAGTCACGAAAGTCAGCAAAATAAAACTATCAAAAATATTTTATGAAAAAAATACTTCTGAAAAAATTTATAAAGGAAAAAAAAATCCAAACAAGCAAAAACATATAACTGACAAGTAGTTAAGCCAATTTTCAATATATAGTCAGAAAACGATTGTGGACTGTACTAAAACAACCAACATTGATGACTTATTAGTATTAATTCCATCGAGACGATCCCATTGCGCATTCTCAAATTGCCGGTTATCGACACTACCCTTGAGAGGATTGATTTGAAGGAATCTTGAACGACGTCCAAAAAGCAGAAAGCATTAGGAACAACTTCATTTCTGAGAAGATGTCGTAACGCCGACCCATAAATCAAAACGAGAAACGATCTCCAAAAAGAACAACAAAGCAATCGCCGGACGATAGTCTCAGAGCTCCTCCTCCAAACGGAATAGGTTAAGAGGCTGACCCAACAGATAAAGGGTGGTAGCGACTCTATCACGACCCCATGATTGAATTGTGCGCAGTGTCATACTGACGAAACATAGATAAGAACTGGCGGAGAAATATCCGCCATTGACGGAATGGATGAGATCCGAAAGGAAGACAGATCTTCCTCTCATAGAGACAGAGACAAAACTGAAGGCTTACGAATTTTTCAGATAAGTAGTGAAGACAGGGCATCAGTCAAGGGCCAGGACACTGAGTCTATTCTTCAGGGAGCGAGTTGTAATCGGCTGCTTTGTACTTTTCTGTCACAGGAGACTTAAATATATATACTTTTTCACTATCTTCACATGAGTTGCTAGAAAAGAGATAAGGTATCCGATCCGGAAACCATTTAAAAGCTAGGTCTGTCCACTCTCACATGGTAAAGTTATTTACTGCATAAGGCAATGGATAGCTTTCCACCGAAAGAAATATGAAATTAGATTGGAATTGATGTAACGTTTGATAAGACGCTGTCTAAAGCGTCAATGCGACTCTAACTTGACCACTCGCTTATATATATTATTGGAATAATTCCTTGCAGTTTTTAATAAAATATATAATTTTAATAATTGAAAACTAGGTCTATTAAACATTCTTTTAAAATTTCTAATTATATATAATAAATGATATCTATCTATATGTAATCAATATGCAATGTTTTCTTTAAAAAATTTGTCCAAATATTATACATATTAAGCATTAATTGTTAATTTGTTAATTATTATCTGCTAATTTGAAGAAAGTAAATTTATCAGTAATATGGAATTTAAATGCCAGTTACACATGTCACATTTGACCAGAACCAGATCTTATTTACAGAGAAAAATGTTTCATTCTTAAGCACTTAGATATATAATACCTATACAGTTCGGTTCTTGTTGATTTACTTCTGGAAGTAAATTACTTAATCAAAATAAGTTAACGCCTAACATCTGTAGAAAAATAAATGTTGCATTTTATTTTGAACGAATGCTATATCTGGGAAGATACTTGGAAATTTTTTTATATTCTTCTCATGTAAGTTAGAAATGCATATCGTTATATAATGATCTTTTGTAAAATATGCTGTGAAAATAGGAGAACGAAAAAACTTGAATGTACCTTATATAATGTCTCTAAGACTCTTGCAACAGCGTTGTTTGTTAGACCTTTCATAATTGCTAACATTGAGGTTTAGGAATTCACAGATTACATTACAATTTTGAGTAGAAAAACAGACATTGTTTCCAACAAGATAATAGCTCATGTTCATATCAACAAGGTATGTAATTCAACGCTATTCAGCATTGTTTCTGAGATTTTAAGATAAAACATTTCAAACTATTATCAGTAACTTGTAAATAAAACTTATAATTGTGAATTAAAATCAGTTTCGCAATTATTTAGAACATTATGGTAATAAGCTAGAAATAGTTAGATTTTGCATTACATTATAATTACGCATAATTTGATTAAGCATATTTCTGAAAAGCAAGGGTAGTGTTCTCCTTCTGGTAATGAACACACTGCAGATTAATACAGATTGAAATTTCATAAATCTTATTTCTAAAATTCTGAAAGTGGTTTTATGTTTTACACAATGTTTGAAAATGTATGTGTGGGATGATGATGAGGCTATGAAAACATAAAATACACAAGCTTCTTGAAAATGACTTACTTTAAAAAAAAATAATTAAAATTATTCACAAATTATAAAATAATAATAATAAGTTAATTATAAGAGAAAACTTTCTTACTTCTTTTTTTTAAAAAAAAGAGTTTATGAATAATATAAATCCATAAAATATTTTTTGATTGTTCTCTGAATAGTTCTCCCTATATTGTTATCAATAAATACTTGTGTCCATCTGAAGAGACATTAAAGCTCATAATTTTTCTAAATACGATTTCATACTTCATTTTTGAAAATTAATATTCCAAAATTTAATCAAAACTGATTTTTGATCTGAAGAAATTTATCTTTTAATGAATATTTCGAATATTTTTTTTAAAAAATACAATTTTGAGAATTTTAAAATGACGGGGAAATATTTATAAATAAGCATTTTTTAATAAAAACAATAATAATTATCTCAAACGAAAAATGCTAAAAAAAAAACTGGTATGAATTTTGATGCAATCTAATATGCTTTAAAACTTACATTTTGTACTACAAAATGAATTTACTTTAAATTTGCCATTTTCCGCAAATTTCAAACTCATCTGGTCATAAAACAAAAAGTAAAATTATTCACATTTTAACCCGAGGCAGACATAGGAAACGAAAAATATATTTACAAGAAAAAAACCAAATAAAGAGGAAAACTTTTGGAAGAAGCCATTTCAACTCGAATTTCTGAAGGCAAACGATTTCGTCGATAAAAACAGAGCATCTGAAGTGAAGAGAAGAAGGAAAAAGTCTTGGAGATCGCGTCGGCAAAATGTCTGAGAAGGAAAAGAGATCGTAAACTTCATGTACCCTTTTCGTACCAGCCTTGATGGACAACGTAATATACCAAGAACGGCGCATTAAAGACTATAGCCTCTTCGGATCTGGAAGGTGGCCACAGTATAAATTTATTTTTATTATTTTTTTGTGCGTTGCTCTCTCGAATTCTCCACTACATTTATCCATCCATAGAAATATACTATGTAGACTGGCTACCAATTTATACGGAAAGCGTGTTGCGCGTTTTCTTTTCCCTAGGGAAAGAAGAAATAACGGCTCCGACCTCCTTTTCAATACAGGATGCAATTACTAGAAGACATCAAGTGAGATGTAAGCCAGCTTGTTGCTTCGGCGTTTACTGTAGAATAGGGATTCTTCTTTTTCTTCAGAGAAAAGTGGGATCCACATGGATAAGTAAAGTCCACAGATACTATCTCATTTTGTTTGGAGAGAATGTTTTCAAGTGAAGAGGAAATATGTTGTTAGAGTGTTTTGGTGGGAAGTTGTTTTCATGCTTTGCGATTTCTCAAGATGATCAAGTGCGTTGTTTTAAGTCATTTCTATTTTTTAAATGTTAGAAATAGTGATAGTTTATGTACTCGATAAAAATGTTCATTTTCTGTTGATTTAGATTGCCGTTAAATTTTTTTCAGAACTTGAACTTAAAAATTTGATTTGGTAGATATATAACCATTAAAGTTGAGTTGGAAATAATGATAAGTAGAAAATTTTAATACATTGTAAAGGATTTTATTTTTAAGAAGTCATAAAAAAACTATGAAAATATAAATTTTCTTCTCTTGGTATATTATTAAAACAAGAATTGTATAATTTTATATTCCTTTTAAGTGAGCAACTAGTAAAACCACAAATTATAATTATGCTATTAATCAATTCATCTTCGTTTTAAATGATTAAATATTTTATCATATATTGCTTTTTATTAATGCAGTATTTGAAATTTTATATTCCAGCATTACAGCAATTTTGTAAATTTTAGGGTTCGGTAATTATTGCTTCGCATAAATTTTGAAAAAAGTATTTATATTGATATAGCGGTTACATACATAATAGCTTAGAAAAGTCATTATATATATATATATATATATATATATATATATATATATATATATATATATATATATATATATATATATATATATATATATATATATATATATATATATATATATATATATATATATATATATATATATATATATAATCGCTTAATATTTCCCTAAATTAAACGAAATCAACATAAATTTACAACTATTTATTTTTATTTTTAATTGATTATAAAATGAATATGGGGCTCATATATATATATATATATATATATATATATATATATATATATATATATATATATATATATATATATATATATATATATATATATATATATATATATATATATATATATATATATATATATATAATATTTAATATATGGCACTATTTATACATTTTTTTTAATTTGGAATACACCTATTTAGTTGCACGATACAATTTTCATGCTTATTGCATAACTAAACTAATGTTTTGCTTAAGTGAAAAATTTGTGTTAAAATCGTTTTTGAGAAAATATATTATTCTTCACCTTAGTACTGGAATTTTGTTAAATATTATCATTTGTGTTAAATGTTCTTATGTAGAATAATTAAAAAATAATAAATTTATTACCTCAATTGAAAACAATTATGGAATTTTAAAACAACGTGTTTGAAAAACGCACAATTTCTGATTAGAAAAGAGCTTTCTTCAGCCAAAACTTATGACAAACCACTAACTTTGCAGAGCATAACATTTTGAATGGTATTTATAAATATTTCATGATATTTCTGAGAATATAAAAAGTATATAGCAAATTTTATATCGTTATTTTTTATTGTAGTTGCAACAAACAATACAAACTCTCATATTCTCATCCTTGTAGAATATTTGTACTATTTTCTCTTGGATGCATAAACAGCGTCTTATTTATCAGATTATATAACATTATTTTAAAAATTGCTTCACTTATTGAATTGAAAAGACATATTTTCTCACAAATATCTTCATAATTTTATGGAAATTTCCTAACTTGATTAATAAATTACTTTCAGAATTTACCTTGTATGTGATAAATTTGATGTTTCTATAACATAAAATTGAAAAAGTAACATGTTTAAATAGAATGTTTAACAATAGCCTGTTTTCCAGAGAAAATGATTCCCTAAATTAAAGAGGAGAATGTTGACGCAAAAGCTCATCAATTTACTTCAGAAATTCAATGTCTTCCAAAGCTTTTATAAAAGTGAGAATTCAATGAATAATTTGATGAGTCATAATTTTTTAGAACTTTTACAGTTATACTTGAGCAAATATCATAAACAACTACTTACGAATAAATTAATACTGAAGGAAACGTCAAAAGAGCACCTGTCTATCAACTACCATCGTGGATTGCACAGTTTGGTTATTACACAGTGAATAAACTTCATACTGACTTTACATTTCTTGAAAATTAATGTCTGTAAAATTAATATCATTAAAGTGATAGTCATAAACTTCACAAAATTGATAGAAGGATCGCGTAAAAAAGAGACACCCAAAAAATCTCCACCCCAAGTTATGGCCATAACTCAACTGTTAGCATTTTCTTTTCGGTTTTACTTCTTCAGATAACAACCCAAAGGCAAGCGTGCGTTGCTTGTATTCTCTAACTAAGTCTCCAAGTTTAAGTCCAATTAAAACTCACTTCGACACATAAAATCTCAGAGCTTTTGCAGGTAAACGCAGTTTTATTGCCTGGCAAATAGTTTTGTTTTAAAAGTTAAAGCCAAGGAAAGTCGAGCTGTATTTGTTACTACATTACTAGGAGGGATTCCTTGGCGATCGATGGCTCATTCTGGCGTACATTTTTGGGAACTTTGGGTAAAGAATTTTTATGTGTAACGCTCGCCTCGGTGCGGGAGAAAGAGCCCTAAGCTGTTTTCCATTTGCATTAAAATCCTCAGGAAAAGATTCCAGAATCGTTAAATTTCGCCAAAAGACGATTTTAATGATGTTGACTTTGGCTAATTTGAATCGGGAAAGGAGAGCGCTGAGAGCTTTGAATGCCTAATTTCAACTATTGTGTTAATATTTGTAAGATGTAAATGCAAATTACTTTTCTCTTGAAGACAAAAAAAAATAGTACAAAAATTAATTTTAAAGAAAAATCGTTGGTTATAAAAAGATTCAGTGAAACGTGATTTCTAAGCATTTGCCCCATTTTATAGCAAAAAATATTTTTTTTAATAATTTTTTATCAATAATTTTACTAAAATTATATTGTTTAATGCTTTATGTTTCATATTCTGAGTATCATTCATGGAAAAATGCTCCATTAAAAAATTTCAAATTTATTTTCTCGACATTTATTTCTCTGAAAAAAACTTTCACATAAATTAAAGCAATGTTATTTTGAAATGCTTATCGAAAAAATAATTACCATACATCTATGTATATAAACTCTTTTATTGATTTTATGCATAATGATTTCTATTGATATAAATTTGATTAACTTATTAAATTGAACCTAAATACATATAGCAAAAACATTTATAAATTAAGGTTAAACTAAATTTTAAGTCCTATTTAATGTTACCTAATATAGAGAAAAACTCTTTCGCATGATGCAATACACATAATTTTTATATTTCAATAAAATTTTGACATTTATTGATTTTAAACGAACTAAGAACTACACTAGTAACAATTCTTTTTGTAAACTTTGAAATATCTTTAAATAAATTATGAAAATTAATCAACAGCACCCTTGATTTTTCTTAAACCGTTCAAATGAGAATTTAAATTTTTAATTAATATGTTGAATAAATGACATCACAACATTATGCAGAATGGCAAATATATAAAGAACAATTTTCCTTCTTCATAATTTTACTAAATAAGAAAATCATTGCAGCTCTATTGAAATAACAAAATTCTCTTCTGTTATTTAATAAATATTCATTACATAGTTATTCTAAGGCTTTCAAACAATAGCAAATTTTAACGTAAGACTAAAGTAATGAGAAAGCTATAAGAAAACTGCAATGGTCGTTGATTTCTGAAAATTCATCGCATTTCTGCTTGCGTGTCCATAGTAAGTATTAATCTCCTTTAATGATCAAAAAAAAGAAAAAATATGATTAAAAATGCGCAAAAAATGTCTGCAAATTTAAAAAAGAATTGCACAGACATTATTACAAAACTATTTTTAAAGAGACAAAATCATGTAAATTCATGTAAAGTAACAGTTTGTTTTGAAATAGATAAATCAGTTTCGGAAAGAACCATGGATTTATATTTGAAAGTTAAGTTTAAATTTTATCATAAAAGTTAGGTTTGTAATTTCAGCGTTTTCTTATAATTTATAATTTATAGAAATCATTTAATAAATAATTTATTTAGGAAACAAGAGTCATTAAAACATTTAGTTTTCTATGAAAATAACAACTTTTGAAACATAGAAGTAGCATTTTGTATTTATTTAAATTATATTTGATCAAACTGGGAAAAAATAAGATAGGTTTGCGTACAATTTCCGAAATTCTAATAAAATATTTTACCAAAACGTTTTTACAGCAATTTTCAGATTACTAAAAAAGTATTTACACATTATATAATCATATAATTTTAATTATTAATCAAGGATGTGTAACTGATAACAACCAATATTTCCTAATAACTGTTTCTAAGAGTTATTATTGGTGTACAATTGGTTATTTATGTAAGCCATACAATATAAAGTACAAATGAATTTAAACCTTGTCACTAAAAGATTACCATTTTAATAAAACTTTTCATGAATTCATTCTTAACATCTTACTTTTATTATTATATCATTACTTTTGATGTTAAATTTCAAAAATAAAGCTCAATTCTACAACAAAATCTTTTTTATTCAGTGTATATTTTTCAATTAAATTAATTTTCTAAGCAAATGTAATCTGCTTACTTGCAATCTGTCTGCTTGTACAAGAAAACAAAACGCGGAAAAAGAATTTATTTAAAAATACAAAACGCTAACTGGAAAAAAAGCAAAAAATACACAGACAAAGCTTCTTTTTATTAAAAAATAAAAGGAAATCATTTTTATGCGAGAAAATTTTCAATAAAGAAATTAATATAACATCTTGAATCAAATTTAGAATTCACGTGTTTTTCTCTAATCCTTACGCGTTCTTCACGAATGACAAAAAAGAATTGCATCCGCTCAACACCAACATACATTTTGAATATTTAAATTTTTTTTCAACAAGCTACAGAAAATTCAATTTATCTAAATTTATTAGACTGAGTTTGGATGAATTCTTTATAGATATAAATTATGAAAGAACTCGAAAGCATTAAGAGAAATGTATCAAGAACAGCATCCTCTGCGAGTAAGATTTACTTAAATATGGTTGATATATTGTTTCCAAGACAAATAATGCAGGCTTATATTTTTCTGCATTCATTTTTCCCGTTTTCAATTCCTTCTGGAATATGCATGATGTCTGAAATGAAGCTTAGTAAAAAAGACGCTTTCTTACGTGCGACGAAATCCATTTAGGAAACAAATTGTGTACGAACGCGTTTGTTATTTCTTTTTATTTCCGTTTTAGTTGTAATTAAATGCACTGCTAGGGAACTAAATCCCCTGTGAGGCACCGGAAGCATCTTATTAAAAATTATAATGTACGTTATAATCATTTTGCATTAATGCGAAATAAGGAAATCAGCGTTAACTTTCAATTATGTAGAGGAAAAAATTCTCAGTTAATTTATTTTTTATTTTTCAAATTTATTAATCAAGATAGAAATAATTTTTCTAAAATTAATTTTATATTTAAATTGAGCTATATATGCTCCTTACATTGAAAATATTTTTTCCGAAAATGAAAATAACAATTAAGAAAAAAATCCAAATATTTTACAAATTAATCATTTAGCGAACACTAAATGCTAATGTTTTAATTGTTTTTGAAATTAATTTCCAATTTCAAAAATAAAAATTAATATAAAACTACAATTTTATTTTTAAATTTTAAATATTTTTATTATTTTAATTTTTTAAATAATTAATTTTAATAATAAGGAAATTCTTATATCAAAAGTTTTAACGCTAAAACAATTAATGAAAATACTTTTTGATAAAAAAATGAATGAGTTTACATTGAAATTGACAACATTAAATCAAATTAATCCTTTAATGAGATAAATATGATAGTCAAATGAAACAATATTAGTTTTTCAAAAAATATGAAAGATATGGGATATAAAAATGCAATTAAATACCATAAATTGTGACTTAAATATTAATTAAATAGGACCATAAAAAATGTAATATTTATAAAAATTTATTTTACTGTTGCAAACCCTTAAATTGTGATTCCTAACATGATACGTTGATTCATAACATTTGTTTGCTTTATCGATGTATTTAGTATATATTTATAATGATTTTTATTTTTATTTTACATTTAGAGTAGATAGCAAGATAATAAACTTTTTTATAGATTAGTGGAAAAAATAATTTCAATTAAAATTTAATATTATTTTATATCACATATTTTACATTTAATTATATAATCAATAATTAAAGATCTTGAATTTTTATATTATTAAACTCATATGTCATCACATTTTAAACAATAAAATTTTAAATTTAAGAAACAACTGATGGTTTAGATGACTCTATTTATTTAATTTACGAGCATATTATCTCGCTCTAAGTCTGGTAACATGAATTACTAAAGTATCATTCAAACATTCTCCTCTTTATTTATTTTTCTGTGATTTTTACAAATAATCTTTAAATGAATTGTACTGAAATAATTAATTTATAATACAGATGCAAATTGAAAATGAATAAAGTTTAAAACCTTATGTACAATTTTCTAGGTATTTAATAAATTAAATGGGTACTAATGTGTTCATACAAAACAAAATCAATAAAAATTGTATTAAAATTCCTTAAATATGTGTTATTTAGTTTTTAAAAAAATATGCTGATTAATTTAAAAATAATAATTGTGTTTTGTAATCTTTTAAGAGTTATTGTTTGTGGACAGCTATTCAAAAAAAGATATCCATTGAAAATACAATCAAATTTCATTGAAAAAAGTAACTTATAAATAATATACATATTATAGCTGAATTCTGTAAATAATTAATTAAAACAATATGAAATTTAGTTTTATACAGTTAAAACTATTTGTTAACTGGCTTTAGCTTTCTCAAACATTGCTAATCATGCGTTTATTCCCATTTTCAATAAAAACTGAATATTTTACTTATGATTTAAAAACTCTGTCTCCCCCCTGTGGCATCAGTATATATTAAAGAGCAATAACTTCGAGCTAAAAAACAGAAACATTATTCATGTTTGAAAATAAAACATCACCAGACAAATATTTCGTTCTCATTCTATCTAACAGAGAAATTTATTATTAAAGGAATAAAACAAAGCAGTAAACATTTTACTGAAATAAAACATCGTCTTAGAAATGTTTCAGACAGAAAAAGATTGCAAATCGTATTTTTTTAACTCAAAACAAAAAGCCGTCACATCATTTCTCCGAATAATTTTTATATGAAGTCAAAAAAACAAGAAGAAACAGCTCGTTTCTCTGAAAACAAAGCGTCTTTTATAAATCATTTTTCAGTGACTGACTCTTTACCTTTCCGATACACCAATGGATCACAGATGAATCCGTTATTAAAAATTCTAAAAAATTTTGGGAACAAAAGAAGCTCAAGACTGTCATTAAGATTGTGGCTAAAGATAGTACCAAATGATATACAAAAACAAAATAAGAAAACCATTACTTTCTCCTTTCATTCTTTCATGAACCATATCAAAAGCAAAATACAAAAAAATATATATAAATAAAAATGCGTCCACCGTTAATATCACAGAGAAAACTTTAATGGCTCATTAACATAGTGGACCTCGTAAAAAAGTCTTAAATGCGAGCCTTAGTTACCTTTAAGCAGTGTGAAAAATAGTGTCTCGAAATTTAAATATGGTTACTATCCAATTCTGCACCGGCTTGATAAAAAAAAGGTGTAAAGCTGCCTTAACTTAATGACTCGGAGCTAAAGAAAAAAAGTTCAATTTATAGTGCAGAAATATTTTTTTTTCGTAATAAATAATAAGCCTTATTTGAAAGAACCTATTTTTTAGTATCTCTGTGTTGTAATTGGGAGTATTTTGTTGATGGAAAAAATAATTCTTAGCCAAACAAAGAATGAAGGGATCATCGTCTACAAATTTGTTTCCGAAAACTTTTATTTCATTTCGTTGACTTAAGTTATTTATGAATGATGAAGTAAAGAATTACCGTACAGAATATATTTCTTAACTTTGTGAATTTCACCATCAAAATATTTTGTAATATAGTTAATACGCATCAAGGAAAATTGTAGAGTAAATAATATAATTTTAATTAAATTTTAACATTTTTGCCAATAGAAAATTGAATTACACATTCACATATAAGCAACAAGATAAAGTTTTCATTATAAATATCGTAAAAATTTCAAATTTTGAAAAAGGTTTATGGTGCTTTGATATTTAAAAAACTTTATACACTTTTGGAATTTGATCATTGTATTGTAAGGATTTTCGTAATTGAACTAACTTCATACTTAAATGCTAAAACAACAAAGGATTAAATCTTTTTAGTTAATAATACAAATATATTCCTATTAGTCAAAATATTAAATAAGTTCTGACTAATAGGAATATTCGCTGAAAATTCTATTGCTAAAAATTTTAAATTTAATTGTAATTTATATTAATTTTTTCAGATGTAAATTAATATGCTTTAACTAGCGTTTAAAAATTAATCACTTACGAATTAATATTTTCCTTACAGAGCCATTCAAAACAATAGTAAATTATTTGAATAACAATGAAATTTCAAATAATAAATATATAAATTTATATTTTGTTATTTCAATTGTAAACACATTATTGAGTTTATATGCTTCCAGCAATGATGGAATAAGTAATGTTAACATTGTGCTTAACGATCTTTAAATTTTCATTAATTTTTCATCTCAATTCAAAGTTAAACGAATTACAAATTCTTTCATAATTTTCTTAATTTTTAAATTTAATCTGTAACAATACTGAGCGGCCGATAAAAAAATCAGACTAATTTACCATAAAAATATCCGCTAATTTTTTTCTCAATAAATTCATAATTAATTGCACACTGAAAAATACAGGCATTTGCTACTTGCATTGTTACGAACTTACTAAATTTTATAAAAGAAGAAAACTATTGTATTCCTACTTTTTTATAAATATTTTTAATACTGACTAGAGATTTTAATTAAATTAATAAGAGTCTGAAAATTCTTGTGAACGTTATAGAAAATAATTATCTATTCCGTTAGGTAGTATTTTGCTTGAAACATTTGCTCGATATAAAAAATATATATAAAGTTAGTAATTATTTCATATCTTTAGTAAGTATTTCGTATTAAGGTTATATTAACAACTAAAAGCCAATCTTATTATTAAGATATAAATCTAACATTAATATCACAAGGTTTTGGTCTAAATATGATTCAAAACTAATATTTTCAAAATGCTATAGTCTTAATTGAATTTTCCATTATATTAACAGTTATGTAAAAATATTTGAAAATCTATGCGAAAAATCAATGTTTTGTCGCGTGTCACATTCTCTTTCAATTTTTAAAATAACTTAAATCAATCACTTTTCAGTTTTTCTGACAAATGAGGTCACAATTTTATAGGCACATAACAACTTTAAGTTTTAAGAATCATAAAGGAGATTTTTTTCAGAACTATGTAGAATAAAAAACTATGTATGTAAATTTTAAATGTTACTTTCAAAAAAATGTTGACTTTATACATGGTTAAAAAATGTGCTATTCATACCTAAAATACTACTAATTTTACGGTTGTAAGAATAATACTTTCAATTTACCTCAAGTTATAAATTAAATCTTGATTTTGCTGCAAAATATTTTTAGTATGACTCCCGCAGCCCAACTTGTTTAGTGGTCAGCGTGCCTGACTGTAAATAGGGAGGTCCTGGGTTCGAATCCCGGTTCGGGCATGGATGTACTTTCTCTCTCTATCTATTCTGTATTTGTCCTTTCCTTGTATGAATGGATTGCGAATGATTGCCTACCCTGTAAACCGGTCCCTATGGCATATGTGTATTGAGGAAGTCGGACTCAACACCAAAATATGGTTCAGATGTAAAAGTGGAGCAGCGCTGTCTATCTGCCAGTCTAACTGACACACGACAACAACAAAAACAGTATGGCTCCTATATACTCAGTATTTTATTAAATATGAGAACAGATGGAATGGAGGTTATTTTATTCCAAATAGTTTTATTGTGTATATTAAATTGTCAATCAACGTTTAAATTAGTAAAAAGAAATTTTATACGTAAACTATCGCTAAAGATTTTGAATTGAAGAAATAAAGTTTTCAAAGTTTAAGCACTAAATTCAATTATGCTTTTACTTCACATTAGAATTAGTGAAACAAACAATTGAGTTTAATAATTTAGTAAATGATTTAAACCTTATTTTTTTATCTAATAATTGCTCTAAAAATCACAATTACTGATTCAATATTTGATTTCGTGAGCTTTACACTATAGTGCAAATTCATTATCCAGAGATTTTGTTTCAAAACTAATTGAATCTATCTTATATTTAAATTTTCAGTCGATAGTATTATTCAATCAATTTTATTGTGAATAATATTATAGTAATTTATTAACTGCAATTGTTTAAGTTGAGAAATGTACGTAATTGAAAAAACTATAATGTAATGGTTAACTGCTTTGTTTACAGAAGATCATTCAAATGAGAGTAGAAGCCATTTATTTTATTTTCCAGTCACCATGTTGATATTTTCTCTCACTTCAGTCGCCAAATAACGAGCAAAATCTGACAGATACAGTAACTCTTCGTTCGTGATTCTCCCTCATCTCTCCCGACTCGCTTACAACCATCAAATCACAGCATCACACCCCCGAAATAAGAGTACAAAAAGCCATTTGTGATGCTCCCTGGTGGGAAAGATGGCTGATGACACTCTCATTAAGCGAGATTAAAATGAAATCTTTTAAAGAGGCCGGCGATTGAACCCATCGCCAACTTCTCTCACGCGATTCCATTTTTTTCACACATTTGATGCGAAACCATTAGTAAAAGGCCCTACTTTTTCCTTTTTTCCTCTAAATGGCGAAAAAGTGTGTGTGGAAAGGAGTACCACCATCGATTGTATCAGTTTCATTAACCAAATTATTCTAAAGAGGGAAAAGTCCAATTTCAGGAATATTGTCTTCTTATAAAGCACTCTCATGAGATTGTGTCGTTTACGCTCAATCCTTCTTTTGTTTTGTCTTCTATTGCTTGCCTTTTAATTTTCCTCCGAGGAGCAATTAATTTTATAAATTTTTCCTTTAAATCTCCCCCTTTCCTCCCTCCTCCTGATTTTTCCCTTTCCATTTTCAATGTCAGTCGTAGCTCGATCAGAAGGATACCAAATTTCGAAATGAAAATATTACGAAGCGATTTTTAGGTGATGGCTTCCAATTTAATAGATATTAGAAGCATAAAACACACGGATAAATGAAAATATATATTCTCAGAGGAGCATGGCAAGCTTGAAAAAAATTTCCAATTAATGTAAGTGATTTTGTCTTTTGAGTTTTGAAAATAAGAATTTGCATTTTCTTAATGGACTTCTTCTTGAAATGTTTCAAAAGAAACAAATTATAGGATCTCTATTGTTGCATTAAAATGTACTTACAGATAAAAAGATTAAATCGTCAATGATTTATGTGGTGAAATCAAATATGGAAAACGTAGATGTTGAAGAATTGTTAATTTTATTAAAAAATTATAAAATGTAACCAATTTAGATATTATTTATATGAAATTTTAAACCAATATTATGTTGTCGGAAATATACTATAACAGATATGCCATTATTTATAAAGAGAAATGGTATTTAATTGGATTTTATATCTAAGTAATCTAATAAAAGCATGAAAAAACATATGTTTAATCTCTTTTTCCAAACAATTATGTTTTTATTTATTTATGGAACACTTTACTTATATTAATTTAATTAACTAATTAGATTAAATGCTAGTATAAATAAACATTGACTGAAATAATTTAAATACAACAAACCTTATTAAATTTTTTAAATGTGTAGTCAAATTTGGTGCCCCTCTCGTAAATTTAATCAATTAAATTATTTAAAATAAATAAAAAAACATTAACAAGCAGTTAAACTATAATAATTAGTTGTGAGATAAAATCCTTATGTTTATTATTTTCTTTTTAATTAAGAGATAAAAATAGGCTTCATTTTTTGAACAAAAATTAAACAAAATGTAGTTGTAAAACTGTGTAAACATTGTTTATGATTGGAAATGTAATTCGAAATATGACACTTGAATACCTTTTGATGTCGAATAATTATTTTTCATTTTCGATCAACCCTTAAAAAACTATTTTTGTGTACTTTTAAACTTATTAATTGATAAAATTTAGATTTAAATAACTTCACAAACAATATAATTTTTGTTTTTAAATCTTAGCTCTAAAACTATTCAAAGAAATCTTTGCTCTAAATTTTAGAAAAAAAAATTTCCGGTACTGTTTAAATTGTTAAAAAAATAGTAAAAACTAATTAAATTTATTTGAAGTTTACAATTCTATTCAAATAGTCCAGTTTCATCTAGGTAAAAATTAATATAATCTAATGCTATAAATTTGCTTATTAAAAAAATTAATCAATCTCTTATGAATATTTCAAAAAGTTTTCTTAAAAATGTTTTTGAATATACTAATAGTGTAAAGAATATTTTTGAACAGACAAATTGTATATTGCTCATATGTCATACATACATTTTTAATCGTTATTAATTTAACATTTCTTTTCCAAATAACATAAAATTTGAAAACTAAAATGCCTAATATAAACTAAACTATATTCTTGGAAAATTCATTCAGGTTTATTGCTATATTCACCTTAAAATGTATCTAAAATTATAGCAAATAACTTACAAAGAAAATATTTTTATTAGAAAAAAACACAACAATACAAAATTGCAATAAAGAAATAAAATGATTTCCAAGTTAATTTAATAAAAAAATTAATTACGCAAAGTAACGCATGAGCAACTAATGTCCCCTATCTAATAATGGAACAGATACATAATAAATTAAATTTTAGATATAATTAAAACATAATAATTTTATTCCATGTTCATGTCATTTAGCACGACATATTTATTCCAATTATTCTGCAAATTACTGTAGAATAGAACTTTATATCCATTAATTTTGCTTAATGAAGTATATTTGGAATATTAAAATCATTAAAAGTAAATGGAAAAACAGATTGAATTTTTATAACACTTTTTATGTATACAGTGTATTTTTTTCCTGTTGGAAATAAATTAATCACGTAGTTAAATTCATAATAACTAGACAATCCGTAAAGAGTATTTATAAGAAATTTAAGCGTATTTCTTAATTAATTTATCTTAAGACACAAATCCATCCACACTGCACAGCAGGTGAAAAACAAATTATTTTAACAGTAATTACTTTATTCTATTTTATCTTAAGTAACCAGAAAATAATAGAAAATGATTAGAATTTTGAACAATACTAGGAATGCAATTCAAAATATCTTTAATATGAAAAACATAGCAGTCTCTTAAAATATTCATTATATTTAATATTTTTGGAACACAGAAGTTGGAAACATTGATAATAAATGAATGCTAAATGTGTACACTTTTTAATATATGTGTGTGTGTGTCTACAAACACATTTTAATGAAGGTTGGGAAAATGTGATTTTTTCTTACTTTCCAAGAGATATATTTTTATAACTGTAACTGTAACTAGTTTTTTACATCCAGGGAACTTTTTTTTCTTGATCCTTCATCGAGATAAAAATTATGTTCAACAATTATTCTTATCATTTCTGTTGATCTTTTGGTAAGAGAAGTGATAAAATATTTTTTAAAAAATATTTTTCAGCGGGAACTGAAATATCGCGATAAGAAGTTAATTGACGCCTTGCAAAAAAATCTTTCTCCGACATTTTCTTTTTGGTTTTAAGCAGAGACCTTCAGTTCTCTCATCCACGTTGCCAAAATTAAACTAATGAAATTAAAAGTTTCGAAACCGTGAAACGCAGAAGAGGAAGCGCTGAAAAATACTGTAGTTCAATAGGGCGCGTTTCAAAATTAATAGAATGTGCGTATTTGGAAGTGACTTTTTTATAAATGTTATTTTCTTTTTCTAATTAGCTTGGAGTTCTCAGCACGCTTGTTACTGTTGTATAATTTAGAACCTATTTTTTCTAATTCCCAAACGATAAGGTTGATTTTTTACAACTAAACACCGTTTTTGAGATGAAAGCATTTTTTTTTTACTTTGATGATTGTTTTTTTACAGAATATTGTACAGTTTAATTACTGAACGAACTGCAACCTAATTAATCCTGACATTTTTGACAGAATTGATTAACTTTGCGTTTTCCTTCCTAATTATGTTTCAGTTCAGTAGATAGGTGTTAGCTTATGTGGTAAAACTTTCTTTAGATATCCAATTTAAGTAATGCATTGCATAATTAATCTGTGAAATTTTCTTCAAAATACTCTTCTTACTCACGCTGAAAATATCCGAAAAATTACGATAAGCTTTTGGTGTTTTCTTTAAGGAAAAATAAAATAAATGCGCTACAGTTGGCTGGAAATCAGTAGATATTGATTTTTTGAATATTAAAAAGTTCTATTTCAGCATCTGCGCAAATTACAAAATCAGTTTTATATTTTAGTTATAATAGAATATGTTAATTATATTTTCTTTACGTTGCCATCTGTTACCAAAATTAAAATATTTTTAAGGATCGCAGTACGATGCAGTATTTTATTGCATAATATTTTTATACTATTTAACAGCATATCATAATAATATAGTGTTTGTGTAATGCATTGACTTCTCATTGTAAAATAATTTATATAATTTTGCTCTTTCATTCTTTAAATTTACAAAATAGTAATTTTTATTTCTGTAAAAAAATATTGTTATAAAGTTCTCTGTTGTAATGAAAGTATTATATAACTTTTAGATATAATGTATTAATTTGATTTTTTATATTTTAGGTATGTATCCAGTTTCACTTGAAGACTTTTGATTGGAATTTATTGGTAACATTTTATTTATAAAATATGTGATTGTTATATTAAATGCATGTATAAGTGTGGATAAAGTGTTTACAAGAATTTTTAAATGAATATGAATTTAAATTAAAATTTTTTCAATTAAAAATATTTTTGAAATGTAACATTCTTGAATCTCAACTTTTATTTATTTAAAGACTTATTTAGAACCCATAAACATGTAAAATATCTAATTGGCAATAATTCTGCAATTTCAATAAAACATTTAGACATTCATTAAATAGGTTTGAAAAATTTGCTTTCTTCTGAAGGAAAGTATCTCCCGTATTGTTTTTAAAATAAAATTATTTTCTTAGAGAATATCAAAAATGAAATATATATAAGTGTACTCTTCCCTCGCCCTCTTAAATGTATATTTAAGATTCATTGAAAAACAAAGGCAAAATCTCTTATGAAAGAAGCTGAGGTGTTTGTAAAACATTATATGGCTTTTTATATTAAAAATGAAAATAGCGACAATATATATCACGATATTAATTTTATACCAAAATTACATCAATACTGTTACCCGATTTGTAACATAATAATAAAAGGGCACATTTATACTTTTATGAATTATTTTCCTTTTAATTAGTGTTCTTAAACACAGTCAAAAAATTTTATGTGAAAATAAATGAATTAATAATAATAGTATATATATATATATATATATATATATATATATATTTAAATTTAATTTGGTTAAAATAAACAATGTATCAAATTCTAAATTTATACATTGTAACAGAGTTTCAATGTACTAAATTTAACAGTTAAATTGGATGCATTGAAATACTGTTAACCTAAAATTACAAAATAACTGTTTAGTTAAAATTTTTTATAATGAATTAGCAATTTCTGCTTTCTTCAATTTTTTAATTTCATTCATACATTAATAACCACAGATGATTTGAATTCTACAGCTTTTAAATACATTATACAACTCAAAATTTCTTATGTTATTCAATATAATTTAATTATGATTTTACTTTTGAATAATTTTTGTTTTTTAAAAATACACTTTATTTATATTGTGAATCTATTTAGTTTATTTTACTTATAATTTATATTTTTATTATTTCTTTTAGTCCATTAAGATACCTAACAGCCATCGCACCATGTTTATGAGATATATATTCCAGTCAAGAATTATTTTTGCCAAGCATTATTTTATTATTTTAATTTGCTTTTGTTTTGTTTTTTTAACTTGTTTCTGAAATTTTGTAAAAATGATGCTTACTACGCAATAAAATTTTTCATTTAAATACCTCGCTCTATGAAAACGTTAATATAATAAATTTTGGTTGAATATGACGTTTTGTTTCATTCTTTGTATTTTATTTTATTCTTTTTTTAGCCATGTATGAAACAAGTCTATAATAGCATGTGTATTGTTTTCTGTTGACATCAATGTTTTTAATTACTGATATTTTCACAATGTTGAAATAAAAATATCCTAATCAGTAAGGATATATAGTTTAAATTATAAATTCTTCTTATCTTTTATATGCTTCGAGATATATATTTTTATTTGAATTATAAAATCATCAAGCATTTTTATTAACGTTGTTATTTTCGGATAAATTAAAAGTACTTTATGATAAAGATTGTTACAAATAAGACATGTGTACATAAATAACAGCTTTTATTGAAATTGAATATCATTTGAATTAATGTAAATATTCAGATTCATTTTAGTTTAATTATTACGTGAAATTTGAAAAATCCTCAAGTTTATTTTATCAAGTGTATTTTTAACGCATATTTAACTGTAAAGTTTTTGATAATTATTTTCAGTCTCTATATTGAAATTAGAAAAGTACGTTTTATTATGTTTTCAGTTATATTGTTATTTAATTTAATTATTTTTCCTTTATGGACATTTTTTATTTATTAATTTATTATTTTTGGTTTTTAAATAGTTATTTTATATAAATGTGTACAATGTTAAGCATATCTGAATATAAAAAAATATTTTATTGTCTCTTTGTTAATTGTATAATAATTTCTGTTCTTATTCATTTGTTCAAATAATGTTTTCGAAAACACATCGTCGAATACATTTAATTAACAAATAATTTTAAATACTTTTATAGTTAATTAAAATATAAACATTCGTACTAAGATAAAGGTATTTTTAATTATATTTGCATCACGTTTTTCAAAAAATATTTATACAATACAATTAAAGTAAATATGATATTTTATAAGCTTACTTAATATTTTTATACAGCATTAGTAAAAAATACCGCATTTATCAATTAATTTATGCAAAATTGTGTAAACATTTTATAACTTATATATAATATTTTGTAACCATCAAGTATGAACAGTATTTATTAGAAAGTAGAAGATAAAAATAAAAAACAAATTTTCAAAAGAAAAGGAATACTATTTTAATCTTATGCAATTCCATTAAGAACTTGATTAGGCCATAAATTCAGGAATTCATTTTTGACCTCATTTACGGATGCTTGAATTGGTCTTTAGTCCCTTTTAAATCTAAGATCCTTGTTCAAAGAGATTATGTGTACAAAAGCGCAGCAGTAGTAGTGTAACACACAAACAAATTAAAAAATCTAAAAATAATACTATAATACTTTACAGAAAAAAAATCCGCCAAAAAATAAATTATCCTAAGTTTCTAAAATGAAAACTTAAATAAAGGTAAAAAAAACTCTTTTATCGTAAAATAATAAAATAGTGTTTCTTTACTAGGTTAAAACCTGTAACAGCATTTAAGAAATATAAGTAAATAAAAATGGCGCTTCTATCGAAGTTTTATTGATGCTTCAAAAATACGTCAATAACGCCCAAAAATATATGAAAAAAAAGAACTGTTATAAGAAATGGCGAAAAAAAAGCTGCTAAGTGATTGGTCGAGAGCAAAAGAAATCTCCCCAAGAATAGTTCATAAATAATGAAAAAGCTTACGTGCACGATCATCTGTGTGACCGGGTCGTACTTTTGAAGAAGGGTCATCCAGTTTACTTCTCCTATCCATTAGGAAATGGGAAGATGCATCCCGTCACCATAGCAACAGCATCTCCCTTCCTTCTGCGTAGGCATCCGTACTGAAAGATGATTTTTACAGCCATTCTCATCCTCTCTAATGGCTGCAGATGATGATAATAACTGTTGCAGCACAATAAGTTTCAAACTTCTTGAGTCAGTTTATTCTGCAAATGGAACTACATTGCTTTATAAGCACATTTGAGTTCATTTGGCTTTACAAAAGCTGACTAAAATGGACTTGATCTAATTTAAGGATATGAAATGACAATGCTATGTTTATTTTATTTTGAAATTAAATAGGTTCTTTTAAAAATTAAAATTTTTAATCTTTATATGTAAGAGATTTAATTAAAAACACTTGAATCAATCAAAAGAATTTTTATATAGGAAATGAATGCTAGAAAATGTTCCTTTTGAAATCTTTAATGGAATTTTAAAAAAGCACATATAATGTATTGAAAATTAAACTTAAGGGATTTAATCTATCATCATATATATTTTGTGATTTGTGTCTTTTTATAATTTTAACCAAGCTTTATTCGTTATAATTTCTTTTACCTTTAAATTTACATAAAATGTGAGAAATTTACAGAAATTTTCTTGAATAATTATACGATTTGTATGTTTTAAACATGAGATAGTCAAAACACTGACAGATGTTTTGTTATAGATATGTCTATAAGATTAATTTCATAAAATAAGTAGTAGTCACATGTGAATATTCTTATTACAGAATAAAATGGAAAGACATTTAGTATTTAATATGAATATCATTGTGTAATATCTCTAATTTTGCTTACAAAATTAACAATATATATTATTGCTTTTTTTAGAATCTAACAAAATTATATAATTTTAAGAGAAACGTCTTCATGATTATAAGTTATGCTTATAATCATGAAAAACGTTTCCTTGCGTATAAAAAGTATAAAAGTTACTTATGTTTAATGTACAAAAGTTATGCTTTTATTGTCTATTTTATGTTCAATATTAAGCATCAACAAAAATTCTCTCAAGAAGATTCTTTTGCATGAGTTATTTTAAATAATCTTGGATAGTTACATATTTAATATTTTTGACAATACATTTATTTACCTTATAACCATTATATATATATATATATATATATATATATATATATATATATATATATATATATATATATATATATATATATATATATATATATATATATATATATATATATATATATATATATATATATATATATATATATATATATATATATATATATATATATATATATATATATATATATATATATATATATATATATATATATATTACATTGAATCAATTTTTTACTAATTCTTGGGTTCAATCAAATTAATATTTTCTAAAAAAATTTAGAATAGGTTCATTCATAGGAGATTAAAAATAAAACGTTTCACCAAAATTTAATAGTAATAGGTAAAGTATCGAAATTTTGAAATTAAGCACAAATCAACATATACTTTCTGAATTTACATTTTATTCATCTTATATTAAATTATAGTTTGTAATCAGTGACTTACTTACAAAATATACTATATAAATTAAAGACATCTAAAAATAAATTGTTATAAATGAGGTAGATAACATTGATAACATTGACATCGAACTATTATTATTTTAATTTTAAATTATATTAAAACTAAAAATTTTTTCCGCGGCATTATACTGAAATAAAAAAATTAAAAGAATTTATCATTTAAATAAATAAATTAGATCAAAATGTTCTACTGAATAAATTAATAATTATCAAATTATAAAATAAAAATAAAAAATAATAAAAGGCTATCAAGAAATACTTACATATTTTCGAGGTGGTATGAAAATTAGTAGAGAAAAACAGTAATAAATACAAATTTATTTTACTATTTATAATATTAAAAATATTCAAACTGAATACTGCACAATAATAACACAATACAAAGTATAATTATGAAAATGATTCACGAAAAATTGTTATAGTATCATTATACATCATGAAAATATATGTAAATTCTATATTTAACCACGCGCTTGCGCGCGCACGATAATTTTCTCGAAGATGGTATAATCTAGAAAAATAAACATGTCGCCATCTGCCGAATACCTGTGCAACTTAGATGCTAAACCGCCATCTATTAGGAACTTACAGAACTAACCTAAAAAAATAAAAAAAATTTAGGGTTGTACTACCCCTAACATTTAGGGGGATGAAAAATAGATGTTGGCCGATTCTCATAGATACCGGATAAGCACAAAAAATTTCATCAAAATCGGTCAAGTCGTTTCGGAGGAGTATGGCAACGAAAACTGTGACACGAGAATTTTATATATTAGATATATAGGATATTGATAACAGAAGTAATGCATTTGAAAATATAATAGTAATTTGAAATAATCCACAAAGGAAGCATTATGTAATTAATTTAATGATTTCTATTATTTTGAAATTCATTCTCATCATTTTTAGTTATTTTAAACCATTTTGTGCAAATATCCTTTTTGAAAAAAATCTGGTAGACTCATTTTTAAAAAAGAAACAGCTTAACTAACTCTACGATGGGCTGGAATAAAAAGCATTAATAATAATAAAAATATAGAATGTCAACCAGAATCAATGAAAATATATCTCCCATGGTCATGAGACATATAAAAATAAATCAAACTAAATTTTAATAATTCTTCAAGGAATAATTCAATAATTCATTTATATACTATTTACACGTTAGAAATGAATGAAAATAGATAAAGTAAGATGATTGATATATCCAAGCGGACAGATAAAAAAAACTTTGCTATATCTCACTCTGAGAAACAAAAGCTTAAAATAGAAAGTTGAAAGAGCACAAATAAAAAATTGCTTCCATCTAGTGATTCCAAATAGCGACTGGGGGGAGAGGGATGGAGAAAAATAACACTATCAAAAAATAACGGAAATAAAATATAAAAGAGAGAAATGGTCTCTATCCATTAAGAAATGAGGGAGCTTCAAGTACCCATTTGCAACAGGTCCCTTCAGCGTCCGACGTGATTCGCTTGAAATTCTGAAGAGGAATGCGGTATAACTATTGGACATTCCATTTCAACAAGAAATGGCGAAACGCTAAAAAAAGAAATGACGTGTCCCTTTTAATTTTCTCCGTTTTGTCCAAGCGTCAGATGAGGTTCAATTATTTCTAAGGAAAAGATATATTGCATTTATTTCTCATTGCTTGTTAAACGTAGTTTTTATTTTTTGTCCTGGATTTTTATGTACTTCCTGTTTTACCATGAATCATTATTCGTATGAAATCATTTAAAATGTTCTTGACTTATTCTTCTTAACTCTGCATGATTATATAAATTGAAGAAATAAACAAACATTAACTCGAACTGTCAATTTACTTCTAACTTAAATTTAAAATTCCAAAAAATATGTAAAATTTTCTGTTTTTTTATATTAAAGGGTATGCTTGGAATCGTAACTGATTTTGTTAAATGTTTCTTATGAAAGAATTCTGAATTATTTGTTTTTTATTATAGCATATTATATGCTAGTTAAGATTATGTTGAATTTCGAATATGCTAATATATACATAGTCACATTTCAATTATAAATTTTTGTCTTATATTATAGGTTACACTAACTGACAAAATTCATTCAAATAATAGAAAAACTAAATTAGATTCATTAATATTTCCTTTATATTAACAATTAAGAAATTTTAATACAAGTGCATAAAAATTTGAAAATCAATATGCCTTAACAAAAAATCTTATATTTATTTACACAAGATGTTATGATTTGATACAAAAATTTTCATTCTGTATATCATCTAATACTTATTTTATAAGGAGATATATTATTTATTATTTAAATATACATTTATTATAAATCTTTAATGGGGATGATTTCATACATCTTCAATAAAAACTTAGTGAAACCATTCTAAATGTGTCTTATAGCTTGATGTAATTTTAAGCAAGAACAGTTGTAAATATTTGGAGATAAACTGCTGCTAGGTAAGACGTTTTTGTTAAATTTTAATGTTTTAAAGCTGCTTTCAACGTAATTGGGAATAAACTCTGCTTTTAATCTTAAATATAAACGGCACATTAAGGAAGAAAGAATATGCATAATGCAATGTAATTATAATTTAATTTCATTATTTAACTCATTTTGGAAACTTTAAATAATAACCTAAATGTATTTATTGTTCTTAAGAAATTTTAATATAAAGATTATCATTTTAAAAAGTATTAAAAATTTTATTAAATTAAAATCTACAAGTAAAATTTTATAATTAAAAAATCATTTAGTATCAGTGTTTTCAGTTTATCGTTGTAATCAAGTAGATACACTAATATAAATGTTCTAAATTTTATTTTCAAACACATTTAGCAACAATGTTTCCTTTTTTTTTAAAGCTGCTTGATTTCAATGCATATTCTGTTGTCATTCTACCATTATTAGAATGATATTTTCTATAAGCATATCAAATATACTTTACAATTCGAAACATTTTTATGCATTAAAATATCCTTTATGAATTTTCACTTTTAACAATGGCAAGTTTTTATACTAATGCTTTTGATTTTTTTACCAATATTACAACATTTAATTTTCCAGAAACTTAGTCTATAAAAACATACTCCTTGCATAACATAGAATGGTATATATTTTATGCAGTTACTGTAAGAGCTCACTTATCTATTACAATAATAACAAAATATATTTTAACCATTAATCATTATATTTAATTTTATTCAAAATTCTTTTTACTTGATTCCTTTAAACAAATAATATTTATCCCTTATATAAAGCTCAAATTAATTGGCTATATAAATTTATCCCTATTTTAACTTTATATATTTATTGATCTAAACTGCAAAAGTATAATTAATACACTCTGTCGCCGGTTTTTAATATTCAACATATTCATTTAGCTAAAAATATAATAATAAACAATTTTTAAAGATAGTTTGTCGGAAAATTCCATTAAAATCAATTTTTGAATATCACGCCATCATATAAATTCATTTTCTTCCTATTTATCTATTCAAAAGTTATCCATGAACTGGAATAAATTAACAATTTTCAGATCGTTTCTAAAATAATTGGTTCATCAATATTTATACGTCTTAATATAAGAGAATCTGCTTCAACGACTTAATGGCTTATGCCAAAATCCATAAAACGGTTAGAAAATATTTAAAATGTCACTTAAGAATGGCCTAACGGAAAATTATTTAATCTTTATGCTGAAGACGAAATTATTCTCTGAAGCTCTTGGATACCAGAAGGTGATTACTTCCTATTGACGAACGCCGAAGAGCTCAGCTGTAAAGAATAAAGCTAGTGATTGACCGCGGAAGGAAATAGCGCTATCATATTTGGAACATCTGCTTCCTCAGATACCGACATAACCATCACATGTTCGAAGCCAATAATTCAGATAACAGCGTTTCTCCCATCTCTTATGGCGTCTGCAGAGAAAATACATCAACTGACTTAAGCCCTCCTACAATTCCCGCGTTCCTGACTTTTCCCTTCCAAGTTTTCCAACCTCTACCTACCTCAACCAAGCCATTGTCGAGCAGTAATACGTTGCCATTGTCTACGCCGTTGAGTTACGGATCCAATCTAAAACATTAAAGGCCGTATAAATAACGGTTTATTAACCATATTTTGTAGCCGCGCAATTGCTTTTGTCAGTGAATCGGTCCCGGAACCACGCCTTAACAAAAGAGGTGTTATGTATCCTTCCGCGGCAACACACGCTCTTGAAAGTAAGAGTGCCAGGGAGCGAAAAGGTAAGAAAAAAAAAGAGTTTGAAGGATAGATCTATTCCACGTCAACCGGTACATCGAGTCTTTGATATTGAAAGAGTAAATCAGTGATTTGTAGCTAAGATTTTTGAAGAGGCCCTTTTCCTTTTCCCCTTCATTTCAGGTTTATTGCAGGACTAACTTTTTTTTTACTTCAGTTATGTCACCGCAACTTTAAAGAATGGATTGTCATATTCCCTTCTTGTGGAATTTTTCCTTTTTTCCCCACCTTCTACCAGGAGAAAAGCCTTGACGTTGAAGTATGTCTAAAGTAATTCACTCTCCGCACGGTTTTCTGTTTTCTGGATCCGTTAAGGAAACCGAAGCTTTCCAACTTCTATTACTCTCCCGGGTGAATTTACGACAAAAATTTGTGCGAAAGCATAAATTAAGGATTATTAGTCAGGACTAAGGTGTAAATTAGCAACATGATCAATAATATTCGGGGATAGCTTCAATTAACAGACTAAAAGAGAGAGCTCTTCCAGCAATAAATTTTAGGAAAGCTCAGAAATTATCCTAAAATGTAGTAGCCCTACATAAATTTTAAAATCTCGTAAGATATAAAATATAAAATAAATTTATTATTTTTTTATAAACCAGAAATAATTTAATGATTATCTCATCAGTAATATTTCAGATGTTTATCAGTAATATTTCACTGTTTTCTCTCTACATTTTATCGTGAGATAATTTAACCATGAATTTGAATCATGCTGATTTAAATATTGCAATATATTTATTAATTAAACTCTAGTTATATTTATTTACTTTAATAATAGTGATTCGCTGAAAATAGATATAGTTTAAAAAAGCACTGTGACTGCATTATGAATTCAGCTTTAAAGTTTGTTAAAAATTAGTTAGTCTTAGATTTAATTATCTAAATAATTTTCACTATTATTTTATTTCGTTCATTTACTTAAGTATTTTGAATGTTTTCATTTTAAATTTTGATAAATGATATATTTTTCGCAGAGTTGAATTTAAAATTTACTTCAAGATTCCAGTAAATTTTTAACAGTTTGAACATAATTTTCAAAAATTAGTATTTGAAATTTCATTTGGAATTTCACATTTAAAAATTATAAATAAAATTTTGCAAAGGATATTATCAAATAATTAATAAAATCAAATACTTCTATCTCAATAAGTTGGAATATATCTTCATAAAGTTATTTGAAGAATATAATTCCGTTGACAATGTTTTGTTTCACAGTTTTCCGAAGTTTTTAAAGCTTAGTGAAACAGCAAATGCAATTTAACTGGTAAATATTTTTTATCTTACGCCCGTCTTCGGCATCAATGCCACTAATCGACGAGCAGCCCAATGAAAATATGAACAAGTATAAAAACAAGAATAAAGTCTTTTAATAGCCTCAAAAGAGTTGTCAGTTATAAACTTTAAAACTTCAGGGCAGTTCTTTAGGTGAGCAGCATCCATGTGTTCATAATTTCAGAATAGACAACTAGCAGAGTCCATTACACCTTTTTGATGCAGATGCCTTTGTAGATAGTCATGTCCAACTGTCACCCGGAAACAAGCGACACCAACAGCTCGTGGTAAGGAGCCAGGGATTTTATTGTTCCCTTGTTCCCATCAAGTAGAATTTTCTATTGCCTTCCCATAGCCCCATCAGCATAAAAGGAAACTCTGCCAGACTATATTTTACTATGGATTATATTTTTGATGTTACGCAAAGGCAAAGGGGTATTTGGCTGGATCATAAGGGAACCAGCTTTCGCAAGTCTGTCTGCCTGCTCATTTCCAAAAACATCGCAGTGGCTGGGAAATATGACAAATATGGCCTATAGTAAAACTAGTAACTATCAAATATAGAAGTCTAAAACTAGATAGAAATATTTTTTTAAATGTAGAACTGTACCATTGTTTATAATAGAAACCATGATATCATCCAAATCTTAATACATGAAATTCGCAATAACTGCTAGCAAGAAAATGTTTTGCCTTGCCAATCATTATCCAATGTTCAATTTAATATTTAACTGTTACGATTATTTTGTGTCAAAAATCACTATCCTCTAAAATTTCTCAATTGAATTGTGAAACACAATATAAAGAGTAAAAGGAAATCTAGTTTTTAATTTTCTTCCTTAATTTTTCCTGTTCTAACAAAATTAAAAATACTCATGTTTAACATCAGTGACGTCATATCGCCTTGCATTCGTTTACTCGTTATGTTTCAAATTCAATTATAATTATCGTCAAAAGCAAAACTAAATATGCTCGAATTATGAAGCGGAATATCATCATTTAAAAAATTCTGCAGCTCATAACTTTGCCTAGCAAATGTTTAAGCAAAATTTTTACATACTGACTAATACATTCTCATATTCAAATACAATTAAAAGCAATCTACGAGCGAAAAATATGCGAAATTCAGGATCTCAACTCAGAAATTTCACATGAGAAACGCCTTTTTTTTGTCCCAGAAGATTTAAAACCCTCGTTGCTAGAGTTCCATCACATAGTGACGTCACAGCAACTGTGACGCCACTACCTCTTATTTTACATATTATTCCACCGTTCTCTCTCTCGTATTTCCTTTTCCCCAGACAGTTTCACACATCTGATGGTATTTGAGGAACGTAATTAAATATTCATTCGTTTTCTTAGTAGTGCGCACCAGTGGGAAAGGAGAAATCGAACGTTCGCCTCAGCTTCAAAAAGTTCCGAGGGTTTTAGGCGGGTAAACTAGATTTTTCCGTTTTGTATTTTTATCGCGCGCGATAAAACGACTTTATTTTCTTAATCAAAAGAGTGTGTACTTTTGTACTGGGTGTGGGAGTGGTGTGGATGCTGCAGGCTTCGCCAGAAAATGTAAAGAATACTGCACGAATCAGTTACGCTAGTCAAACATCAAATCCAAATTCGATTTTTTTATGTAACGCTTCATTCGAGGAACGTCACTAGTTTGTTAAAGATAGGAAAACATCTACTCTTCTGATTTCTTGACGGATAAGTAGTTGCGAAAAGATTGAGAATTTATTTTTCGCACTTACGAAAATATTTTTGAATTATTTTATTGTATGAACATTCTACATCAGAACAAAATTTTGAAGTGTTTATATGATTTACCATGGAAAATTTGCCTTAAATTGATGTTGATTTTTCGTTTATAAATTATGTAAATGCTAAAGTAATGTTTTTTCATTTAATATATCTATTGTCAAAAACAATATTTTCTTCCAAAGAAGAAATTTTTCGGGGATTTATGTAAAAAAAAAATTAATTATAATTCAGCACGTCAATCAAACTACAATTGAGTGATTTGATTAATAAGTGATAAATATCAAAATGCGTACATCATATGCATAATAAGTACTTCCTATAAATTAAATGTCCCATTTTAATATTTTTTAACTAAAATAGTATGTTTTATTAATTGATAAAAGAGTTCTAAATTGAAATAATTTCTTTTCGTCAATTATTATCATCATATTTGCAGTCATTCAAAAAATGATCTCGGTAGAGTAAAACATTTCAAATTTACTCAAAATGTTTAATCAAAAAATCTGAATTGATTTTCCTATCTGAACTTTTCTATCGTTTTTTTAACACAAAATATTTTTCCATGCCAAGATAAATTATTTTTTTTTACATCCATTAGAATAATTTGCTAAAATGTTATTAATGGAGGAAAATTTTTTTAAAAATTTTATTTAACTTGTTTAAATTTTCTTTCATGTTTTTCCTTATATTATTATAAATATACTGTTAAAAAAAGCTTATTATACTTTTATAATTATTATTGTAATAATGCAAAAGCGATTGCATTATCTCCTTACTCCCTGAAAATTATTAAAAATTTATTTATGGTTTAAAACTATTGTTCATTACCATGACTTCCTCAAAAAAATCTTATTAATGATTAATAAAACTTAACTCTCAGTTCTGATATACAATAGAAACTTAAAAGATACTTCATACTTTTAAATTTTGTATATTTTAGTTTATGTTAATATCAAAACTGGATTTCAAAATTAGAACCTCTATAACTAAATTGTTTTATGTCTCAATTTGCGCATAAATTTGCTGTTGCACCAGTTTCCTGTACCTAGCTCAGATCTGGACTGTATCTTCTTAATTTGGAAGCTGAGACCAAACAAAAGTCCCCCAATACCTGGCCTACCATACCACCTAGAGTATGATGTCACTTAAAGGACCCTGCGACTACGACTAATTTAACGTGCCCCTGAATTTGGTGAATATGACGGATCGTCAGTTTAGTCGAGATTCGAACTCACTACACGAAGCAATAAAGAGAATGACAGCCTAACCAACCAGGCCTCCAAGTGAATTTGTAAAAATAACCAATTTTTATATTACTTAAATATGACCACACTTGAAAAAATAGATAATATTTCATATTCAAAAATGCCATGAGATCATTTTATAAAATTTTACTTTCAGTTTGCTTTTAACAAATCTTTTCCCCATACTAATCCATTATTGGTCCAATTACTCTATTTACAGACTATTCAGTATTAAGAAATACTGCATAGTTTGTTTGTTAGTGTAATCATTTAGCAATAAAAAAAGAACTCAACACATTTTGTAATATTTCAAGAACACCATCATAAATAGATTCAACAATGCATTTAATTCTATACTGTTCTTTATAGTTGAAGGAGACATACAGCAAAGGAAATAGTTTGGTGTTGAAACATTTCTCAGGTGACAGTAGACATAAAATGGTGGAAAAACAGAACAAATAAAAATGCAGTTTTCCACACAAAAGTATTGTTTCGTAAATATTATTCTAGTCATCAATTCTACGAAATTATTTGGAAAAGTTAGCGAATTTCTCTCTAGAGGTGGCAATGCGAGGGCCCGTTACTAAAAGTCGCCAATACGCCAAAACGAGGTGATAAACGAGAATGAAAACAATAAGAATAATGGCTTTCTTCAGCAGCTCGCTTCAAAAGTCATAAGCATCAGGAATTAAGGGGTCACGAGAGAAAAGAACGTGTAGAGAACAGTTGACAATAGTCAATGGGTTTCTCAGCCCTAGAAATAAAATAAAAACAAAAAATACGTGAACCAACAAATAGTTTTCACGCACACAGTAACGAATATTTTTTATTCTTCTAGATATCAAATAAATTTTCCAATCGTAAAGTTGGAACTGCGGAAAATAAATGCCGAATTTCATCTTCTTTTGATATCTTTTTGTAGAGAAAACTTAAAAGGAAGTGTTTATATGCAGTCATAAAATCCTTTATTTTTATTTGTTTATTTTTTTCAAAAGATGAGTCAGTATAATTTCAAAGTAAAGCATTTATTCAAAGTCTAGAAAAGCACATTCGTTGAGCAATAAATGAGAATAAAAATATGTATTTTTCTTTCATTTTTCATTAAAAAAATGTAAGATCTTGGTACATTTTATCGACTATAAAATATTCTGATTAATACTGAAATTAAACCAATAAACTTCTTTTTATGTGGAACAAATACAAATGACTAAGGCTTTCAAATTATTGATTTTTCGTACATGCTATGATTGAAATTACTCATAATGAAAATGGTTACTTTTTTTTCTCATTACATACATCGAAAAATATAAATATAATATACCATTTTTTTAAAGAATTCTATTTTTTATTAGGGTTTTCTTAGCAAGTGATTTTCAAGTAAACATATTTTGAAAATATACCAAGGACTTTCTTGTTTTTGTTTCAGTTGTATTTAACTTTTTATGTAAACTTTTAGTTTCAATATTTATAAACTCAAAATTGTTGATTTTTGGTTTATATGGGTATTAATAAATAAAATAAAATTATAAATAGAGCATTAAGCAAAATATTATAGGTACTTTCAGATCCGAATATAACAATAAAGATGCGAGAATATTTGTATTCTTTTTTTAATATATATTTAAGTATCATATAATCAGATTTTTAAAATATTTTCAAATAAAAAATATCGCTATAGTTTCTAATTTAAATGTCGCTTAGTTTCATAATTTTTAAAAAACAAATAAACAACAATTTTATTTTCAGTAGGAATACAAGAGAAAAATACAGAAAATGTACTAAAATATAAACCTGTGTTGTTTCATATTGAAATTTATTTTTATATCAACACATCTCTCTCATATGTGTGAGATTCATTCTCTTAAAATTCAAATTCATATCTACTTCCTGTACAAACTTTGATTCCATTTATGATTTCGATAAAAATTCTGGAGCGAATCAATATCGATTCCGCTCTATATTTGAATGCACACAAATGAAATCCTTCGATCCTCGTCACTTCCCACAGAAGCAATCTTTTCCGAAGCACCCTAGGTGGAGCCCAGCTTTATTCCTCATCCCTTGCCGACCTTGATATGAAGCTTTGATTAAAGGGTGTGCGATTCCTTTTATGAAAAATAGAAACGTAAGGAATCGTCTCTCTCCTACAAGTACTTGCATCTCGAAGAATCAAAAGAGAAAAGATTCCCTTTCCCTCCGAGTCTCATTGCCAAACAGGAAAAGCAACTAACAAGGCAAACGGAAGATGACATCCGGATGCCATTTCTGGGTGGGTTGGGGGAGGAATATGAGGGGGGAGAGGAAGATTCGTAATTATGGTAATGAGAAGGGGCTTTTCCAAGGGGAACAAATCGAAATCTGATATCTTCATCATATTTTTGTGCATGTGTGCTTCAGTCGTGGAACTCCTGCCAAATCGCTTCGCCGCTGATGGTGGAAGCGCAAGGGTGCGGGGGTGGTATTGTCGTCTTGAAGAATCCTTGAATAAATGCAACGTCTGAATGCGGCATGGTATAGTCTTTCCTTTCGCGTGAGAATGAATGTCAGATAGGCATCCGTGGGAAAGAGGAGGAGGGTCTGTCAGGGAATGGAATTTTCATCGACAGTGAACGGGTTGTCTATTTTTAGATTTGATTTACCTCTTCGAATCTTTTCCGCTCTCGGTGCTTCTTTTTGTCTTTCCAAGAATCTGAAAAAAGTAGCATTTTTTCTTTCTTCTGACTATGCATGTATTTGAATATTTAAGTTCGAAACTGCTTAAAATTTGTTTATTCTAAAATTGCACTAAAAAAACTTTCAAAGCTACGCTATATTAAAAGAAGAAACAGAGAAAAAGCCATTTATTACTAAATCTCACTTTTTCCATTTTATTTCGAACTGTAGTTTTTAAATGATAAATTATATATAAAAACAGATTATAAATTTAAATCATAGAATTGGTTCTTGTAATATCTTTTAAGCCTAATTTGTACATTATTCCTACTAAATCCATTTAGTTTATCATATATTTTCAATAAAATGACAATTATATTTAAATGTGAAGCTTTAAAAAGTAGTTCATAAATCCTCTGGTTATAATTTTATGATAGAATGCTTAAATGTAACTAAACTGCATACACTTTTCCGTACAATAATTATTTTATAATTAATTGGAACTAGATTATCGATGTATACATTTTAATATGATCAAATTTGGTACACCTCTATCATTATAATAGATATTATAGAAACAGGATTACTTTATAAATGTGTATTTTCTACAGAAAAGGAATGATGGTTAATTATATTGGGTTGTTCGGAAAGTCATTTCGTTTTTCCCACCTGGATCAGCTTTTTGCTAGTAAAAACCAACCACTTTTTGAGTGTGAAATCGTGCTACTACCAGAAAGAACCCAATATATATATATATATATATATATATATATATATATATATATATATATATATATATATATGAGAGGATCTAATATATATATATATATATATATATATATATATATATATATATATATATATATATATATATATATATATATATATATATATATATATATATATATATATATATATATATATATATATTAGATCCTCTCATTTCATACACAAACATAGCACAGCAGAAAAGTCACACAAAATGTCGAATTTCCTTTTATCCAATGCTGCAATTAACTACGGCTCTCAGCGTCTGAATATTCTATTCGTTATTGTAGTTACTTTACAGTCTAAAATTTCTAAAGAGATTATGATTGATCATATGTTTAAAGTAATCAAGATTCAAATATTTTTCCTAATAACTTACGAATATGCATCAGCATTAAAATTTCTGCTAACATCAAAACAGCTTCAAACATGCCTCCTAAATGCAAGTGCTATGATGACAGTCAATATACGTGAATTCCTCAAGATATCCTATCCTTGTAAATATCTTAGTACAACATGCATTAATTTTTTTCAATGAATTTTATTAATTTCGTTAGTAACTCACTTTTCATTTTTTCCACAGAAAAATTAATTCATTTGGGATGAAGTCTTTTAACATGCGGATAAATTCATGTTTCAGATCACTGCACATATCAATGGTTGAGATAATATTGAATTTATAAGCTGTTGAATTAAACTCTAGAATATACTAAACATTCAATATCTAGCTCCGTAATGAAGTAAGAAGCCAAAATAATAACCGCTCAGAGCTATTTTACGTTTGCTATTATAACTGTAGAGTATGGATTTCTGCTAATTTACCAGCATTTCATTTGAGCATTACATGGTGAATATTTAGTTAGAAGTTTCACAATGAAGCAAGTTATATAACAGTTTATTTAGCCAACAAGATAAACCTAATTAGTAAAAGTTATTTTAAGGTTTCCATAATATCTTCACAATATTTGCTGGAAGTGATCTTATATATGCTAGACCTTATTCATTAAACAACAGGAAAAGGAACCTAAGACATGCCTCCAAACAAATCCCAATGCATAACCTAACTTAGCATATAAATTAATTGAATAAGTGGACATCAAATTATAGTTTGAAAGTGTGGACTATAAAAAAGCCTCTGACTGTTGCTCACGAATTTATTACAAAAAAGAATATTCTTCTTTTCCATTGTTTATATTCCCAGCATACTCAAGTTCAACTAATAATGAACGTTATGCAATATAAAATAATTAAGAGCTGCGATTTAAAATAAATTCAAGATATTCCTCTTCCAATGCAAAATCATAAGTTTAGAAAATCCAGATATCACACTCACCTTACACAACACCACTTATTGCATCCTAGCATACAAAGAAGCTTCGAGATCGAGTTCGGTTCAGTTCAAATTCGAATACTTGTCGCATGGGATTGAGAAAAGAATCTTTTGAGAAGGACGAGTTTCCATCGCCTTATCTCCTTCACGCTAACTCCTATCAGCAACAACCAACGATTCTCTATTGAAGCAAAAGGGAACCGATTATTGCCCGGGGCTGACAGCAAATTACCGAGGTCCTCCCTGCCCCTCTCACAGACCTTCCACCCCCCCCTTCCGACAATGCTCCATTGCATGGATTCGTATACATAAGCCTATTTGATTGCGAGCGTGTCGAAAGTTTCCGAACTGGTAATCAACCTCCACTCCGGGCGTTGGATTGCGGCAAAGGAGGAAAAGAACGATCCAGAGGAATCCAGAACTTTTCGTTAAAAATAACGTCTCAATAAGACTTGGAAAAGTGTCATAAGTCATAGCTGGATCAATATGTTATTGACGACTTAACGAGATTTAATTTTCAAAACTTCAGTTAGTTCACATATCCGAAGATTACATCAATTTACTTCTAATTCTTAAGAAATAGGACAGTTTTTTTTTATAAAGTTTAGATCCACACGAACAGTTTTACATTCCTGATAAGTGCGTGCATAAACAGTATATATGTATATATAATCAATACAACATAAGCACTCACATTCCATAAAATACTTATGTATTTTATTTTCTAAATACATTTATATTTTAAATGCCATCGAAGGAAATAGATTATGGGATATGTCTTAGAAGTATATTTAAGAATGTTATACATGCCTCTCTCGTGTAGGAATATTCTAAAAAGCAAAAAAATTAAAGCATTTCATTGTTATAAAATTCAAAGATTTATTTACGTTTGATTGAATGTACATTACACTAAAAATTATCAATTATTAGTTTAACAATATTTCATGTTTCAAAGATAATGAATTTTTAAATTTGAAATTGTACTACGATTTAAACTGTCTCAGTTTTAAACTGATTATCTTATTCCAAAACTAATTCATTTTAAATTTAGTTTATGCTGAGCAATAAAAAATCTTATATTATTTCCTTAATTAAATTTTAGACTAATTCAAAATATAATGGTAGTTTATTTATAATTAATGCTAAATACTACATTTATTTTTTTGTTCATAAAGTGGTTTGTTATTCTAATCTAGTTTTCTATAATTATTTTATTTAATATTATTTATTATGCTAACTATTATGATGCAAAACTTAAGTATAATGGCTCTCTGCAATACTGGTTTGAAGATATAAAATTTAAGCAATATGTAAAAAATTATTAAGTATGAAATCTTTTCTAAATTCATTCTCTTTGAATAACTGTAAATGACACTATAAGTGCTTTATTAGATTTATAAGCAGAAATATTACTGAAAATTCCTACAAAATTTTCTACAAAACTATCGAGGTCTTAGAAACTGTTTTATACCTTTAACTTCACACTTATAATCTTATTTAACTCCAATCTACGTAGATTTATAAATTCTGATAGATGTGGAAACGCTTTGTAATATTTGCATTGAAAATTGCCATTTATTTTATACAGCGCAATATGGAAACAATACTCTAAAATATGAAAAATGTGTGCAAAAAGGAAAATACATATAATTTTCTAAAGAATTTAAATTCTATTTTAAATTAGAAACTTAATCAATTCCAATTGTATATAAATCAATAAAGTGATTCAAAATAAGAGCTTAAATTTTTTAAGCTTGTAATTTTCACTATGATTTTATGCTTTTAAAAGATAATTTTTTTACAAAAGCATTCTATTAGGATTTTAAAATTTTGGTTTTACAGAAATTTAAAAGTTTCTCTGTTTGCTGAAAGGATATTTGATGAACAAGTGCATTAATTTAAATAAGTAAGCAACATATATTTTGGAGCATTTAAACAGTATATGCAAAATTCCCCAAAAATATTAATATCTTATCTTTTTCAGCCCTTAAAAATATTTTAAATAATTAAGTAAAGAAATTCCTGTACACATCTATTATTTTTATTCTATATTTCTGTGTAGAAATATTTTTGAATAATGAACATCATCTTCCGAATATTATCAAATAAATGGCAATTTATTATCTTCCTATTTTGAATATTAAGAAAAATGATGTTGAATACATATGATACTGTTAATACGTAAAAAAATCGTCGATTTACGTGATTTTGATTTTATCTCTTATTTTAAGAAAATACTATCAAAAAAAATTTAGACTTTAAATATAACGTTTTGTTTCTTAATTACCACTGAAGAATATTAATTTTATTTTAATATATTATTATCATACCAAATTATACCATATCATATATATATTACCCACATCCATAATACTCCATTAGAATTTCATCTCAAACGCACAGACAGAGAAGTAAAGTATTAATAAGAACAAAATGTCACTATTACCAAGCAAAAAAAAGAACTTTTGAATAATCTTGATAGATTAAATCACAACATAGTTATCAAAAGTTAATTTATAATTAAACAAATAATTAATTAGATGCAAAATGATCAATTAAAGATTATCTCTAATAATCCTCGGTTTCCCATTAAATAACTGTTCGATTTTCCAATTTAATGGGATGGACCCATATAAAAATGATAATTTTCTGCCTTTAATCTGCTTAACAATAAATCATCTTCATGTTTAAAGAAGTGATATAATTGATTTATATTCAGCAAAAAAGAAATTCATGAGAATCAAGATGTCATTAGCAGGGATTTCGATTATTCAAGAGTTAAACCATTGTCCCTCCCCAGTTGCCGGTATCCAGCCATTAATCGTGCGCGAAACTCTGATATTGCAAATCGAGATGCGCAGCTTTCCTTACTCTCCTTCATCACACAAAATGCTCCTGGGCATTAATTATATTTTGCTTATATTGGGTATTTTCAAGCTCATAGGCACTGTCGTTTTACTGTCTAAATAAGCGGTACTCCCCCTTCTGCTATCCTCATTCGCACTCCCTTATTATTCCCGTTTGTTGCCGGGAAAATGGATTTCCAACCAAGCGCTTTATTGGAAGTTTTGTATATGTGCCGCCTTGCCTAAGCTAACACGACGCTAGTTATTATGAGTACCGGGTTGTTTGACACTCTTTTTTTATTTTTATTTTTTGCCTTTGCCCACGCTTAGGAGCCAAATGCGTTCATTGCCGGGAAAAATGAGAAACTGCTGGAAGAGGTCAGGTTATTTATGAAGACATCGAGTCAGCCACCTCCATTATGGGATGGGATGTTACACCATCAAATTGAGATTCACTGAGATGGTATATTTTATCATTAAATATGTCTTTGAGAAATGTGGTGTAAGTATTCAAAGGTAAATTACATTGGATTGAATTCGAGTCGTGCATTAATACGGTTGGTTTAAATAATTTCCAAGAAAACATTTAAGATGCATTTAAAAATTTGTGATGCATATTAAAAATATTAGGAAAATAACCAAAAAATAGCAATTAAATTTTGTAAAAAGAAATTTATTTAGAAATAAAATTATCTCGGATCATAAAATCTAACAAAATCTTTGAAAAACGAATTTTAGAAGTTGATTTAATTGGTAAAACAGAACATACGGAATATTTCACAGCAAATAGACAGTGAACTATAACAATAATTCTAATTTGAAATAAAACTATTTAGGTATATAAGAGAAATGAAAGAAATTATGTATATATATATATATATGATATATATATATATATATATATATATATATATATATATATATATATATATATATATATATATATATATATATATATATATATATATATATATATATATATATATATATAGCTCAAGTATAAGAAAAACAGGGGTACACAGTCTTTATATCGCATTGCTTGCCTATTATTGTCTACTTCTACGAATAAACAGAAATATTGCAGTACTGCATGGTATAAACTAGACTGTGTTAAGAAGTATCTTATAAGCAATTAATTTCAAGAATTCTACACAAAGACCTACAAAACTATTGGAAGATGACGAGCTGGAGATCTATCTTCAACAATACTTTGTACGACTCAATGCAAATGATGCTCAGTAATGTTCATGTCTAGGAATTTATGTTGCCAATGGAAGTGTCTAAAATCAAAAAAGTAATCCTGGATTCACTTGTAAGCAAACTCTTAAAACATAGGATGGTGCATTGTCTGTTAGAAACTTACCAACTTACAAACTTATAGGAAGAAACCATGGACATAAAGGAATGTAAGGGATGAAAGAGAATTCTAAAACATTTCTTTCTCTCAGATTTTTGCCAGTTATATAAAGTATCCCATATTACGCCATCGGCACATGCATCATATAGTCACACAGATTCCTCAACTTAAACAGTTCTCCAATAACAGAAATTCAGGTGCATTTTGCTTATCCTCTTACATCAATACAATAATTAATTGTAAACGAGACTCACATCAGACCAAGCAAAACTGCATTTTCAGTCAATGATAGTCCATTGACGGTGTTATTGAGTTCAATCGAGGAATAAAGCTGTGCCATTCATTTTTTATGACTTATGTCTCAACATATTAACTGAATTTCAATTGTAAAGAATCTTGTAAAATTCTATTATCTCTGGTGCAAAATAATTAGCAGGATATTTGTACCATGTGACCTATGATTTCAAACAGAGTGATTAAAACGAAAATATTATTTTAGTAATCAACCACATGTTTTTTTCACGTGTATAAAAAACACTGTTCTTCAAATAATTGTTTAAATACATTTTAATATCTATTACATGATTATTAATTATTAACTTAAAATATTTTTTGGTTTGCCGGAAGGTAATTGGTTCCCAAATATAAACGATAATTTCTACCTTCATGTAAATAAATCACAGTAAATAAATAAGATAAAAAGTCAATGTTGCTTAGACAAAACCTTTTTTCCCCAAATATATTTTTTACTATTTTTCATATTAAATTTGCTATTGTCAAGAAAAAGATTTGCAAAGATTCGGAGAATATCAATCAAAGATTTTTTCCTCAAATACGTGCACAACAACTTTCCTGCCACATACATATCATTGCAAAGAAACAGATTTACAGAGTTTCTTCGGTCCCAAGCAAAAAATTTTCTTTTTTAAACTGCTTGTTTTTCGCTAGAAATGCATCATTGTCAGGAAACAGATTTATAGAGATTTACGGCATATCAAGGTAACTCCTTTCTCATACATGCAAATCAATTTCTTCCTATTGATAAATTTTCCAGAAATACAGAAACATGGTATACACAGGACATCTGGATGTACATATATATATACATTTTAAAGCCACATTCGCGTTAACTTATATATATATATATATATATATATATATATATATATATATATATATATATATATATATATATATATATATATATATATATATATATATATATATATATATATATATATATATATATATATATATATATATATATATATATAATTGTATAAAAGGCTATTCAAATTTAAATTGTGCTTCATTCCATTTATTGTATTGACTCATGAGAAATATTGTTGGCCGTTGGTTACAGGGTACAGGGTCGTAGACTCAATGCCAAAAAAGTAAGAGCTGTAAAAAAAGGTGGTAAAATAAATTATTAACCCTGGTATTATAATTCATTGAGCAAAGTGTACATACAGATATTGAAGGCGTTGTTCTCACTTTTGGAAGATAGTGAGTAACCAATTTAATTGAAGAATCACCGTATTTGCTAAGAGCGGGTGAAGCACATTAAATAGGTCATAGTCGCAATGTCTTCCAAAAAATCTGATACTTCTGTTGTATTATTTTGTTATACTAATTCATATTATATTATTTTGTTCCTGCAATTGTTATTTCGTTTCTTTTTAATATTACGCTGTGCTAAATATTAATAAAATAATATTATGTCTGCTGTACATAGATTAACTTTTATGAATTACATTTCCTAAAACACAATAATTGTAATTCTAAAAGTTAATGTAAATATTTCCTTTTTTTATTAAAAAATTAAATGATATTAATATTCATCCACTTACATTCCGTTTTATTTTTAATCGATATTTCCCTATTAAAACATTAAAATTGGTGCTTAAATTAACTTAGTTTGACTTCTGGAACCAACATAATGATTACTTTTTATTCCGCACATTTATTTTTTAAAAACTTTAAAGCAAATTCTTAAATATAGTGCATTTTTAGAAAAAGTTGTTCTCTTTTGAAAACGTCAAAACTCGACGTTGTTATAAGAATAGTATAAAACTGCTATCAGACAACAATTTAAAATTTTGTAAAATAAAATTGTCAAAAAGTTAAAATTTAGATTCGTTTATTATATATATTCCGTAAAGTAAAATAATAAACAAATTTTTTAAATCTGTGCATAAGGATATATTATTTTTCTTAATATCATACTTTAAAAAAGAAAAATAAAGTTTTTCTTAAGAAGAAAGAAATACAAGGTTTAAAAAATTTATAATTTTCCTTTTCTCACCCTTTATAGTAATAATTTTTTTTTTTTTGTATTTAGATAACTATTAAACAACGAATTTGAAAAAAACTCTCAGTTGAGAATTTCAAAATCATTAGTTGTGTATTACATTTTAATCCAAATTGAGATGAGTGAAATAACTTAAAATAGGTTGTTCTAAAAAATATGTGTCTGAAAATGAAATATTTTATTTATATTTTTTTATATTTGAAAAAATCACTGATGCATCCAAAAAAGCTCGAGTATTAATTAATACATATTAATGAAATTTCGAGTAAAAATATAATTGGATATGAACCTCTTCTCTTTTAAATAAACTGCTTGATATAAATATATATATATATATATATATATATATATATATATATATATATATATATATATATATGTAACACATTCATATATAACTTATACAAGGAAAAGTTTAATGCGTCTCGAACCTATTGCTCTCTGTAAATTACTATAAAAGTAATGCATAAGCTCTTATTGTCAAACATAGAATGCATAAGCAAATAAAATTAAATAAAACTCTGAATGCGTAATGCAATTCCTATTTTCAAATTCTCTTCAATTCAAAGTCTAAGAACATAAAACATAGTGTTTATGGAATCGGCAGAGTTTTTGCATTGTAAAACTGTAGAGTGTTTGAATTTTTATGTCTATTCAAAATTTATATTTTGAAGGCTGTGCCAGACTGGAAAAGCACTTGCAATCCTTGTACAGGTAACGGAATAAGTAAAAACTTTAATTTAACATTACTACCTCTTTTCGCCAGAAAGCTTGGCGATCTTGGAAGACATAAAAAAGGGATTTTTCTTATATTTCATTCAGCAATTTTTCCCTACTAAGAACCCATTTTTCCAAAAGAGGAAGAAATGCTCGCTGTCCCAATTTAGAATTATTTTTCGTTCTTTTTTATCTCCAATTCTTTATTTCAGTTCAAATGAGGTGAGCTTTTAGACTCTCCAAAAATTCTCGTAAGATTTTTTGCTGATGTTTTTTTTACATACTTTAACCTGTTTTTCTTTCTGAAAAAAATATATCTAATTTAATTTGATTTCGAGAATTTTTGTAATTTAATACAGGAACATTTCTATCACGAAAGCTTGTTATTTTAAACCTAAGACATCAGGAGAAAACTGGAATTGGAATAAAATAAAAATGAAACTGGAGACCGGGCCATTAAAATCTTTTTCACCTCACTTTCTTCAAATCCAACACAGAAGAAACTGCAGCACTTCTTTTTTCTTTTCTTTTTTTCTCTGAAGTTTTCTCAAATTAAAAAAAAACACTTTCACCTCATTCAATCATACCTAGGAATATTTTCTGAAAAAAAAAAAGAATTTCAGTTTAATATAAAAAAGTATTTTGAATGTTAGAATTAACTTATCTTAGGTCTTGAATGACTTTTATTATTAATAATTAAATATTATTTATGAAATTAAATTTGCTCTGGTAGAAAATATTACCACGAAATTATATCTATATTCAAAACAGAAATCTAAAATAGTTAAATTTAAGAAATTATTATGTCTAACTATAAATATTTTAGAGTAATATATCATTTGCAAAAAAAGGAACTTATTTTACATAAGTAATAAAATAAATTTTAAATGAATAGATAAAATTATTTTAGCTTAAGATTTTTTTAATTCTTACTAAACATTATAAAAAAATTTCTAACTTTATCATTTGTTATCCATCATTTTAATTAAAATTCAGTATCATGAGCACCTCCACCTGTTGAATGTTTAACGTTTTGACTTTCTTTACAATATTTATTTATTGTGTTCATTTTCCCCGATAACAGGGAGTTTTTGTAGTGGTTAATAGAATACATATTAAACGTTAGGTCCAGATCAAATTAACTACTATTATTTATTTATTAAAGAACACTTGTTTAGGGTGGTATATATATATATATATATATATATATATATATATATATATATATATATATATATATATATATATATATATATATATATATATATATATATATATACAACTGTTCTTCAATAAAAGTAACTTATATTTGTTAAAGATTTGCGTTGTCAGTACAAATTTTAACTCATTTCCTTTAATATTACTCTTAAAATAATTTTGCAGTATAAAATATTTTAATGGTTCTTGCCAAAATGATTATTCCTTAAATACTATGATTTTATATAATTAATATGTTTTAATAAATATCTTTAAGTCAGTCCTTTATAAACTAAGTAATTTTAAGAAATTTCACTTCAATTATTAAAATTTCAATTGTTAAAATTTATTTGTCTATAGTTAAGGATAATTTTCGAGTTAAAATATAGTAAAGTATACCCTATTTCTCTCAAAGCATGCAATCCATACTCCCATTGTTGTCTTCAAAGCATGAAACACTCGAAAAATACCTCCAAAATCGAGCAAACGTGTTCTTTCACTCATTTACAGAATTAATTTCGACACTCTCCCTGCCATCTTCTCCTTTTTATACCATGCTAAACATCACATAACAGACACGGGTCAGCAGTAATGTGTCGCAGATTGCAAAAATATAACTCCTCCCTAAGAAAATAACACTAAAACCTACCATCCACTCTGGCAGATTTTTCTTTGCAACAACAGCAAGAACGGCCGCAAAAAAGAAAATATAAAAGGGGTCTTCGTTATTTTTTACGATCCAAACTGTTGATCCTGGGCAGCCATTTAGAGAATGGCCTACTTCCTGTTTTATGCCATGGGTTAATCCCTTAGGTTGGTCGTTCGGCCGACACAGCAGGGAGAAGGCATTAAATGAGAAAAGCTGTTACCGAGATTTTTCTTTTATATTTCTTTCAGGGATCCTCAAAAGTAACTTTCAACTCATAGAATTGTTTTCCTCGCTATTTAAAGATTTGGAAGGAGATATTATTCTTTTTAATTGGATCTAATGATTTGACGCCTAAAGAATATGAAGACGAGAAATCCTTTCACATTACAAATTGAAACTATTCGATTTGGATTTGAGTTACAGAAGTTTGACGCCATTTTTTTCTCTCAGACAACTAAATTGATTACACTATAAAGTAAATTTTCCAAATCTAATAAATTTGCTTCCTTTTTTTTACTTATAGTTATTATGGACGCAAGAAACGAATTCATATTATTGGTTTTAGAACTGAAACATTTTTATTAGTGATTTTTTAATCGATTTTACTTTAAAAAAATTGCATAATTTTTATTTGTCTGTTCAGTGAATAAGCTTATAAAAGCCTATTTTGAGTTTTAAACTTCAAACTTCTTTTGTTAGAGAAATTATTGGTTAAAAATGTTTAAGTGGCATTAAGTCTAAATTATAAACTTTAAGTTAATTAATCTCAGGATTTCAAATACATATTGTTAAATACCATTATGAAAATGTATAATTACGATTCATCCTAATCGTTTCACACATTGAGATACATCATTACCAAAATAATGATATAAATAGTAACATTCATTAAATATGCCACAGTAGTCAAGTTCAGGCTAATATGAACCATCATTATTATTGCGTAACATTATGACTCATATAACTATGATACATCAGGATTGTGTCTTATGCATTGCAAAACATTATAAAGTAAATAATTGCTTGTACATGATATATTAAATATACAATAAAATAAAAAATTTTAAGCACAACCTGTTAAATCTTATTTTTATTTTTCCAATTTATACAGAAAGAACACTTTTAGAAAGAAATCAAATATTAAAATGAGGAAAAAACAAAAAGTGTAAAAACCTAAAATGTATTAAATAACATATAGGGAAAGTACACTGCTCAAAACAATTAAAGGATATTCAGGTGGATCTCGTGGCTGGGAAACTTTTTAGCTGATTGATAGGTGGTCGACAGACGTAGTAGGTTATATGAGAATAAATTACACATGTTTGGCAGAAAAAAATGCATTTTATTGAGCATTTGTGTACAAAAGGAAAAAAAACACAATTTGTGCATATGAGAAAAAAAGAATAAGAAAAGGTGTTGTCTTCAAAGGAAGTCATTTTCAGTAGAGGGTATGGTTTCCACGGTACGGACAGCAATGTTGAACACCTTTGAAGCATGGAGTCAATGAGGCTATTAATCACGAGTTGGGGTATTCTGTCCCACTCTTCCAGAAGAGCTCTTTCCAGTTCTTGGAGAGTTTGTGGGGGTGGTTGGTGGCCAGCAATTCGTCTTCCTAGAGCGTTCCAAACGTGCTCTATTGGATTCATGTCTGGAGAACACGCTGGCCATTCCATTCATACGATTCCTTCCTTGAAAAGGAAATCCTTCACCAGGTTAGCACGATGTGGCCTGCAATTATCATCCATTAAAATGAAGTCATCTCCGATTGCTGCAGCGTAAGGGACTACAATAGGTCTGAGGATCTCATCCCTATATCGGTGACCAGTCAGAGGTCCATCTCGAATGATATAGAGGTCTGTGCGGCCGTCAATGGAGATGCCACCATACACCAACACTACCCCACCACCAAATCTGACACTTTTGTACACGAACGCTGGATTATTCCTACTACCACGGTCCCTCCAGATGAAAATACGCCTATTATCAGGATGAACAGAAAAACGGGACTCGTAAGAAAAAAGAGCATTGCTCCATTCATTTCTCCTCCAGTTCACATGCTCTGTTTCCCACTCCCTGCGGTCGCGACGATGCCTTGATGTTAGTTAAACACATACCATCGGTCGGCGAGCATACAAAACTACACCATGGAGACGGTTTCGGACAGTCTGAGTTGAAACAACGTGGTGTCAGTAGCCGAGCGAAGGTGTTGTTGGAGAAGATTAACGTTCATATTTCGGTGTCTCCGAGCCGTTAACACTAAATAACGATCTTCATTGAGCGTTGTTGCCCGTCTACGACCTTGCCCTGCACTTCCAGTCTTCAAAAAACGGTTCCAGATCCTGGAAATCACACTTTGTAACACTCCAATGGTTTGCGCTACTCCGCCTTGAGTTTGGCCCCCTTCTAACCTACCAACAACTCTCCAAGCTTCTGAATCGGTTAAATGACTTCGCTGAGACATCGTACTCATCATAAACAAAGCAGTCACTGAATACCGATCATCCTTGTATTCATTGTCTTTTATTCAGTTGAAAGTCAAATTTCATTCACTGCCGCTGAAGTGACGTTTTTGACGTCGAACTCAAAATTAGCATACTCCATAGTTTGAAAATCAGAAAAATTTTCATTTGTGATTCTCTTCTTCAATTTTCGGCAAAAAAAAATTCGTTTATATCTTTATTTTATATAAAACTTACAATATCCTTTAATTGTTTTGAGCAGTGTATTTTACATGGGAGAATTTGAAGTTATATTTTCTTACAAGTTTTCACTTTAAAAGCAATGGTACTTTACTAATTGTTCATCCTTTGTTTACTGTGAAAAATGTTAAAAACAATGTTTTTTATTAAATGTTTAGTCATTTGAAAGATTCTATTCTATTCTTAGAATCTTAGTACATTTTTGTTATAAGTTAATATACAAGTTTATAAACGTAAAGCAACGAAAACATTTATTTAGTTTCACGATATATACAAAAGTTGAGTTATACTTCGCTTTTCCTGAGCAATCAGTCTTATTTCGTATACTTCATTTAAACGCCTCAACAATTAGATAAATTTTAAAATTCAAAATACATAACATTTTTATGAAAATTATTATTTATGCCCAATACGCAATTTATAAAATTTTTATAAGCTATGCAGATATAGTACTCGGTGATACTTTCTAATCAGACATTATTAATTTAAATACTTATTTCATAAACTAAGGAATCCATCCAAATCATTTTATCAACCCAAATGTCTGGGAAAATGTTTACCGCTGAGGCTCAAAACGCCTGATTTGTCCTCCAAAAAGATAAAGATCGCCCAATCGACTTAAAGGAACTCATTAGCCTATCTAACGGACACTGCTCCTTGACTGAAGGATGCTGTTCAATTGTTTCCCGTTCTTCAACGATGACACCACTAGAACTGGACATCCAACCCACTTTGAATGCAAATTCCCTGCGTAACTTCTGAAGAGGACTTTAATTCCTTCAACAACCTAATCAGTGCAGAATTTCAGAGGGCCTCCTCCAAACGATATGACTCTGGTCACGTGTTGGGTCAACTTAATCCCTCCTCGGTAACTACGATCGGCTAAACAGAATTGGATACCTTGAGGAAACGAACTTTCTAGAGATGGTGAGGGTGAGAAGGTGAGGGGAGAAGAAGGGGATTAGACCCTCGGGGAGTGTCGGGTTTTCTGGAGTCCGGTGGCACGTCCCGAGGGTCGTTCGTCACCATCAGCATTCAGTCTGGTCGCCATGGAGACCCAAACTCCTGATCGTCGTCAGGGCGATTAGTTGCCAGGTCCATCGGACCAGAGGAATATTTTCCCTGCACTAAGTCGTAGCTAAAGCTATGTAGGTAATCCCTGTATCCGCTTGGTAATCTTTTTCTTTTCGCCTCTTTAGTGACTTATCAGAAGAGACTGTTAATGTCCTTGAGAATATCGTGTTTAATCAAAAGTTAATAGAATACCCGAAAGATGATGCCTGCTTATCATTTGACGTTGATTAATAATATGTGGAGATCAATTTTCTGCCAATAAACCAAACTTCATTTAAATTTCTATGAAATACAATCAGAAGTAGAGAATAACTTTCGTAATGATTAGTTCATAGTTTTGAATTATACTTCTCATCGAGAATATATTGCACACATTAGACAGGATAATGAATTTATTTATAATCCTTGGTACAATAGTTTATTTGGTACACCTGCAGATACCAAAATCTTTCCGCGTCAGTCAATCAAAATATTGACAATTGTGTAGAACACACATAAAATATCAAATTTAATTTATTTAATGAAAATCCAGTACTATACAAAAAATTAAATAAAGGATCACACAGTCTTAACTATGTACTTTAACCATGGTTCAATGTTTTAAATTGTTTCTGAGATATATCTTTAGTTATTCCTAAATCATCACTTCTAGTTTGTTCGTTAGCCCTAATGTGAAATAATTATGTAAATGTAAAGCAATAGCTCTTTACTAAAAAAACATTAATCCCCTTACCTTTAAAATATAAATGTTGTTATGGACTTAAAATATTATTAAGCAATTATTTATAAAATTGGGATAAAATATTATGCATATCACTGATTTATCAAGTTTTTACAAATGACTTTGTCTTACTGTATTTATTAGGAACATCAGTCACATTTAGTAAGTTCAAGTTTAAGAGAAAGGATGATTATTTATCATCACTATGTTTTTAAAAATCATATCTAATAATTTTTTCGAGAGCATTGTTTAGTTACTATATTCAGCACAAGCCGTCATTATACCTGTTGTGCCGATTTAGGAGATGTGTAAGTATGAATTTTGGAAATAATTCAATTTCATCTTAGTTCTTTAGATATAATTAACACATTTAATTAATCAGAATATTTTTGGAATAAAACCTAACTCAGACAAAATACTAAAAACCTTCTCAAAGATTTGCTTGTAAAAAATTATTTTTGATAAGTGACCTCTTGTATGACAAACTGCTTTTTCAACTTTAAATAAATAAGTGAAACAATAGCTTTCGGATGATGGCTGATGGGACACCTAATCTATCTACGATACTGACTAAATCACAGCTTTTCGTTGGGATATTTATGTCCAAATTAACATCGACAAAAAAACGACTTCTTAAAAACTATTCTTCGATCTGGTAATGGATGTCTTCTGAGATTATTTTCATTATGAGGAAAGGGGGGCCATAAAACTCCCCCACCAGGGAAAAAAACCGGAAGATGTCCTGGTTGATAGATGCGGGAATGGAACCGAATGAAAAGAAGCAATCGCGCATGAAGACGATATCTCAGATGCAACTCCGGGGAAAGGATCATCTATCATGGAAAATGGACGAACCTGTTGATTGCCTTTCAACCCCTAGCTGTGGAGCCCGAATTCTTGCCCACCATATATCAGCGGATAGTCTGGAGCAATCCTCCGGGGGACTCCAAAAACGGGGAGGGGGTAGGCAAACGATGCTCCTCACACAAGCATTTAGATTTATTGGGAGATGAGAATTGGATCTGAGATATTTTTCTTCGTTTCCACTTCGGTTCCTTCATTGAAGGGTGGAGGGTGAAGGCCACCTGCCCCCACCAACTCAAGCGAGATACTTCCTTTCCATTTTCATCCTTTTCTGCCTATTTTGGAGGTTTATTTGTTTATTTATACATACTCTGGAAGATACATATATACGCTCCATACACAAGCATGTGATGCAGTGAGTTTATTTTTTAGTTGGAGAAGAGATTTATGTTAGATCGATAACGAATTTATTCGTTTTTTTCCCACTGGTAGTGTGTTTGCCCTTTTATTTATTTTTTAATAGCAAATGGTAGGGGACTGTATGTAACTAGGGGAAAAATATATAACTACAAGAAAAGAATGGGATTTTGAGGTTTTGCGGAAGAAAAACGTTTTTATTTTTCGATACGCATTGTGAAAGGATACGTCTACACAGAAGAACCGATACTTTATTCTTTTTGGAGGAAAGAATTAAACTCCGACGTTTTATTTCTTGGAATTAAATTAGGGTATTGGAAACGCATCACCATTTTCTAAAATGATAAAACTTGTACAAATATTCGTAAAAGTGCTTTGCAGTATTTAAAGGTCTAATCATTTAAGGTTGAAATACTTTTCTTCCAGTCGAATTATGATTTGAATTTTGTGAATGAAGCCCCCTCCGAGTTTAAATGTCAAATTACTTGTTGATCCCTATGTACGATCAATATAGTATGTTTACATTGTATAAATCATAAATTATAAAAAGGAAATTTTGATTCAGTTTATAAGTGTGTCTATGGGGACTAAAATACCTTCAAAAGGAACGGTCATAGAAAATTGAATGCTGAATATTAAACAATATAAATATATTTACAACTTTTTTTATTTCGGTTTATTGATTGAGTATATTTATTACAGTTCTCTCTCTCTCTCTCTCTCTCTCTCTCTTTCTCCCTCTCAATCTCTCTTTTTCCCACTCACTCTGTCACTCTCTCTCTCTCTACTTCAACAAGCTTTCTGCAATGGATCTAATAAGGCACTACGATTCACCATCAGATAATTTTTATTGTCTTTAAGTCTGCTTCTACGCAATCCAACCTCTCCCTTTCTCTATGGAAATGAAATCACGTGTGAACAATTTGAAAACATTTTTAAATATCAATTTTTATAGAAATTATGCAATTGGGCTATAGACGTTTGTTGAGGAAATGTATTGCTCTCTTACCTTGTAGATATCGGGTTTACTGTTCCACTTCAGCAACGGCAAATGATTTTCTAGAATGGAATCAGGAAGAGAATTGCTGCCTCCTGAACTTTGAAATCCCAACACATTACGGTCCACATCATAAACCTTCACTCATTGATTTCACCTGCGTATCACCAGACATTTTTATCACCTAAGTCATATTGAAGTTCACCCGATTGTTTTGGAAGTGATCACTTACCATATAAGACTAGAATAGCTATTGGAGATATTGATCACCATACACCGAACAGATCTCGTATCCTGTGGTCAGATTTCTTTGCTTCCATCAATACTGATCATGAAATTTCTAATCTTCACTCTATTGAACAATTCAACCATCTCTGCATAAATAAACTTCATAAATTTCAAAGATGGCAGAAAATGCCATGTAAACCTTATCCCCCCTGGTGATCTTCTAGATGTGGTTATCTCCTGGGCCAAAAAAGACCTCTTTGGCGAAAAGCTAAACACACATGTGATAAGAACGTTTGGATGGCATATAAAAGAACTGCAGCAGAACTACATCGGCTACTCGTATATCTTTCTCGAAAATATTGGGATAAAGTAATGATTTCAGCTGGAACATCAAAAAATATTTTCAATTTATTAAAAAATCTCCAAAACAGAGTTACAGTATCTCCAACTTCACACTTGATCCTATTACATAATAATACTTCAGTGACACATCCTACCCATCAAGCTAATATGTTTACAGACTTCTACACACGTACACCAATTTTAGAGGATATACCACTGGATTTAAGTACAAGTGATGTTTTCTCTTTCGATAAACCCTTTACTGCTTCTGAACTGCATGAAGCTTTGGCGAGATCAAAAACTCGTCTGTTGGTCCAGATAAGATATCTGCAAAAATATTAAAAGGCATTACTACTACCAACCTAGACTACCTCCTCTCCCTGATGAATAAATCATGGCTTACAGGTATTGTACCAGAAATATGGAAATCTTCCATTGTTATTCCAATTTTAAAACAGGGAAAGATGGCCAACCTTGTGGCATCGTAACGCCCTATATCCCTGACTAGTGTCATTTGTAAATTAATGAAAAGAATGCTTTTGAAGAGAAGTATTGACCATATATCAATCATATCCTTCTTTCATCCTAATCACCACGGATTTCTGCCGCATCGAGGTTGTGACAGCATTTTATCCATCATTCATCAACACATAATTTCAGCCAGACCCTCTAGAAAATTTGTTAGTTTAGTTGCAGTGGACATTTCCCAGGCCTATGATTCAGTTTGGTCAGACGGTCTTATCTATAAATTACTTCAAGCAAACATCAAAGGAAATGCTACTTTGTGAATTCAACAGTTCATCACAACTCGCTATTTTCAAGTAAAGTGGAGAAATAAGCTATCTTCATCCGCCACCTCATATAGGGGAGTTCCGCAGGGGAGCGTGTTATCACCTTTCCTGTTCTCAGTGTTTATGGCAGATCTTTACGATATCCATCCCCCCCCCCGACATCAAATGCTTCATGTACGCAGATGATATATTTCTACTATATGAATATGTTAACTTGGAAAAGCTTCAGCTGAAACTAACATCTGAATAGGAATATTACAAAATTGGTGTCAAGAATGGAAGTTATCTATAGACCCACAAAAATGTCTATGTTTAACTTTTGACAACAAAATGACAACAACCTAATTTCAACTTATTCATCAACAATCATCCTATTTCCTGGAGTAAAAATATTCGAATTTTGGGATTACAATTTATCTTTCCGTCATCATTTCCATGAAAAGAGAGAAGCTATATCAAAAAAGTTAAATGCTTTAAAAGGTATCGCAGGTAATAGATGGGGTGCTCGTACAACTCATCTTCTTCAAATCGTGAAATCCTTTATTGTCTCAAGTCTGGATTATGGCTGTCACATATTTACTTCAGCATGCGCAATAGATTGCAAAATCCTTGAAACTGTATATCACACTGCCCTAAGAATTGCCCCATCGGCATCCAGAACCGTCTGCCAACGTGTTTTCAGTTGTGCAAACCCCTTGAATAAAACTCTGAGGTTTTAGACACAAAGAAATCCGTGAGTGCTTGGAGCAAATCTACTTCATTGAGGAAGCATTTTCCACGAAGATGATTGTTCAGGGAATGAAAGAGGTGGTGATCTGATGTTGAAAGGTCAGGTGAGTAAAGAGGATGGCACAAATTATCCTGACCAATTCGCTGTACGGTATTCCCGGGCACCCGCGCGAAATGCGACCTTAAGTTATCGGCCATGAACAATGCACCCTTGCTCTTTCCATTGTAATGTCTGTGGCATAAATTACAGTTGCTGTGAGTACAGGTCCGCAGTGACCGTTTGTCTCATTGGTAGCAGCTCATAGGAAAATACTTGACAACTAGTACACCACAGGAATATTCATCATAAAGAGACAAATCTACCAACCTGAATTTGTGAAACCAATGCTATCTCATACGTTCATTCACAGCACTATCCCCAAAAGCTTGACACATTCAGAGACTTGATGCAGCAGCTGATAAGCCCGCTTTGAAGTCGTAAAGCAAACAACACTGTAAGAGCTCATTCGACACTTAAATTTATCTTTGCTACTTACGAATTACGATTGATGAATGTGCGTGGTGGACCTGCTTTTATAACGACTTATATTCCTACTTTTGACTGACTGGTGTCTCAACCACGTTGTACACTAATTTGCATACTTATTCTCACTACATTCAATGGCAACGCGAAAACGGCAAGAACTTTTTTGCTTACCTTATATAAGCAATTTAAAAGTCTCAAGTTTTTGTTTATGCAAAATATAAAACAAATCTTATACATTTCCAAATTTTTCAAAAATTTAAATTTTACAATCAATTAGCTTAAAAAATAAATTAAAAGGCTAGAAGTGAATTCTTTTTTAAATAATAAATATTAAATAGTGTAAGTAATTTTCTCATCCTTTTCAAACTATTGTCTTCTATTCATTGCTTTATTCATGTTTTGAAAGATTTTTAATTTCGGGTACACACGAAACTACTTTATTCCGGGAAAATATGTTTTATTATGAACAAAACAATTACTGCCATCTTTTCGGGATTTCCATTACGTTTCACGTGCGTAAAAGAGACCTTTTCCTAAAATTCATTTATTCTTTGTAAGTATGACTTTATCTTTCAGAATTCTAAATTTATGAATAATTTAAGAGAGTTTATTTTTGAATAAATTAATTTTTATTTTTCATCTTAGTTAAATTTATAGAATAAAGAGAAAAAAGGAAAATTGTATGTAAGAAATAATAGCTAGAAATAATTTGGCTCTGAAAGTTAAAAAAGAAATTTTTACAAATAAAATGCATAATTCATCAGGAACTTTTCGGTGGTGTCTTTCAATATAATTTAATAAGTCATAACTTTATTTATGTATAAACATTTATTTTATTATCTTTTGATAAAAAATAAATTTATCAACTTAACAGAGCAGTATGTCACATGGAATAAATGTATGATATCGGGTTTTAATTTCACTTTTTAAATGAAGTTTGAAATTTTCCTAAATCGTCGTACTATTTTTATAATGTGATGTTTAATTGCCATATGTATAGTAAATGTGTAACTAATTTTTCATATAAAAGTAGATTTGATTAAATAAGTTTATGTATGGGTTATTTGATATAAATTTCTAAGCATTTAATATGAAAATATTGATACACATTTTTTTAATGTTTTCAAGCTTTTAATGTTCTGTTTTAAATTAACTATCTCATTCAAAAATAAAAAAATCTCACTTTTAATTACATTCAGTTAATTTATATTTCTAAGTTTTTAAAATTCAGTGTGCTTTTTGTTTTAGCTATATTCAGAAAATTTAAAACCATGATAATCATTTTAATTACGTTATTCTTATAATTATTAAATATGCAGATGGATAATAAATTAAATGTCAAACATAATTAAGTTGCCAAAGAAAATTTGACCAACTCTTCTCCTAATAACGTAAATTTATTCCTTACTAAATTAATAATTTTACTTTCTTGTATTACTAATTTAGTTTTAATAAAAATTGTTTGGAAAAATATATGAAAAGTATTAGAAAAATATTTATTAAAGATAATTATATTTTCTATTTCTGTACTATTGCAGTTTAAATGAAATTTCCGGTGTATAACAAAATGATAATTTTTGAACAATTAAATTTGTAAATTAATATGCGAATCATTGGATAATTATTAATGAAGGAATTTATTATTTCAAATGATTTAATAATTAGTGAAAAATATTTTAATATATCTTTCTTTTTATGGAGGTTTATTTCCATATAAAAAATTTTATTTTCCTTTCGCAATGTCATCGAAACATACCATCATAATATGTATAATTTTTAGACTTAATAAATTACATATTATACTACATGTTTTTTCTAAAACGTATTTTAGTAAAGATTGATTCCATAAGACATTTTTAAAGAAATATTTTTGATTTTTGTTATATGGTAGAAGGGAAAGAATAAGTATAAAGCAATGCCAAAATTGGCTTTTTAGTAGTACTTATTGGAAAAGGAAAGATAGCTTTCCCTTTGATAAATACTTACTTGACACTACGTTATAGACAGACTATTAGCTGAAGGTTGTTGTAAGACATTTAAACATATCCCATATTTATTCCTCAGTGATACATTTTTCAAAAATAGAGCTTCATATTCGCAAGGGAGTCACAGGGATGAATACTTAGATTATTCCCAAACGAACATTCGGCCAAATAATGTAGATTCAAAGAATAGATTCATTGTAACTTACGGTATTGCCTCTTATTCATTTTTAATAAAAAAATCTTTAAAATAGTAATTACTTGGGGTTGTATGACAGTTATGTAATATGATATCCATTTTAAAGATGAAGAAAATCCTCCATGATCTCTTCAAAGCACTGCATAATGTAATTTCCCCTAGTGTATCTTACAAGGAAATATTGGGATACCATTAAGTTTGAATGTAAATATAGCTTCCATTCTATAGTTTTACAAATATTAGTATATAAATTCTGTATGACAACATGATATGTAGTAATGAACCAAACATTAGTTACGCATTTATGTGACTACATGGAATTCACTAAAAATCAATACTAGACTAAATCCTTTTAAAATACCTTTTTTCTCTCCTATTTTTATAATAAAATCATATTGAATTTGGTGTAGAGATTTAAAAGAAACTGCATTCGTTAAATGTGTTTTAATTAGTTACAATTTTTCACTTTGTTAAAATTACAACAGATCATGAATATTAATTAAAAAAAGTTTTTGTGTTTATCTTTTTTTATGCCTCTAAACTTTAACTCTACTATTCATAAAAAAGCGATACAAAAGAGTTTTTGTAAAACTATTTTTATGAAACTTTTTAACCATTTCTTATCATAAAAAAAGCATTACAAAAGTTTTTTTATGAAAAGAAATAATCTCATTAAAAAGAAATTAAATCAAGGTGTAAGAAATAATTTTCATAACAAGGTAGACAATTTAATGCGATAATATAAAATGTGATAGTGTAAAATTACAACATCATTACACTTAAATTTTGTTGTTCTCTAAAATAACGCAATTGTGTTTTAAAAAATTACATTAGGTATATAAATTTCATGCAGACTATAATTCTTTTATTATTATATAAGCAAATTTTTCATAAATAAAAATTTCATTAGCTGCTATTCCCCATATTAACTACATTTTTGTAATTTATGCCTTGTATGTAAAATAATACTACATAAAAAATATAATATAATAAAGAAATTTTCAAAGTAAAAATAAATATTTCACATATTAGATCAGACGGAGTATCTCTCATTTACTCATTCAAGCGCTTAAATATCAGTTAGTTACGAAAACTTTGTCGTTGAATTGATATCAAATGCTTAGTGATCATCCAATCAATCGATTAATATTCCCGATACCGAATCCCGAAAGGTCACAGGGGCTCCGTCCTTGAGCGGTGAGTTAAAGCTGCTATTCATCTTCTATCAAAAGTAGTCAACAGGTTTCTGGACGATTTCCGGACGATGACACGACAAGCGATTTCCGAGTTCAATCCCATAATCCCTCTCCTCCACCCTCGACGTTCCTTTTCACGTCGATCTGTCGCCGCATTCATCACGGAATTCCCTTGCCGTCGAATCGTTCTTTTACAGTAATGAAAATAATCTATTACCGAATCGATTATATGATCAGGAGGGGCGTCGCTGCGATCTGACGACCGAGAATCGCCGACGATTCATCAATCGACGCGCCTGACAAATCATTTGTTACAGAAATAGTCTATCTGCCCCCGCATTTCTTATAGGGAAAGTTCATTTTAACTATTTTTTTTAAATTCTGGTGGAATAGAGTATGACACAAGTGTATAAACGGGTTTAAAAATCCAAACACTTATAATGGTTAAAAAGTTGCCGGTTAACGATTAAAGTCATCAAATTCGGAGTTAGGTCTCGTGTAATTTTTAAATTTTTGCATAATTTATTAATTTTCTAAGCTCTTTATTAATGTAAAAATTAAATATCTATAATACTTTTATTTAGAAACAAATAAAATGTTAATGTTTGCAAATTCGACAAAAGTTTTTTATAGCATTGTTCTTTTTATCAATATTAAGCATTGATGCTTATATAAACAGAACAATGTTATAAATCTTGTCCATATACAGCAAATTCTTGAATCGTAGAGAGGAAACGTTTAATAGAAGATGAGGAAGAGGTAAAATATTAATTAAGGTATTTAATGAAGAGGTAATATATTTTATTAAACTGATATCATACTGTATGAAAAAGAATTTTTATTGAGTTTCGAGTGATTCGATTATTGAGTTTGACAAGACTGAAAATTTCTACGTACAATCAGAAAGTTGAAATGACTCATCTTAAAAACAACAATAATAATAACTCAGTTGTTTCACTTTAAAATAAAGAATAAAAGTCAATTGCTTCTATATTTTTTCTGAACTTCAAGATCGAAAAAAATTTTTAATTAACAGTAGCTAGTTGTAACAAATATATTCCTTAACGTAATAAAGGGTAGAATTAATTTCATTTTTATCTCAAAAGTACGTTATTTGTTAACTTTCAACATTTTATCGAAAATCGAAATTACTTCTGATAAGTATTCAGTTTCACGAAATTATGTCATTTTAACAAAACTCATAAACTTCTTATTTCTAGCAAAAAAATGGCTGTAAACTAGGATAACCACAAACCAAACTCAAACTCAGCAATTTTCAATATTCTAATTGATTAAAAACATATTATTAATTTAACAAGTAATATTAATAAAAAAGTAGTATTAATTAATAAAGCAATATTAATTATAAAAAGCAGAATTATAATTGATTGTTTTTAATATCAGAATTAAGTATTACTTGATGTATTTTTAAAGTGCTCGTATGCTTTAAAGTAATTCTAACTTTGTCCAAATTCGAAAGCTGAATTTTCCTAATATTTTCATCAAGCAGGACATAATTAAAATGATGAAAAAATCTGATTTATATTTAGAAAATTTTCATTCATAAATTAAAATTAATAACTACAGTTTCCAAATTTTATTGAGGGAAGTTCACAGACTGTTTTGGGGTTGCTTCCCTAACCCGATGCGATATGCAAACAGTTATCCATGTGTAACTTAATTTCCATAAATATTTTAATAAATGGCTTAAAATTGTGTGTATTTATTAGCTAATCACTTTGTAAGGTGATATACCTTAAGTTCTCAGAACTTAATGCAGCAGTTGGTGGTTGTGAAGTTGTCAAGTGTGCTTTCCCATCGCTTAACAACCCTTTCCGATCAGATCCCACGCTGCAAGAGAGAGGAGGAGGGAAGAACCAGTGGCCGAATTCAGGTATCGAGACTCGTGACGGATTCCCAATTTAGTCGAGCATAAATTCGAATCGTGAATCACCTCAAGTGCACCTTCAATGCCTCTCGAAAGGGGAAATCGACTAGCGTGGTGCAAATTCTCCACCAACTCCTCCCCCCTTACTCAGTGAGGGGGTGAGAGAAGATGCTGAAGAGCCATCCTTCCTCCAGCAACTGCACACAGAGCCTGCTATCTTCACTAATTAATGTTTACTTAAACAGGACTAAGTGAATTGCAGAGCTCCGGGCCACGTTTCTCCAGACCTGCCCTTCCCTTATCCTGAATTTGACTAATGTAAGTATAAGTACATATACCACTGCGCTGTAGCACCCGGTGTGCTTTACAAATGTGTGTCCAGATACATATGTTCCACCGAGATTTTAAACCCCTGTTTGATGTGTTGTTTCAAGATGATTTAACCACTCGCATTTTGTATAAACAAATGAACTTACCATGGATATTCGCATGGAATGGGTAAGAAAATCCATTCGTGTATGCAAAGATCAATAAACGAGAGAGAATTTGTAGCATTAATTAAGTATTTCATTCGCTTCTATCTCTTTCGAGTTCCTTATTTATTTATTATGCTTCCTCATAATTCATTATTTATTACTTTTTCCATTCTTTTAAAAGATATTTGTTGAATTCCGTGTACACTTAGTATACATAATGAGATTCAGAGATGTCTCTCTCTCTGAGTAAACTAATTGATTGACCAAATAGTGCGAAGGAGAATACGTTTCGTGATTAATTATCATAAGTGAATCTTTGTATTGAATTAGAGATGATGCTTTTTGACTTCCAGAAATGAGATATCATTTCCAATGCAAAATCCTAAATAAATAAATTGGAGTTTTCTTCAATTCTTGAAACAAAACATTTATTGTGCTTTAATAAATTATTTGTTGATAAAATTATAAAGTATATAAACATTTGATATTTTAATTAACTAAAAATATTGTTTGAATAAACATTAAATATATATATATATTCTTAAAAGTTGATTCTCTTACGTACTTCAGTATTACGTTTTTCATAGTAGTAAAGAAATTTTCAGATAAAATATAAGTATATCAAGATAATGTGAAATGATATCTCTAATATTTTACCACACTAGTATTATGCAAAACTAAACAACGTTAAGCACTTTGTAAAATGCATTTCAACATTATATGCTGTTTCGTTCGATAAAGGTTATAAAATTATCCTTTTCTTAAGCTTCTTAAAGATATATGTATGAATATATATTTCCGAGTTTAATTATATTTAACTGTTTGATAGCATTTTCGTGTTATATTTACAGTAATGTAAAACTTCAAAGTAAGGAACTTGCAATAATAAGAAATGAAAACTTCAATTTACCTGATAAGAATTTTAATTATGATCAGAAATAAATTCCATAATTCGTATAATCTTTGAAATGATTCAACTGCATTATGAAATGAGAAAAAGATACGTTTAATTAAAAAAGTGTCACAAAACTCTAGCTAAAACTATCAGTCACACACAATTAATTCATTTTAATAAAGTTTTAAATCCTTTGTAACTCTTGATAGGTTGAAATACATTTAACTAATAGCTAGCATTTATTGGAGTTGTGAGTGAAACTAAAGCTAAATATTGTCAGTTCTTGAGAAATGTTAGGAATCTGAAGTGATACTAATGTGATATGAGTATAAAGTTAAACTATAACATTGTATTAAAAAACTTGCAATTCTCTTTTTTCAAATTCCTTTCCCAATGATTTCCATTTAAATGTATGAAAATTTCCTCATTCTCATGACTGGAATATATTATACAAATTATATTTCGTAATATATGTAAGGATACATAATGAAAAGAATTTATTAAGGAACAAAGACAAAGTAACAGTTACAAATGATTAGTAAATAACAATGACACTTTAAAAAATTTTTAAGTTTGCAATTGTACATAACAAACAAGGAATATTGAAGATCTCATAAACACGATACTGTTATAGACTTTTAATTTATAACAACAAAATGTCTCACCCAAAGAATGTCGAAAATTACCGATAACAGCAAAGTGTGAATAAAAAACGCCATTTCTATCTAAGACAAGACAAAGTTCTTGATGAAGCACCTGTCCACATTTCGGACTAAGTACAGGTAAGTTCAGCTCGCATAACCCCTTGAGAGCTACAAAAGAGGATTATTCTTTTCATGTGGGCGGAGATAAAGTGGGGGAATGAGGCTCAAAGCGACCGTAACAAATTCTCCCAGGACATCCACAAATGCATCAACGTTAGGAAAATACCCCAACCGTTTCATTCCTCTGGCTTGTTTTTCTACCCGATAAGGGAGCTTAGATTCACAGTTACTGGAACTAGAGCAGTGGTTTTCTTCAGGTGAAATTATGAATCTAAAAAGAGAGAAAAATTGGTCGTTTTTAATTTTAAAAAGCAAAGATTCCAACACTGTTTTATATTCTGTTCCGATGTTGCATTTCTAAATGCAAACATGGCTATCATTTACATAAATTACTTACAAAAATCGTATTTAAGAAAGTAAATAGCTCCTCTTGGAAATGAAAATTCCTTTTTTTAATAACCACGGACACTTGGGTGTGACTAACTCTTCGCCACAACAAGGCTGGAAATTGCTTTACCCAGTGGGCACCTGTGAACCAAGTCACAGAGGCGAGTAGCATTACCTTCGCAATACCAATACAAACCCATTATATAGGGTGGCTCACATTCATGCATCATCTCTAAATAAAGGACAGAGAAACACAGAGGAAAAGTAACATCCATGTCCTAAGCGGGATTCGAACTCGGGACCCACAGCTCAGGAGTCAAGAACGCTAACCACTCAGCCATAGGTCGGCTTAAATTCATGGGTATAATTATTTAATCCAATATATTCTTTAAAAAATAGCTGTGAAATGACTGATATAATATTAATGCGTTGAGAGAGAGAGAGAATATCACTAAAATAACCTAAATAGCTTGTTCAATTTTGCCCTTGAAGAAGACGACATTTATAACGTGCACATTCTAAATACTGAACGCTTCATGCTTTTCCTTTAGTGTAAGATTTCCGAAATCCGGATGTCAAAGAAACCATAATCCTCATATTTTAAAAATTAAATATCATTACATTTGTGTGTATGCTTTCATCAAATGTTCAGCAGTTAGCTCTGACCTGAACTACCTTAATAATTTCTCATTAAATTTTAACGAAAGCAACAGTAGTAAAAACCTTAAGTAATTTCTTATTAAATCTTAAACTGTTTAGCAGCTGTATTGGTATGATTCTTGAAATACTCATACCACTAATATACTCGTGTTTACAGAGTCATTTAAAATTTAAATTTTAGTATCATTTCTGGAAATATTTATAAGAACAGTAATTCACAACTTGGCTGAATACGTTTATCATTATTTAAAATTATATTTGATTTTGTTCCCAGAAGACTTTCGACACTGTATCACAAGTCATTACGATAAATTTATAAGCTTATTCATCCCATCATGTAATTAATTATAATGCGTAGTATAAGCATATAAATGTTAAGAGAAATGTTAAATCTTATAACAGCTAAGAAATAGAATATTATTGAAGATAATAGCTTATTTTTACATCTATAGTATGATCAGTTAGACACAACACACTCATAAAAATTTAAATACAATCGAGTACTAAAATCAATTAATAATTCTATAAAATAAATGATATGTGAATTTAATGCTTATAATTAATAATAACAATAATAATAATAACTTAATAATAATAATTAATAATAAGATATATTTAATAATTTTTAATTAATAACTAACTGCTAAGATTCCCTATTTAAATAAATTCTATACAAAATGTTTTTATGCGTTTTAAAATAAAATTTTTTAATATTATCTTATATACAAAATTCATCTTCTATGAGTGGGTTTCTTTGCCTCAGTATAGTAGGATAACATCAATAATAAAATTATTTGAGTTTGAGAGAAAATACAATCATTTATTAATAATATCATAAACTAAGCTATTTTCTTGAAAAATATGTCATGCACTTAGCATTTATTGAACTGTTTTGTACCATCTATTTTGTTTTTCTTTGAACTCATAACCGCTTAATATGATTAAAAAACAGATTTTAAAGCGTTTTTCAGTAAGTAAATGTTGGGTTTTGCATATTTCTCGCAAATTGTTTAATTCTACATTAAATCATTTCAAAGAAGAGATTTACGCATTTTCAGCACTTAAATATCTTTACAAAAGGAAACACTTGCATCATCTTATTCCTTTATTATCTTTCTTCAAGATTATTTCTGATTTTATTTTTTATTTGCTATTTTTTCCACTCACAAATAACTTTAATGAATGTACATTCACGGATCACGGACAAAAACGGGAATTTGGGATGCAAAAATTTACAGCATCGTACACTACAGCACTTAAAATTCTTTCGATGCGGCAAAAGCTTACCGTTTTCCATTTGCTGATCTTACAGTATTCACTAAGCTTTTCATTTTCTTCTATTTCATTTTTATTGCTTTTCATCCTAATCTTTGAAAAAAGCTCCATTTGCATTTTGAAAAAAATGCGATGTGAATTGGTGCAAATATCCCCACGCTCAAGATCATCAAAGATTTCAAGAAAAGCTGAGATTTTTTTTAGTCTGCACTCTCACCAAAAACCCCTAAAGCAAGACGTCTGAATTTAAAATCTATTATATATACACTGGAGAAAGATTTATAAATTTATTTCTTACTGATCTAATTCATTGAATTTCCAACAGTCTTTGTTAAAGTAAAGGAAATAAGCTGTGCATGTCCTTAATCAAAATATTTTTCTTAATATTTGCATATTTTCTGTCTCCAAATTTTTTCATATTAGCAACTTTGCCCAGAATTATGGTTTCTTCAAAATTATTTGTTCTTTTCTAGAATCTTACTTCACAGTGAGGATTAAATTTCTAACAATTTCGTTTCTCTGAAAAAAATTTAAAATTCTTCAACTCTACCTATTTAGCAATTTTTCTGAAAATTGAAACTTCTGGGTATATGATAGATTTATTAACTCTTAATATAAAATTTTATGCATGAAATTCACGATTTGAATTTACTTCTTAACAGATATTACTAATAAATGTTTCTTATTGAAATAAAATACTTAGTTTTTATACATTTCAAATCAATGAACAAAAATATATTTTTTAATTATATCTTTACTTAGAATGCTTAGTAGTTTAATTGTTTAAATTTTAAAATTCCTTGATGGGAAATTAAGAATATGATAAAAAGAATAAGCAAAAAACAGTTCACAAAATAAACATAACATTAATGGTCACTCTTTATCGATTCTTGCCGAGCTGGCAGCCGAATGGTTAGCGCTCTTGCCTTCGGTTCAACAGTTCGTGGGTTCGAATCCCACCTTGGGCATGGATGTTTGTAGTGGTTCGGAATCCACTATAAACCGTAAGTCCCGGTCTAATTAGCCCTCGTATGCAAAATATGACCGTTGAGCGACAAACAAACCAAACTTTATCGATTCTTATCTGTTGTTTCTGAACATTTTCTTATTAATCATTCGTTTGAGTGAATATAACCAGCTTTATTGAAAAATCTCTTAAGTGGCAACAGGTAAAAAAATTCTCATTATGCCAAATTTCTGATAGTTTCATTTCTTTGATTGATAACTTTATTCAACTCTTCCGACTGCTTACACATTTGGGAAAATGTTTTCATTATTTTAATGTCCTCACCATTTGTGTCGCTTATGAACTTTACATATATATATATATATATATATATATATATATATATATATATATATATATATATATATATATATATATATATATATATATATATATATATATATATATTATATATATATATATATATATATATATATATATATATATATATATATATATATATATATATATATATATATATATATATATATATATATATATATATGAGTTACTTGAAACATTTCTTGTTTCTTTTCATAGAGCAAAATCAAGCTCTATTAATTCTATTCCCCAAAAAACAGTTTCTATTTAATCAGCAATACATATTAACGTATCTTCGTTTTAGAATTAAAAAACATTACACTAAAATAAGTAAGCCTTATGTTGATATATTACAAAAAATTTTAAATTTCATTGTTATCGAAGCATTTTTAACTAAAAAAAGACTCTAAATTTATATTTTTTGGTCAGTTTATATTTTACTTCGTAGAAAACGTAACAAAAGCAATCAAACATAAATTTAATCAAGAAGTTTAATAAAAAAAGAAAAAGCATTGTTGTCCCAATCCACGGTAATCAATCAAAACCAATCGATGTTCTTTGTACTTGAGTCTACTAAAACTGCTCAAAGAAGTAAAGGAATCCTTTCAACAATATTTCCAAGCTTACAAAATTCCGAAGTTTTCAGATATAATCTTTCATTGACGTACCATGTTCGTAAAATAATCTGGCATCTTACGTTGTTGAACAACATGATAGATATTTTGTACTATTCTAATTTGTACTATTCTTTTTAAAATATTCCTGTAAAATTTGTCGATCGTTTAAAATACACACACACACACACACACATACACACACACACACACACACACATATATATATATATATATATATATATATATATATATATATATATATATATATATATATATATATATGTATGTATATATATATATATATACGTAATACATTTAAATTTTCCCATACACACACATACAACTTAGCTAAAAAAAGATAAGTTATTCTCTCATGTTTAATAAAAATACTCTTAATTGAATTGCATATTTTTTACATACTTTACATAATAGCCTAAAATTTTAATCTTCATTTTAAACATAACAGAAATTCTAATGCATCCTTCTGCTACTCTCTATAGCATATTTCCTCAATCCATGTAAATACAGCATAATTACAATTTCATCTATATCTTCCTAGCTCACGGGTGCTATATTCACAGACAAATCGTATATTTAAAACTCTCAAAAATCTTAATCTGATAAAAGAAAAAAATTTACTATCGTAATTACTAAACTGTATGTTTGGTTACTTTACAAATGGGTAAAATATAGAAAAAAAAATACTCTTGAAAGGAAAAGACTAAACTTCAAATAAACATTATAATAAAACGTTTACCTCTTTAAAAATGTATGTAATAAAGTTTTCCAATCCATTTATCATACACAATAATACAGTATCGAATCCTCATATATGAACATTACCATTTTTTTTCGGAAATATTCAAATCATTTAACATTATCTATTAAATTTTAAAACATGAGAAACATATCCAAAAGAAATCACTTTTAAAATTCAAATCCATGAGATTTGCGCTAAAAGTAAAACGAACTTTGCTGCAAACATACTGTTGCTGGAATATGATTTCTTCCGTACCCACTTTTCATTCCTTGCTGCAATCGCCTCCGAATCATTTTTTTTTTCATCCTGTTATGCGATGAAGCCTAGTGAAGCGTTAAGAAATAATACTCCCGAAAACGGAATCGAAAATAAAATGGCCCAATGTATGGATAAAGAAGATGGATGAATGAATACATAAAAGGGATGGTCTTGTATCGGGAAGAGGAAAAAGGAGGAAGTAAATCGATATTCGAAGCCCTGCTGAATTTCTATCCCATTTGTTTTATTTTGGCAAAAGGTCACAATAAAAGGTATTTTACAAGACCTCCTTTTATTTCTAAAGAGATTGTTCTTATGCCTGGCTTCCGCTCCATTGAACACTTTTGTGTATACAAAAGAAGGCGAGTTCTCCAACATTAATTCTGAGCTTTTCTGGACATTTTATCTGTAGTAAAACTGGAGTGGGAAAAGAGAGGGTTAAATCATAAAAGATAGATAGGTGAGGATTTTCTGTGTTCGTGTCTGAGTTTAGTTTGTCAAAAGAATAAAATTATCTGTTACACCAAACATTATAAATAACTAAATGGATACGTTTTGTATTAAAGAATTTATTGAAACACAAACAGGATATAATTCCTTTGATTTACTTTTTAGAATATTTATGGAATATCAATTATTTTGTTCTTTTGTAATCATTTGAATTCCTCTAAATTTTTCTTGATGTATGAGTATTTTATGAATTTCAAGTTTTCTTGTAATCTTAGAAAATAGCTTTATATAGAAATCTTTGCAAACTTACAAAAATAATGCTTATATCCACTGAAAGCTTCAAACTAGACCAATGATTATTCTTACTTGTCTTGTTACAGCGATCTAACCGATATGTATAAGATATAAATAACATATATATATATATATATACAAGTATATATATATATATATATATATATATATATATATATATATATATATATATATATATATATATATATATATATATATATATAATATATATATATCATATATAGATAGATGGTATCCATCTACATATATAGATTATATTGTAGACTCTATAATTTTGTAACGTCATCATAGAATTTGATAGCTATTTACCTTGACTTTGTTGAATCCAAAGTTACTTCTACAACCAAACGTTAAAGAGATTGGAGCTAGGGGGCGTTATCTTATGCAAGTTTGACAATTCTCCTATTATTAGAAATGAAAGAAAGAAGTTTTATAACAGGATTGAATGTCTATCTCATCACTTTTTTTTCACGTTTCATTTTAAAACTACGTATTTCAGTGGTTTTGTCGTTGCACTTAAAAAAATGATTGTTTTTGTTTCCGAAGTATAACAAAATGAAATGGTTTTAATTTTTTTTTTCATTAACATACAAATCCTTGCTCTTTTAAATTCCAAATAAATTTAGGAAAAATTCAAATCTTAAAAAACATTGGTATAAAGAATGGAATAAAATATAATATAAAAGCTAGATAACCCATAATCTAAAAACTTTTTGCAGTACAATAAGTACAAAAAATATTCTTAACATTTATTTTAAAGTATGCTTAGCATTAAATTATTCAAAGTTAAACGTGCTATATATAAAGTTGTTAAAATTTATAGCATCAATTTCTTTCTGTTTTCGTATTCATATTAATAATACTATTGCCAAAGTATAATGTTATGATAAATTAAATCTTGATTATTAAAGTAAATATATAAACTTACATTATATCAAGAAAATTTACAAATTTACATAGGGTTATCAGTCGCTACGTCTAATATCAGAAAAATTTTTAAATCAAGAATTCGTGATCGCAAGCAATTTATCGCATAAAAAAACAATTCTTACTACAAGATATTAGAAAGAACAAAAAGATATTTCATAACGTATAAAATGTTTAAACATTGTTTTTTCAGTAGAAACAGCCTTAATATGCAGTTATTCAAACATTATTTCGAAATTAAAAAATTTTTTAGCCAAAATTTACGTAAGTATATCATAAAATTCGAATTAATTTAAACATAAACAAAGTAAAACTGAAGATTATATCTCAAAATATTCTTCACCATTTATATGTTTGTGACGACTTGACAAAAATAAATATCATATTGAACACTAACGAAAAAAAATTTACTTTCAAAACACCATTATCAACCATTTTCTTCCCGAAAAAATCTCTCCTCTTTCCTTTAAATCTTTCTCTAAAAATGTCTTTTACCTACTTCATCGTACATCAACAAGTTTTTTTAAGAAGAGATGACAAACCTGAAGAACTCGAAAGAAGAGATCCCGGAAAAAAATCCTCTTTGTCAAAAAATGTATGCTTTGCATATATTTGAGCCGTCAGAAGTATTTACAGTCAAAACACAGAGGACTTCCAATTTTCCTAAGGAATCAAAGACAGTAGGGAGCAAACAACTCGGCAGCTAACCCATATATATTTCGAATCAAACGGCTATGTTTGTTGTTTACCTTCTTTTCTTCGAAACCGAAAACGGAAATAGATACGACTCTTTGAAGAAGTAAAAGAAATAAGAATAGTGCTGTCTTTTTTTTCTTCTTTTTGTCGCTTACTATTTTCTGTCACCCTCCCGCACCTCTACTCCACGGAAGCAACATCTTCTTTCCTATCCTTTCACTTTTTTGCATGTTTTTGTATGGCCTTCTTCGTTCTCTCCATTTTTTCCCTAACCAGGAAATATTTTCCCTTTTTTTCTTTACTTTTCCCCCCTTGATCCATCAATTTTCCCTGTAGAGTGCTCCGAGTCCTGGAAAACATGTCCGTAATCCCATAAGGCATCCCAACTACAAAGACGAGACGCCTTCAGCCCCATTTTTTTTTCGAGAACTCTTTTTCCCTTTCCTTCCTACCCCTTCCGTTTGTCCCTTTCCACCCTACTGTACAATATCCTCTACCTTCCACTGTGGTTAAATTCAGAAACAGAATATGGGGTTGATGGGGAAAACAAAACATAGAGAAGGGAAGAATAAAAAAAAACAAGTCCAAGCTAGCCGTAAGAGAAGGGGAACATTCTTATGACGTCAAACGAGACTGGACTTCGGGAACCTTTTTGAACCAAATGCATTTTGGGTAAGGATAGCAGCGCCCCCTCTTGAGGAAAGAATGCATACGTATGTATGGCCACGTTCCAACAAACTGAGTGGTTTTTAATGGAGCGTGTCGCATCTTTTCGACCACATGGGAGAGAAAAAGGTCCTCTTCAATTCAAATTTCCCTTTTTTATCTCGCCGTTTCTTTTTTTGTTTTTTTCCTGTCATTTCCCTTGCTCTTTTGTTGCCTTGTTTATTTATTTTTCCGAAAAAGCAACACATGTTATTTGGAGGCATTGTTGATATGCCTGTAATTTTGGCTTCCTATTGTGAAAGTGATCATTCATTTTAAGTCCTTGGCCTGAAATACACAGAATTTAAAGTCAAAAGTACTTCTTTTCTTATCGGAACTTCATGAAAAATGACTTCTTTGTCTTTTAATCTGAAAGTAGCTTAAAAAAAGAAAAGTTAGAAACTTAATCAAAAAAAGCTTTCAACTTAAATTATAGGAATATCCATTGAAATATTGTAGAGACATAAATAACTAAAACTTTAATGGATATATAATTTCTATTCCCCAGTTTTATATTTTAAATAATTTCCATTTAATATGAAATGCGCAGTTTTTGAAAATATAAATTATCCAACATGGCTTAAATTTTGTATTGATTTTAAGTACTCCAAAACATTTTTTTCTAAGAATAATTTTTCATATATTTGGTTCTTATAATGTTATAATGTTTCCTATAGTTGGTTCTTTGATCTGAATCTCGTTATTTAAAATAAAATTATTCGATCATTCTCCTTTTTATCGAAACGTGCATCTTAAAATAAAAATTGATACACTGTTTTATTGACACGTTTTTTCATTGTAAATAAATTACGAATTATTTTCAAACTTGGAAATTATAAATGATGTGAAAATTTGAAGAGTAAAGAAATATATTTATGCAACATTGAAACTATTCAAAATTGATTTAAGAAAAACATATTTGTGAAAAATTCAACTGTTTATCACTTTTAACATAATAATAATTATGACATGTATGGAAGACAATAAAAAATATGTATGTATATATCTATATATCTATATATATATATATATATATATATATATATATATATATATATATATATATATATATATATATATATATATATATATATATATATATATATATATATATATATATATATATATATATATATATTTATTTGCTTCAGCAATCATGTATATTGATGAAACAAACAAAATAAACGTGACTGCATTTTGTATCCTCTTTTACTACAACTTCAAATGTATAATTTTAAGAATAAAGTGGAAAAAATATCAAGAATTCACAACTTTTTTTTCCAAAATTACATTTGTCACATACTCACATTTTAAAAAAACGCATTTTCAACTAAATATTCTGTCAAAATTTACAATACTTTGTAACAAATACTTAATAAGAAAATATTGAATAAATACATTGTAAACATCTCGATGCATTTTATTATGAGTATTTATAAATTATATAATACTTGTTTTATAAGTTATATCTAAAAAAGAAATTTTAAATAACAAAAAGGTAGTTTTTAATATTTAAAATCAAGAGCAAGAAAGAATAGCATAAACTATATAAGAATCTTTCCAACTACAGTAATTAGTATTTATTTAATTAATAATGACTAAGCATAGATCAAGAAGTTATTAGTACGCGTGAACTGCCGTATATAAACGTTTTCAAAAAAATTATTTATTAGGAAGAAAATATTTTAAAATTTTTAAGCAGAATCATTTATGAATTTCGAGTTAACTCCACATGCAAAACACTGACGTTAGGAAATGACAAATCTAATAAACAAAGAGAATTTTTAAATATGTTGAATATAATTACGTATTTGTTTAGAGCATTCTTGAAAAATATGCAGTAAAAATTTGCATGAATTCATTTAAACAGAAATAAATCAATAATATCTGCAGAATAATCAGTTTAAAAGTAAAAGGTAAAATTTTCAGACTTATAATATTAAAAAATGTCTAAAAATATAAAATTATACTGGCAACTATATATAAAAATATAAATATATACTGGCAACAACAATATCCAATAATTATCTTCTCAATCATAATCATCGAGCTATCAGATGAATAATTAGAGTTATCTGATCTTTGGTTCAACAGTTAGTGAATTCGTTTCCCATCTCAGACATGGGTGTTAGTATTGTTTCGGAAGAAATTTTAAATTATAAGTCTCGGTTTGTGAATATTCCTTGTTAAGTAAAGTGATTGTAGAGCATTTAAAATGGCGTAACTCATTCTCTTAAAAAGCGCTTAACTCGATAAATATATTCCTATCAAATTATGTTATTAAATTTTATAATTTTATTCGTTCACTTGTTTTTATAAAATTTACATAATAAACTTTTTGTAGGGTATATGAAATCATGATTATGCATCGTTGTACCACAATTGATTGATACAAAATGTTTAGTGGAAGAAAATCAATTTTCATTGAAAATATTTAATAGTGATTTAAAAAAAATATGTATGTAAAATATACTACACATAAAATAATTTAATTATAATTTTCTGTTAAATATTATAAAAGCGCAAATTATTTTGAAAATATTTTTTTAATATATGAAAAATAAGAATACAAAAATTATTTATGTTTTCTTTTCAGGATCTACTAGCCCTTAATCAACACAATGATTTTTTTAATTATGATTAGATTCGATCTTTAAATTTCAGATTGTGATATAGAGTGTATAAATAAATTTAGGTTCCATATGTGAAATATGTGTATTTTAGCATATTTCTAGAAATGTATTTATTGTTTTTAAGGATTTACAAGATACCACATTTTAAATATTTTGTTGAGAATGTAGGGGGATTCGATAATAAAAACTATTTCGATAGAAAATAAAAATATGATAACAATGGGCTGATAGACAAAGCTTCCCGTATTTGAGAAATAATCAAACATTATCACAATGAAAGGACATATTTGATGTTCCTCTCTAGGAGTGATGTAAGAGTTTGCAGAAAAGATCGCATTCTCAAAAGTAAATCTCAGCCAGAACCAGAATTACAAAGTCTTTATTCGTGAATTAATCTCACGATGGATTGCAAGCTTCAGATGCCATTTGATGATTGTACTGCTATATTTTTGTTCAATAATTTTCTTAATTGTGGTTACTACAGTGCACAGACTGAGCTGTTGCAAAATTTTAACTGAATCAGCAGATTATAATCTGTTATACCTTAAATATTCTACAGTTTATCACCTACAGCAAATGTAAAATGTTCAATAGGATACCATTCATGCATATGTAATCTTAATTATCTGCGTGTAGACTATGCATTCCTTTAGTATTGTGATGTCACACTAAAGGACACAGTTAAAGCATGAAGAACGCAATTAAAGCATGAGAGAGTTACTGGTATTTATTGAAAATCTGTCCCAGTTATTTTCTCTTTTTTTTACTCTTCTACTTAAACTTAATTATACTGTTTGCATATTTGTGTTATAAGCTACTTATATTGTCTGTTTTGACCATCATCAAGATAATTAATTTGTATTTTTTACCAAGGTTAGATGGAGTGTTAGGATAATCTATTTTCACAATTTTAATGCAATATTTACCTCATGTCATCTCCTATAGTGGAAATTTTGTAAATGTTTTGTTGTTGATGTTATATTTCTGTCAAATTCTTAATTTCAAACATTAGAGACCTATTGAAATTCAATTTTGTTTTCAAATTTCGTGACAATTCTGTCACATCAGATGTATTACGTGGTGGATCTATACCTGATAACATAAAGTACAGACCAGGTGTTCCATTGCGTATGTCTATGTCAATAAGTCCTATGCAGTACCATAGACTCAATGCCAAGTAAAAAAATTGTAAATGTTGCTTTCAGATAGTAGATCTTGGCTCAGAATTACAAAATATTGTTCGTGAATTAATATCATTATAGACTGTAAGCTCAAAGAAACTCTAATTATACAGCCATAGATCCGATGTAAGCAAACAAATCTAAGTAAAGGTAAATAAAGTCAAGAAAATCAAGATGTTATTTTCTGAGTGTTATTCTTTTTTCAAAATTAGAAGTATTATTCTTGAATTAATCGCAAAAAATATTACAAGCTCAAAGTATCAGTTGCAGACTGTGAAGCTATAATCGGAAGCAAGAACAAAGATGTAAAATACAATAAATATGCTTATGATATCTCTTCCTGATTACGCTACTACAATCCAAGGCAAAGGGCCGCGGTGGTGGTCTGGTTGATTGGGTGTCCTTCTCAATATCGAAAGGTTCATACTGTGTGGGGAGACCCTGGACTGTACCTTAAGGTTAAGGGGTGCCGTCTCCCCAACACCTAATGTGCTCCACACCTCTACGAGGTCCGTGAGGGCGCCACCATCGTGGCATTTCACAAGGCAAAGAAATTGGGCTTACAAATTGGTAGCAAGTAGTTACAAGACATTTTAAGGGGCTTTAAGCCCTGTTGAACATCAAGCGATAGCATTAAATATTTTCTCTGAGTTAAAAATAAAATATAACATGATGTACATACAACAAACAATGGAGAAACAATTTACAATCAATGAAAAGACAGTTAACAATTTCTAGGGTAATTATGGCATTAAAAACATTAAATACATTGAAAGCAAGATTATAAATAGTATGAACACTTAATTATGAAAAGGAAAAAAATGGCATGATACGAAAGTTGATAACTATATACAGGCAGGCAGTTTATACAAGTTTAATAAGCACCTTAGCTTTTAAAAGCATTTTAGGTTCAAAAAAAATTTAAAAGGTATCTAAGGTACTAAAAAACAACAGGACTCAAAAAGTTTTTAAAGTTCTAAAGTGAGATTATAATGTTCGAAAAGTTCAAACAATTCGGAACATATAGTTCATAAATTTCATTAAGTTCATAAAAAAATTTTATACATCATTATTAATTGTGGACTATCGGAAGGTTGTGAGATCGAATCCCCGCTTAGCCGAAGATCCGTCGTATTCCTAATGACGACTGGGGAACGTTAAAACTTGGCGTGGTTGCAATGTCCTCCAAGTAAAATGATACTTCTGGGGTGGCAGGTAAAGTACTGTGAGTCTTCTGCTTGGTCCTTGCTTCAAAATCATGAGTACTCCACCTGGCTGCTTCTATCTAACTGCCCAACTCAGGGCTTGGTACAGGCTGGTACAACAACAATCCAACGCAAGGGCTGCTGTGGCTCCATTGGTTAGGGCGTCGTTCTCATTATCGGAAGGTTGTGAGTTTGAATTCTGGATTAAACGAAGGTCCGTTGTGTTCGCTAAAAACGGCTGGAGTATGTTAAAACTGGGCATGGTCGCAATGACCTTCAACTGAAATGATACTTCTGGGGGTGACAGGCTAAATATGGGGGTCTTTTGCTTGGCCCTTGCTTAGTATTTAATCTGAAAGAAGCTTTAAGATTAGTAACAATAATGGTTGTTGAAGGCAGTAAATTCGAATCTCGGCTTAACGGAAGGTTAGTCGTGTTCGCTAAAGGTTGCTGGGGCATGCTAACTAGGTCATGGTCGCAGTGTTTTTAAGTGAAATTATACCTCTGGTAGTGGCAGGCCAAATATTGGAGGTTTTCTGCTTGGTGCTTGCTTCAAAATCACGAAGACTCCATCCGGCTCCTTTTACCTAAATGGTAGAGCCCAATCCAGGTCTAGGTAAAGAGAAGTATACTGCTGAAACAACAACAATCCAATATAAATACAAAAAAGAAACTATAAGTAAATAAATTTATTTTACGCTTGTTATAATATACCATCACAAAGCAGTCACTGTCAAGCAGCAATACTTACAAACAGGGCTCTATTTCCGTTTTAATTTAAAATTCCCCGTGATTTAGCGGTCTTTAAATCGGAAGTACCGAAAAATATCCGACTCCCCGCTATTGTAGGAAAAATTAAAATATTTTGCCACCCGATCTCTCCACCGCTCGGAAGATCCTCCCTTCTTTTATATGAGAAATGACATTTTACGGAAGTACTTTTTCGTATGAATGAAACATGAAGTCGCTTCTATCCCGAGTCTTTTACACTCTCTTTAGTTGATAAGGGTCGTCCATCACGCAGAGGAATGCCCTATCATAAAGACGCAAGAAGGAGCAGGAAAAGGAGTGAAGCTCTCAGATTTATAAAATGGCAGTCAAAAATGGGGGGATTCGTGGTCTTTATAGATTGGCGGTAAAAGGCAACCGTGAGATGAAGGTGAAATACGAAGCTGCCCCAGAGTAGGTGGGAACAATTTGTAAAAAATTTGAAGGATTGCCTAGATAGTCCTTAATTTCTGTATTTTTTATGATTAATGAAAGCCATTTAAAGCTCATTAATTGCTAGCGTGGGCGTGTGGAATAGCGACCGATACTGGTGAATGGTATTATCAATAAGTTGTCTCAATACAATTTCCACGTCAAAGGGATTTGATATGTGAAGCTTATAGATGTGGTTATAAGGTTCGTTCATTTTCTTTTCCTAATGGGAGGCTGTTTCTTGGATTGTGAAATTGGGGCTTACATATTTGTACCTTAATTTATTTTATTAAATTTTAAAATTAAAGATTTCTAATATAATATTTATCAATTGGAAGACAATTCTTAATTTATCTTAAATATAATTTTTCTAATTAAAATTAGGTTTTACATTAAATTAATCTTTCATATTTAGTTCTATCAAACATTTTAACAGTACACTATAAAATTAATGGATTGTAAAATAAATTTTCATTATTATAATTGTACTACGGTACTGGTTGTTGTTGTCGTGTGCCAGCTAGTCTGGCATTATGGGGTGCGTTGCTCTACTTTTCCTACTGAACCATATTCAGGTGTGGAGTCCGATTTGTCAGTACACACATGCAATAGATACCCGTTTATAGAGTAGGCAATTATTCACAACCCATTCCTACAAGGAAAGGAGAAAGACAGGATAGATAGAGAAAGTACATCTATGTTCGAACCGGGATTCGTACCCAGAAACTCCCTATCCGCAGTCAGGCACGCTGACCACTAGACAAGATGGGCGGCGCTATGGTACTTATCTTTGCATTTAACATACGTGAGTTAGCATATATTTCTATAATTTTATATCATCAGTCCTATATGTATATGTTGTAAAATATCAAGCCTAAAGACTATATTTATTCAATTATAACTAAATTTACCTATTTTAGTTGAATTAAATTTGTTGCTTTTGTTGTTGCTTATGACACTTGGACAAGCCAAGCTCGCTATGCCTTTGGCTGCGAATTATGTAAATAGAGAGTGTCTTTCGTTTGGATCAGATCACCACAAAAGTGAAAGTACGTCTTTGCTCTTTTTAAAGTGCCTCGTAATTTTGAACCTCGGTCAGGTGACGAGGTGATACCTGAGCTGGCACCCTCCTCTCCACATCCACGCCACACCAGAGGAAAGACTTTGGACGTCACATATTAACGTGGACACGTCCCCAACCCACGGAGTTCCAGTAACCCAGTGAAGGAGAGTACACCGTGGTCACCCTGCCACCACTGCCCGCGGCAAATGATGCTTCACTTTGCTGAGCTTACGGTAAGCGACGTAAAGCTACTGAGCCACTGGGGAACTCCAATTAAATTTATACTAATATTAATGAAAATGAGAAAAAAATTATTTAATATAGAATTGTGTTTCTAGAAATATTTTTCCCATGGAAATGCATTCTCAGTTGAAAATACAATAACATAAAAAATGTAATCAATCAAATTTACTGTCTATTAATATACGTTATTAACTATTTCACAGCCTTCAAGCCACATTCTATATTCTGTGATAAACTGTAAGATTACGTGGATTTAATTGACAACCAATTGGACTGTTTGCCTTCTCTCTTCAACATATCCCTTTCTCCAAATTTCAACACCTCATCACAGATAGTTGTGATCCTGAATTCAATGAATTTAGAATCACAGCTCAATCAGGAGGATTTTATGATTTTATTTGACAATATAATAAAAATAGTTACCTTCCGGTCATAAAGATGACACCATTGTCAACTGATTTAAATTTGTACAATGATATAAATTTATCCACTCATGTCTACAGTCAGTACTATTTTAAGATATATGAATAAAGTATCATGAACAAAAATAATATTATTATTAATATTACAGGCATCTACTATATTTAATGTTAGATCTTAGGTTTAGCTGAGCAGCTTTAAAATTGTATCTAAATGTTTCACTATTTCTCCGTAAATATAATACAGGAAAGCATGAAAAAAAGCTACTTGATGAGTTATATATATTCTTAAATTTGAAATGGTAAGGCTTTCATGTTAATCAGGAATCAATATATGACAATATATATGACAAGAAACGACTCATAAAGCCATTTAATATTAAAACTTTCTTGCCTTCGCAAGTTAGGTATAAATAGATAATAATACACATACTTATCTTTATCAACAAATGGAAATATGAAATATACAAAAGGAAATTACATTAATTCAAAAGCAAATACTAGCCCACTGCATCAAGTTGTTTGAGTGCCCTATTAGCTTGACATAATTTTAAAAATAAATGGTCAGCTTTATCAAAGACTGAAAAACAAAAATTAAAACATAACAAGCCCTTCATTTTCAGAGTAAAAAAATGTCGAAACCGTATAATTTAAAATCCCTTTTGCAATACATTTTTAATTAAGGAACTTCTTACACTTTAGAAACAAAAAAAATTATAATAATAAGTTATAAAATTACCCAACATAATGTGAAATATTCTGAACAGAAATCCCTTTGTAAAGGATTTATAAAAACTACCACACACACCGAATTATAGAACAAGAGAATTGCATAATTAGAGTTGCTCGTTGCTTCAACCAAACACTTGGGACAAAGGGTGCACGGATAAACAAAATAATTAGGTATTCTATCTTTCTTTCGCTTTAAACTTTTTTTTCTTTTTAAAATAACGACAAAAAATAATTTTATGGATTAAAAGTTTAAGCCCGCTATCTTTCTCTTGAGGGATATTGCCTTGTTTTGAGTTGTTAATCGGAGAAACATTTATTTTTTATTTTCGAGAAAAGATATCTTCTAAACATTAAAAATTTACTGCATTTTCTTGCGATAAAATGTGTTTGAAAAATCTTTTTATTTTTCATCCTAGAAAAGTTATCATCAAACTTGATATAAAAAATTTTATTTTATTTTCCATGAGTATCATGGATGATACTGTTAAATGATAGTTTTTTCGTTAAAGAGAAATGTGTGATTTTCGTTCATTAAATCTTAAAATATTTTTATTCCATAGTAAATATTCTTAGAATGAGAAGGTTTATGTTGCTTATAATTTATGAAAATGTTTTTTTTAAGGTTGTACGACTTAGAATTGACGTAGATTTCATTAATTATCATGATCTATTCTCAAAACAGAGGAGGCAAATTTTGTTTTCACTTTAAATCATAAGGTATATTTGATTCAAAATATCGGAGATTATGAAATTATACAATTTGACACTAACCAAAGGCGTAATTTTATCGCCTTGTTAAAATTCATTAAAATATTAATTTCGTATTTTAGTAGGATAGCCGATTTATTTAAAATATGCTGCAGAACTTGGTTGTGTGTATGTATATACGCATATTTATCTATCTATCTATCTATCTATCTATCTATCTATCTATATATCTATCTATCATATATATATATATATATATATATATATATATATATATATATATATATATATATATATATATATATATATATATATATATATATATATATATATATATATATATATATATATATATAACCTATGGCGGAGTGGTTAACGTCTTCAAAGCAATAGGTCCTAGGTTTGAAACCTGGTTAGGACATACATGTTTCTTTCTCTATTTGTGTGTTTCTCTATCATTTAATTTGCGGGGCAAAAATGGCACACCCACTGTGTGCCTCACTGTATAAGTGGCCCTCATCTTCACCACTTGTTACGCTGAATGGATTAAATCCTAAAATCAGCTGGGTATTGAAAAAAATTCAAAAATTAGTTATATGGGGTATTTATTTTAATCGAGCATAATTTTAAATATTTTTAGTATTGTATTAAAACTATTACAAATAAGAGCTAAAAAAGTTTAAAATACTAAGCACTAATTATAATATTAGATACTTCGTAACCCATGGAGTAGAATTCTCTCCCGTAATAAAACGGAAATGTTTCCTTCAAAAATGTCATTTATCTTTCCAAAGATCTAAGAATGGATAAAGTGAATACTGAATAGGATATATTATTCACACACAGAGACAAACTATTATGTACTGGTGTCATTAACATGATATCCGTTGGCTGGTTTGATGATATAATTCATTACATTTCAGTTACAAAAACTCTGTCTTTACCAACAGGCTTAACATGACGTCTTTAATAGTAGAATGATGCTTAAGAAATTAGTTCGAAATCGAAACTGTTGATGTAGCTGCAATTAATTGAAGTTATGAATAAACAAAGCTATTTTCTATTCTCTTAAGAAAAACTTCATAAGGGTTAAATGTAATCATTGTTTTATCTCACGTGTTGTAGCATTTATAAGTTTAAATTTGTAAATAATATTCTTGTTATTTTAATTTTTGAGGAATAACTGTTTTGGAAACACATACATTTCAACTAGCTGTAATTCATCGTAACTTTATGGTCAAACAGTGATCTTGTTTCAGAAAAATTGAGCCACAATAGAATAACGAGAGATGGATGTTGCTTTCTATTGTCAGCATATATGTTTCATCATGGTTTTCGACTTTTGTTTCTTGTAAAGAGGATCTATTATTCATTAAAAAAGGCCAAATACTTTGAAGGGTATTTACTTTATAAAAAATTTCAACATCAACTGGTAACAATAATATCCACTATGGAAAAAAACATGAGAAGTGAATTAAAGCTCACGCGTTACTGTCATTACGAACCATAATTTTAAAAATGCATAGTGTTCAATTTACAGATTCCGAGCTATCTTTCACCAATAAGCTAATTCTTAGCTCTAATGTAAAAAAAATAAGTTGAACTGGCTGTATAAGCAATTTACTTTTATAAAATATCCCCCAATTTTCAAATTTGGTAATGTACAATATTTTCAAATTTTAAATTATACAAATGATAATAACTCTAACCATTTCATTGCATGACAAAATATGTTATTTTTTTAAATAAGTAATGGAAGTTATTGTCAAAATAATATTTACTTTAATTCCAATGGCGAAATTCACAATGTGAATGTTAAAACTTATTGACAATATTTCTCACCTGTGATGGTGCTGTACTTAGTTTTAGTGCAGAATTTCTGATATAAATACCGGAAATATAAATAAAAATCTTGAAGAAGTCGTGCGTTTTTAATAAGTTGGTAGGAGCATTATTCCCCTACATTGTTTTATTTATCCCTTAAGCTCATGCGAATCCAGATTTCATAGAAGAAGGAATCGCACTAAGCGGTTTAAATCTCTTTCTTTTCATTCCTTCCTTCATCCCATAAGTCGTAAACCAGAGTAAGCATCTAAAAAGTAAGAAATTCGCGAATCTTTTTAGAGCCTGAAACTTCCACTACATGCTTCAGCAACTTTGGCCAACCGTCTTACGCTTCAAAGACCGATTTATCACATAAAAATCCCTCCTTCCTGCACCAAGCCCTTGTCTTTTTATTACGAGCACACAGTGTAAGATGGTGGGAGGACTTTTAGAGCTTCGAAGAGTTCTGAAACAAGACAAGAAGAAGAAAAAAAAACATGGATCTTATATAAAAACAGCCTCTTCACTGTTGTGTAACGGACTTAAAATTCAACAGCTGGAGTTGAGTCGGTACCAATATCGGTTTTGGAAGCCTAGTTTTTTTTGTCCCACGCGTGAAGGTAGAACAATATTTTGAAGTGGCCTTCGGTAAAAACCGAAAAAACAGAGAACATCAAAAAGATCGTTTTGGGGAAGCATGTGGAGTGTTAGGAAGTAAGAAATGGTTGTCGTTTGTCTTGTTCGTGGCATATTCGATCGATGATTTGACAGAAAGTGTCTAATTATTTTCCCATTAGCATTTTTTTAATGAAACGGATATTTTTATTTAATTGACATTTTCAACAAGAGTGTGACATCATCATAACAGGAATTTAAAAACTTAATTTTGGTGGTCAAAAATAACATCCAATTTATGAACACAGTCTTTAAAAGAATAGTTTGGAAATTTTTCCAGAGTAAATTTACTTACAAACTTTTACATGAAAATTTGTTTTTTTTTTTGTGAAAAATACTAAAAACTTTTCTATTTTATTAAAGTTTAATCAATAAAAAATTTGATATTTCAAGCAAAAGTTTGATCATGGAATAAAGCGAGGGATATTTACTTAAAAAATGCCTACAGGGTTTTTTAAATTATTCATTATATTATTGACTTAAATATTCACATACACTGTACATTATCGATATATTTCTCTCCAAATCACGAAATATATAAATTATTAAATTTTAATATTACATTCAAATTAGAGTTAAATTTTGATAATTTATTGTTAAATCAAAGAATCGAGGTACGATTTTAATAGAAAAATGTCACAAACTTAGAAACTAAATGGCAAAAAGATAATATTTTTCATTTAAAATCTACCTGCGTCATTATTTCTTGAAGATTAAGAAAGAGTTATTCCGTTACTTAGTTTTTATTTTAAAACACATTCTTCAACTATATTTCATCTCTTTAACCAATTAAATTAGTTGTCACTTCAATAAAGCCACAATTACATGTGCTATAAATTAAAATCATTTATAAAACGTTTGAAAATAGATTCCCAGTCAGAAAAATATATAATTGTGCAAAGATGGTGTAAAAAATTGAAGAAGGAGTAAACTTTTAACGTCACATTCGTCATTTCACCATTAACTCGTAAGTATTTAGAGTCTGATAAATATCAAAATATTTGTTTTTTCTCATTAATTGGAATTTCTTCATTTATCAAATGCTGTATAAAGATCAAATGTTATCAATGTATTCTATTATTCTTTATAGTTATTTGTATAAAGCCAGGAAATATTACTTTTTTCTACTTTTTATGTAAAAATACGATGATTTTATATTTCATAGCCTTTTTTAAAGTTTTAATAACTATCCATACAGTACTTTAACTATTTATACACTATACAAAATGCGTATATTAATATATCATTTTTTGAAAAACAATGCATTTTTTATTAAAAAAAAAGATTTTATCACACCCTTTTTAAAGCCAAATAAACTATTTTATCCCGAGTACGGAGTCAAAACCAAACAATTCTTTTGTGAATTATATGAGCTATTAGTAAAACAAACTTTTAATAATGTGTTTTTAAAAAGTTAATTTTCTTCTCTTATGTGAATAAAAGTACATGTGGAGAAAAAGTATTTAAAGTAATGCTTAAATATTGCTACAATCTACGAGCTGATATACAGTTTGCATACAATGCAAACAATGCATTCTTTAATATATTTCGCCTTCGAGCAATGTTTTTCCTCGTCGAAGGGAAAAATGCTTTTATTTCCTTTTAGTAGATCCAAAAGCTGAAAAGGGATTATCGAACGGGCATTGCAAAATGCTTATTCTTTTTCATCCATTTCTAAATTCTTCAAGGCATTTCTTTTATAAAAAGATCCCTTAATACTGTTTAGAAGTGAAGTAGGTGAAAAAAAACAAATATATCGTACATATAATTCTTAGTTTGTCAATGCATTCTTTTTAGCAATGTTTACATAAGCCGTTCAGAAGAAAGCTATAAAAAGTATTAGATTCCCAATAAATCACATTACCGCCAGTTTCTTTTCTTCATATTCTTTCTCCTAATTCTCCCTGCTCTTTTCTTTCAGGTGCTTTTTTCTTTAATTTCTTTTTTTTTTTGTAATTTTTTCTATTGGATGGCAACAGCGTTTTTTTTTTACGATCTATAAAATCTAGATGTTCACAGGCGTGAGTTCCAATACATAAGAAATGGAAGAACGAAAAAAGAATTTTTTTTTTCAATTCTAACAGTCGAAGCAAGGTTTCGAATTGGCTTCCAGAGTGAAGGATAGAATATATTAAAAAAAGATATTATCGTGTATAAAACGGTGGAGAAATTAAACGGGTTCATTTCTCTGTGAAATGGTTCGAATTTTTCTTTCGGTTCCAATTAAACTTTATTAGTCCGAGAGAAGCCACGATCGACGAACGGAATGAAAAAAAATAGTAGATTTATGCAATCTGGAAAATATATGGAAAGAAAAAATTCTCCTATTTTTCGACCTGACTAAATTCTAAAACTACTGCGAGTAAGAAAACTTTTCATTAATGATTTAGAATTTTGAAGAACTAATGAATTATGCAAATGCACAACTGTTCAAAGTTTGTTTTGAATTTTTGCAGCTTATTGATTAATTTATTCTTATTTTATCTCACTTTCAGAGACCAATAATTTCAATTCTCTCTCTCTCTCTTTTACCAAGATATTTTTACATTCTCATTTTCTTTGACTTACTTTTTCAATGTTATAACCATGTCAACTTTGCTTTTTCATATAAATTTTTAAAAAATCATTTTAACAATAATTTATTAATATTATGCTCTCTCATATTTAATCACTACATAGAGTTCTCTGAACTTTTGTAATTATTTGAATTACTCTCATTAATATTTTTTACATCACATATTTAAAAACATGCTTACATACTGCAAGCATTTTGATAATCATTTAATGTTAGCCCCTTTAATATGAAAAACCACTTAGTAATGATTCAATAATTGACAATCAAATTGTCACTGTCTTTTATGAAAACAAAATGTTCTTACAATCCAATAGAATGCTTACGATTTCACTTTTTCATCAAATTTTTATAATGTTGATGTTTTACCACCAAGCACTTGAACTAATATATATTTACAATTTATTCAATTTTTTTATTCACTTTGCTTAAATTTTTAACTTCTTAGAATGCCCGTTAGAATACTATCCTTGTTCACTATACCAGAGACAAAATAATTAATCTTACCACTCCTCATCATTTCAAATATTGTCACTATTTGGTGGATCTGCATAACTTAAGCATTTTCTTTTTATATCATATCATTATTGAGCTGATAACATAAGTATTAATTAGAAAATATCTTCTTATTCTTCATTAAAGGAATGTATTGGCTCGATAATAGGCATGAACTATTCAAGAATTTTTAACAATGAGAAAAATCTCCCAGTAGCTTGAGTAAATAAACATAAAAACTGATGAAGAAGCTATTAAGCACTTTTTTAGCAATGTTGAGTTTCAATTTTTTTCTACGAAAACATTTTGAATACATTTTTTCACCTATTTGGTCTCAGTTTTTTTTTAAAGAAGTACATATTTTTAATGAAACCTGTATATTATATGTCCTAACTCAAATTCTAAATTGCTTGTTTAAATATTATGCAAGAAAAATAGTATTGAATTATGAAATTATACGACTTGTGTGAACTTCAAAATAATAACAGTAAATGTTTCACAACAATTTTAGTAATAGCTACATAAAGAATGAAATGTAAGAGTTTGTGAAAACAGTAACAAACTTAATCCAAAGTGATGCTACCGAAAATCATCTAATTACTCCATGAAAGAAGATAATTATCTATTGTTTGGACATATAGGATAATGTAAAACAAAAATCAAATATAGGATTAGTAAAAAAGTGCAAAAAAAAACTCGATATCCTTATATAGTAAATGTGTTCAGTTACAATTCTTGAAGCAGATTAAACTACTTATAAATATTGATTTTAAATACTGATAAATGCTATGCATCGGGAATAAGAAATTATTTTGCCTTATAAGCTTTTTAATAAAATGTATTTTTAGACTTGCATGTTAATATTTTCCTAAATAGGTTTTAACTGTATAACTTCGTATTTCTATGTAGCTATAAATTTCCATTCATTTACCATCTGTGAAATAAATAATTTAAATTAAAAACCTTTATCAGATCAATTCAAATATAAAACCCAATGGAATAAAATGTAAAATGTTAGAGAATCAATAGGAATAATGTTAACCTGGTCCTAATATTTCTCCTATCTGGTGGAAAATTTCAAAGAAAAAGTCATGAATTCAAAGTCGTTACTCTTTACTTATTTTCCAAATATTTCTCCTTCTATTCATCCTTCTCTAATCTTTATATATCCTAATATTTCTCCTATCTGGTGGAAAATTTCAAAGAAAAAGTCATGAATTCAAAGAACTCTTTATTTTTATGAATTCAACCTACTGAGGTATCATTTTTTGAATATTTCATTAAGTTGTGTTCCAAACCAGCGTTAACAGTTCATTTCGTAGTACAAAATTATGACATATATATATAACCTAAACATTTATCCATTTGAATGTCAAGAAAATCATTGGTTTTAGTCAGCATTTGGAATTTAGAGTCACGATTCATATTGCATGGTTTATGGTCTATTAAGTTCTTAAGAACTTATATTTTAGTTGGTAAAAAATTATGAATGTTAACTGATAGGAAATTTGACACCACGCTATAGATAGTTTATTCCTGAAAACTTTTCGTTACACCCATTGTGAAATTGATTTTTAAGAAGTTTTTTAAAGATAAGAATAGCATTAATGTGTTGCAAACGAAGATATCAGAAAAGTATTTTTTGACAGACTATAGCGTAAGTTCATGCATAAATGATTTGCGTAATGAGAATAAAAGGTATTGTATTTGTTCCAGATTTAACTAAAGATATAATAGCCATAGGATATTTGAATATTAAAAAATCATTACCTAATAATCCTTTATTAATATGAAATAGAATTTTGAAAAAGTAGGTAATGACCACCTTCTCAACTGCTGTTTAAAATTATGAGCTATCGCCTTCTAAATAGTTCGATAATATAAATTGTTGTTGTTACTTATGACACGTGGACAAGCCAAACTCGCTATGTCATTTGCTATGCAAATTTATATCAGCAGAGTGCATCTCTCGTTTAACCAGAGCACCACGAAGGTGAAAGTACGACTTTGCTCTAAGTTCCTTAGATAGATGGCACCACCAGAGGATTCACTCCCTTAATTTTGACATTGATCTGGAGGGGAGGAAATTTATAATATATTCCGGACCATATAAAAAGTCTACTGTATAACTTACATGGTACAGTAAAAAATGTATACATCAATCATGTCTGCGCACAGCAAGGGAAATTTTTCTCGCTATTTTATTAGAAAATAAACATATTTAAAAGAAAGGCAAAATCACTAAATGCGTACTTAAAATATCTTAAGGTGCAAATAGAATACTCTAATTACTTTTGTCTTTACAATTTAACTTTCACTTAACTATACCATTGTATAACAGTAAATGTTTCTGAATCACTTCTAATTTAAAAATTAATTTTTAACTGTTTGAAGAAAGGGTTAGAATTTGAGCAAAAACAGAAATTTCTTGCCCAATTAATTCGAGGCAGATTCTCATTATAAATGTAAACAGATCCTCCGGCGTATGATTGCTTTCAACTATTTAATTCTCAGTTTTTAAAGTTTGCTTTGACGGCATTCATATCCAGAAGCTGCGGAATCCTTTCCGAGTTTTTTCATTCCTGGAAACGGAAATTAAACTTGGAGATGGGACAAATATTTGTTCAACTTCACACTAACACTTCCTAGGATCCTGGCTTAAGTTGAAGAAAAAACATTTGTCATGGATTTAACATTAAAAAGAAGATAGATATATATTTTTTTGCACAAATCACACGCCTAAAAATTTAATCTTACTTTCCTTTGATTTTTCAAAGCAAATTTTTTATTTTACTATTCTGTTGTATGAAAAATTTCCAGTTTAATGACTAAAACTATTTTATTCAACTGTGTTCTAAAAAAGCGATATTTCACTTTAATTTTTTTATTCCTTTTGTAATATTCAGAAGATATTCTATTATTGCTTAACGAAAATATTTTTGTTCAGAAAAATACATTACGTTAAGTCAATAAATTGTATTAGAAAATAAAATCCAATATAACTTATAAATAATTTTAATTTATACATAATATTAATATGCAAAGTGTAAACTTTCTGAACTGTGGTTTTGAAAGAATCTGATTCCTAAAAAATATGTTTGAACACAGAAAGATAGAGGTTTAGAAGATGTGAATTAATTATCATTTTTTTTTATTTTCGAAGATTGCAAGTAACATTTTAATGATTCATTACATATCTTCCACTAATTGACGTTTCTAAAATAAATTTTTTATTTATATCATTTCAATGACTGTGTGTCCTATTGGGAATGTTTCTTTAAGAAAAGTTTTAAATAAAGTTAGGAATAATTTGGAAAAAAGTATTTCTATTGACTGAATATTCCTGTTTATAAATAGAATTTTATATATTTCTGATTTATTTTTTCTCTACACCCTTTTAATCCATCGTTTTAAATTTTTAATAATTAAAAGAACAATATTAAATTGGTCTTATTCGTTTTAAAAAAAAGCCATTATTTTATTAATATAGAAAGCTTATAAATCATCATGGAAAAGCAACTTTAAAGAGGAAGAAATTTTTTTATCAATTAAGGCTATTTAAATAGTATTTTTGTACAAGTCTATATAAAAAACAAATGAAGCATTATGTATAGGTATGTACGCATGTATGTTTGTATACCATAACATAATACACTCTAATACTGAGATGAACACGGGTAAATAAGTTGGAATGTCTATAGAATTATAATTAATCAAATGGAAGCAAAAGAGCATTATTAATAAAGTATGAAACGAATAAATATATCTAAAATATAGATTAAGCATTGCCAACCCAGAATTAACTATTCCCACACAAAGACACTCTTTGAGGATTTGTTACATTAATTAAACATAATTTTTTGGGAACATCTATTTATTTGCTCTTTCTCAGACTTATCAAAACAATCTGTGAGTCAGGCACTTATAAAAATTCAACAAATTATTCAAGGGTTAAAACATTGAAAACAAATGAAATACATTAATATTAAGTATTTTACATGTTTCTCATAAAATCTTCACAATTTAATAGTAAAATCTAAGAGTATTATAAAGTTTAGTTTCGAAATAGATTACAGCATTTAAGGTAACAAAATTCGCAAAAAGCAAAACTTTTACCTCATGGAATACTTGAAAATTTTTCCTTAAACTTTAATACTCAAGTGTCTATATCTATTGTAAATATGATACGTAAAAAATGGAGATAAGTACATTAAATGCAAAAAACCTGTTTCTGCAGTTTTATTCGATGGTCTCAGCTACTGCGTTGAATTTAATGATTCATTAGCAAATTTTGGAGTTTATTAAATATAAAATATACCTATTTATTTCATTAATATTAAATTAGCATTTAAATTAACATTGTGAAGTATAAAAGTAAAAATCAAGAAGATATATTAATTACTAGCAGAGGACAAACTTGGGATGGATTCAGATTTTTAATTTTTATAAGGGGAAGTCTGTCAAATAATTTATTAAAATGAATAAAGTTTGGTTCAGATTTCTTAATATAGTGCATTAAGCTAACAGTAATTTCAAACAAAATGATGCAGAAAACAATAGTTTATTACCATCTACCACGTGAGCATTCTTTTAGTGCATTTAAAAATTCCGAAGAATTCCTCTAAGAGTCTCTTTCTTTCCATTTTTTTATCAATACCATCGCTGAGAATAATAAGAAAAAAAAGAACAATGCATACTTTGAAAAAAAAAAGTTTTTTCTTGGGTGATAAATTGGTACCAAAGTTGCTGAGGCGTGTATCAACGCAGTCCTGGAACTCTAAAAGTTAACGTGGGCCTTTAGCCCATACTTTCTTTGGAACTTTACGACTTAGAAAGTCCGAACACCAGAAACGAATGACAAAAAAAAATGTCCTGCGATGAAAGAAAAAGAAAAGGAAAAAAAATTGGAAGAGAGAGCAGAGAGAGTTGGGGTAACCTAAAACAACAAACCAACCGTAGCGAGGTAGTTTCTTTCCCCCAACCCCTCACAATCCCGTAAGTAATATACGATTTTACTCTGCCCGTAAATAAAAGAGAGGAAACTCTGCCGATTTCAAAGTTCGATACTGAAAAGCTGTTGAGTCGGTCTTTTTACGTATGCACGATTCTTGGGAGTTCATGAAAGTGTGAAAAAATAAAGTACAAAACGTTTCCTCTTTCGTTATGCTTCATTCAGAATAGTCTCTAAACGCTGACGCTTATTTTACAAACTTTATCTTGAAAAACTTTATAAATAAAATAACTTACTCTAAATGTGCCAAAAAATTACTTAATTTAGTTCATATATATATATATATATATGAACTAAATTAATAATATATATATATATATATATATATATATATATATATATATATATATATATATATATATATATACCAAAAAATAAAGATTCGTGTACACCTGGATCTTCTTTTCAGTGACAAAATCTCACGAACCCAATAGTTTAGTAGTAAATATATAGTTGGGTTTGACCTTATGATAATTTTTTTCTTAATTTGACTGATATACTTGTTAGTTAAATAAATTGTAAATTTTAACAATCATTGATGCGCGACCTCAGTTTAGCAGCTCAGAAATTCCTTGGCAAATGAATTTTTGAACTGCTAAGCTGAATGAAATTGTTGATGATTCAGTTTTAAGTACCACATAATGAATAGCCAGTGACTGAAAGTTGTTGTAAATTTTTTAAACATTAAAATATATTTATTGTTAATATATTTCCAATGAAAAAGATTAAAACGTTTGAGTAAATACGACTGAAGCTCTGAGCACGCGCACACCAAAACATACGCGATCGCCGCGCGCCTAGCGGCGTCAGACGGAAACGTTCCCTACTCTCTGAATAGCCCTCGTATACAAGATAAAATCAAAAACATAAGTTACAAGTGAGTAGCCCCTTTGATGACTTATGTGAAGTTGAAAATACAACACCTAGAATGCATACGCAGAAATAAATGAAAGTTTATAAAAGGGGAGATAAAATTACAAACAGTTAATGATATTTAGTACAGCATAAAACACTTATAAATAGAATGATTGTGCATTACACTCAGAAATTTTTTGGGTAACACTTAATGATTCACAAATTTATGTAACCTGGCATTAGCCTGCGGTACCCCCTCAGAAATGGTAGAGTTCTCAATTGAATTACATCGTCTACTTATCGTTCAGCTGCTATACTGAAAACAATACAGAATAGCACTGATCTGAAATTGTATGTGAAGACGCCCAAACCATGATGTCATGGTATCACATGATAAGATATTCCCCATTTCTGGCCATACTGAACATGTCACGATGTTTTTGCCAGATTCGCACAATGGTTGTCATTACTTAAGCATAACTTAATCAGATCATTGCGAGATGCATCTGAAATAATTAAATCATGGCCCTCCGATCTTTACATAGTACTATCCAGACATCATTGCAAATGTATAGGCCTGTGCTTTTGACTCAATAACAGCCTTCTTAACAGGTGCCATGAAGACCCTAAGATGCCAGTCTGTAAGCATTGGCCCCGTTTAAGGCATCATGAGCATCCTATACTTGGTGTGAATTGTCGAAAGGAATTAGTCTATGGGTGTCACCAACTCAAACCTGCTGATTGGTCGACCTACGCATGCCGTTGTCATTGTGTCAATTTGGCCAGCCCTGAAATGCATTGCATTCTCTTCTTTCAACTATCTTTGCTCTGTTGCACCGTGGACATTACGATTCCAAGCACTAATCAGCCTGCTTTTCTCATTCCGCTTAACATATCTGTGGTGTACCCGTTTACCTGTTGAACATGCCTTAATCTTCAATGTCCTGTTATTTACCACACTAAGCTTTTTTCTGAAATAGATAAAAGATCTTCAATATTATTCTGACCAATAGAGCAACACTTTTACTATTTTCATTTCTTAACATTTTTCTTTCATATCTCACTTCATCTAACCTAGAAAGCTACTTTACTTGCGTCATTTGCGTAAATCGATGCCTGCAATTTACATATTTTCTTGATTACCTCTTCATTTTCACTATAGTGTTGTATTTTCATTGTCATGTCACATATATTTAACATTTAGCAACTTCTATATTTTGATGAATAGGCTGTAATGTTCACATTTTATTAGAAAACTTTAATTTTAACTCTTACTTTTGTTTGATTAACCATTTCTTTTATTTATATATATTATTTCATAATTCAGAAATGAATTTAGACAGTCAATGTTTTGTAAATTGAAAGTAAAATGAACTATATTACTGTGATACTAACTTTTTTTTCTCGTTCCAACCATTCGCATTCTTTATAATAATTGCTTCGAAAAAACATTTGCGTGAATACAGCATTTTGTATTTAGATCTATTAAATCACATTAAAACACATTAATTAATTAGGTCCTAATGATAATATAAAAATGAGCTAATGTAAATTACTGAAACTAATAACTTTTAAGATATTTATGCGACCATATGATTATCTTGTATTCTTACACAGGTAATATCCACACAGGGGTACTCATAAAAATAAATTTTTTTTTTGCCATTCAGAAATGTAGGTTATAAGCAAACAGTTATTAAATTTTTCCACCCCTTAACACAGCTTCTTTTTTATGTAAAGGACCACATCAATAATCCAAGCCGTACCAATCAATGTGCAAATTAAACGCTTTCTGCCTTCTTAAATGCTAAAATGAAAGAAACGTCTTCAGCTTTTAGAGTCAGAAAAATCCACGCTTTACGTAAGATAGAAAAAATTACTTTTATAAGTATTCAACGGCTCTTTTTTGTTCCAATAGCGTCATAAAGTTGTTTTTTTTTATTTTTTTTTATTCTTGCATCTTAAGATTTTTTAATACATAAATTTGAATCGAAAAATATTTGCTGTGTAATTCAATCAAAAAACCCTTTATTTTTTATTTCCTTATATATGCTTCTTTTTTTTAATTTTTAATTCCTTTAGATTCTTACTTAGAACTTTCTTCTACGAAATTAATTCCCAACGACAAAATGTGAACTTTTTCTAGGGAAGATTTGCAGCGCCCTCTATGGTGCTTTTTTCCTTCTGTGTCATCTTAATAAGTGCTTTTCATTACGAATGGTTATTTTCCCAACATTGAAATTCATTAAAAAACCACAAGATCCGAACATGTTCTTTAGGGAAAAAAATTTTTTTTAATTTCATAGCATTTCATTTTCTTACATGTAGATTGGAGAAAAAATTCCTCTAACGGGGGCTTAAGCTAATTGCTTAATGCTTTCAGTGTAAATTTTCAAAATGTGTTTGCTTTCGAAATTTCTTCTGCACCGAATTATCTTTTTGTCAAAAAAAAAACAGTCAGAAAAATTTTTGATGAATTCACTTTATTCTCTTAGTCATCGTAACTCATTAAATTCCAATTCAGAATTTATTAAATAAATTAGTCGTACACATTTTCATTAATTCAAAATAAATGTTTCATTATTTTAGTTACTTTTCTATTTCAAAACGAGCTTATAAAATTAAAATAGATGATTGTGTTAAATATATTAATGCAAATTTTATGCTGAAATTAATTGGTTCATTGCTTAATAAAAGAACAGAAAATTAAAATCGAAAATTTTAACTACATGCGAAATTCAGAATATAATAACTCATTGTTTAATGATTTCTTTTTCGTTTATAATTTAACCTTGGTAAAATGGTTGTGCACAATCTGAAATAAACTCAATTAATATTCATAACTAAAAATTCCTTTCATTATTGAGAAAAAACATCATGAATAAAATAAAACCAAGTATTATTCTCTTTTATTTTATTCATAAAAAGATATAATTTATAATGATTTTAGAAATTTTAAAGCTTTTATCAATTATATTTGCATAAAAAGGAATATATTATTGAAATAGGTATGAAAGAAAATATTAAGAAATATAAATTTGGTTTATTTTATTTGCCAAAAAAATAATGATGTGGAAAATGGCAAAATTTTGTCTAAACCAGTTTAAACAGTTTATACTATACTCGGTTACTCTTAAAGTAATACCAAAACGAATGTAAGATTTTATTGCGTTCCTACAATTAATCGATAATTTGCAAGTTTGGGCTTTAGTAACTATATAATTTTTTATATAGGAAAGATACCCTTTTCAATAAACATAAAAGTTTTTAATTAAAAAATATTTTTATTTGTATTTGGTATTAATTATTTTAGTCTTGGTATTTTTTTACATTTATAGCTACGGTTTTTGAGCGTAAACAGAGAATTATATTTTACTTTGTTTTACAGCTTCTCTCTCATAAAGATCTCCTCGGAAAAGAAAATTTGTTTAAAAAATTTGAAATCTCAATTTTATAATAATTTAAAAAGCTTTCGCGGGTGCAGTTTCTTATACAATTTGACGTCAAATTAAATTTTCTTAAATTTAAATTGAACAGAGCATAAAGTTTAAATTCGCTTAGATCGTTAAGTCAGAGAAATGTCATTTTCAATTTTCTCCTCCTGTAAACCGAGCTTTATAGATAACCATTAAAATTGAGATTAAAAATTATTTTTCTAGCATGTCTTCTTTCCCAGTGGAGAGTATTAATCATAAAAATGAAAGTAAATGTCATAACAGATTTTAAGTATGAAAAATATATTTTTGAAATCTGAATTCACTAAAAAAATTTAGTATAAACAGAACAAAAATTTTATATTTTATTACAAGAAGTTTAGCGTGTAATAAGTGAATACTAAATATACAAAATTAAAAAAAATATGTAAAAAAAACTCTTAAAAACTCTCTCATTAAAATGTTTAGTGATTACTTCCGATAACATCTTTCACTTGTTATCGGAAGTAAAGAAGAAAAACCGATAACTAAGCTACAGAAATAATTATTTTACTTTAAATAAAAAATTGTGAGTGAAAAAAATCAGTGAAAAGGAATAATTAGTAAAAAACGTAAATAAAAAGGAAGTTTTTCTTAATTCTATTTTTTTATGTTATATATGTCTGAAAAATCGCAAATTGATAAATTAAGATTCAGAGCAATTGGAAAAAATAAGTGATGGATATTAGTGTTCCTACACACATTTACTTTGCAATGAAGCTACATAAAAGGCGGCCTATTCACCAATGAGAGGCCAGTTTAGCTACCGGTGGTCTTTGAACTTTAAAGAATATCCATCCCATCTTGCTTCCTGTTAGAATATTTCATAAAGTATTTAGCCTAATTCAATTAATGTGATCAGCTAAATTTATGGGTTATTGTTAAAAAAAACCATTCAATAATTCTGAAGGATATTGTATTGCTTTTCAAGGCTCTTGTGATTGAGAGTCAATAAAACAATCTCTTAAAAACCATAAGACTTTTATTCATAGCAATCTCAACAAAATACAGGAAATTCAAGCTGTGGAAATCACAATTTCCCAGCTCCAAATCAGCTAAAATAACAGAAAATAGTTTTTGATCACAGAAGTCTCTAATATCTCAAACAGCTGAGACTATGCACTAGACTATTCAAGACTGATCTTTTTGACTCATTCTTCTATAATGGTATTTGTACCTGACTCAGCATGAAAATCTAAGAGTTTCACCGAATATCTGGAAGTTTGTATTCTATCTCATTTAATATGGGTCTTTGAGCTTCGGTGAGGGGTTTTTTCAGAAATATCTATTTCCAGCCAAGTCTCTAAGAATCTAGCCAAAAGGTCAAGTCGAAAAATCATTTTAAATGCTATTTTCAACGTAGAATCTGCCTAAATTGCACAATGTTTGCCCAAAATCTCAGTATTTTAGATCTTTCTGAGATATTTTAAGACAAATACAAGAAATGTTTATAAATTTATAACGACATGTATGCAGGAAATAGGAGCACAACCTCCATCTTCCGTTATTCATTACCAGCTGGAGACAACCCAGAGATCTTCCATTTTTAAAATACTAGCTTTATCCTTATACGATGAACAAAAACATATTTCTAAGAATCATTGAGAAATATTATTTGGCGATTTTTAAATCCTGTTGAAATCCATGAAGAAATTGGTTCGCTTCTCTAGCCACTTAATACCGATAGAAAGCATTAAATTCGATCAACTAAATCTGAATGACCTCCCTTATCAGCTTTAATAACTTTCACTGGGTCAGCTCCACATGATGCAAATTCCTACAAAGGTCTTATCCGAATTATCTTTAACTTATGAAGGTTAAATCCACCACAATCCAGTTAAGGGTCAATGACTTTGCCAACTGAGCAAACTTGATGTACTTTAAGAAGGGACATTTGATGTAATATAATTTACCAAATTTTTTATTTTTATAAAACTCTCAAAAATATCAAAACCTAAAATTACAAAATAAAAAACACTTAAACAAAGATCATTTTAAGAATATTTTTCACTGTGCAATTTTCCGTTAACACATATTCCACTATTAAACAAAGCTTTTTATTCTTTCGAATTGAATGTTTCCCGTATGACATCACTGATGCAACAAAATATCAATTTATTTGATTCTCTCACTCTAACGTATCAATAACAAAGCAATCTAAATGTAAATAAGCTTAACCAAATTGATCTTCAAAAATCTGAAGGTGACTTACTGTATACGATTACTCTCTTCAAGCTACAAGTCCCCTAATGATTATTTCAAACTCATATATATTTGCAACAGAGAGCCTTATTTAATCACTTACTATATTTACTAAAGCTACTCCGCTATATGATCAATTTCACATTTGCTGTATAATTGGATTCTAGGAATCAATTTCACATTCAAAATAGTTTACAAACGCTTATTAATTCTAATATATTTAACAATTATATTTCATGGTAAAGTAAATATTTCGTATTTTTATACTGTATATTTAACATATTCAAACATAATGTAATATTTAAGAAATAAAAATAGAATGAAACAACTTAAAATAAAAAACATTTTATAATGTCATAGTCTGTATTTTTTATTAATATGCGTAAATTCTTTTAATAAAAATATAAATAAATTTTATCATCTTAAAAAGGAAATTGTTAGTTCTGTTGAAGATCATTAGAGAGCAAATAATAAATTGTGTAACTCAATCTCATATTAATGATGTCATATTTTTAAATTTGAATTAAAGATTTGTAAATAATATCTGAGAAATAAATTTTTTCCGTGGTCTTTTTCTATCTTAAAACAATAGGATAAAACTAATGAGCCTGGTAAGATATGTAAGTGACGTTTTGCTAGATTATTTTCTTTTATTCTAATAATAATGTTGCAAATGATATGATGAAATAAAATAATGAACTCCATATATAAATTCTTTCAAGAGAGATGGTATTTTATATTTTATTTCTGTTTAATTTAATTCTAAAATAATTTAGTTTAATAAAAATGTATTTGAAAATAATATACTTATATAAGTAGAATAATAATAAATATATTGACATAAAAAATATATATCATTTTATGATCATAAAATCATTAAAAAATTAATTGTAGTATATATTGGAAAAAATTAGAGATCTCTCCATGTTATTTCATTAATTCCTTTTAATTCTTTCTGATCATTCTTTTCCTTCCTTGGCACTAATTTTACTTTTATTGAATACATTGTTTACCAATTATTCGAATTTCAAATTTTGCAAGGTTTCAAACAGGTATGAAAAGAAAACTATGATATTGTACACAATTAATTGTCAGTTAAATTTGTAATTGAAAAATTTATAAACTATTAAGTGCATGAAAACTTAAAATCTCTACTTTCAATCAAGAAAACAGGAATAGTAAATGATTTTTGGAAAAAGTATATTTTTGCATAAAATCGGAACAAAAAATAATTAGCATTAATTTACGACAACTATATTTAAAAATACATTTTATAATTAATAACACTATTTTTATTGAATGTACTGTAAGTACATTTAACAGAAATCGAGGTACGAAGTTATTGGTTTTATAATCAAGAATTTCTTAACATTATGTTTATAAGGTATTTATGAGAATTGAAAATTTTGGATAAGAAGTACTTAAATTATCCAAAATGCTTTTATGGTTTTTACGAATGAAGAATTTATGGGTTTTTTATAATGACTTACATAAAAGGCAAGTTTACAAATCTATTGTATATAATCAAACAAATAAATATATATTTAGGTTTTGCAATAAATTAAAACTAAATACTTGAAACTCACAAACACACACGATACAAATCATATAAACATTTCTCTAATAATCTACCGTTTCGCTTTGAAATACTTCAGTAGCTATTAAATCTTAGCACTTAATGTCAATATTAATTATTGTTTAAACAGGATAAAAAACAACTCTGTGAAAATAACTCTTTCATGTTTCCTTTCTCTTAGCACATGGCTTCGAACAATTCTGCTAGTACCTAATCCCCTCTCTAGCTTTATATAAGCTTTAACTGCTGCTTTTCCTTCCATCATTCCCTTATTTCAGTGTAAAAAAAAACAAGTCTTTTGACGGAATCGAACCTCCCTCCCCTCTCATTCCAGAAGTCCGGAAGGTGTTTGTGGGCATGCTCAGTAAGCAACAGGCCGAAGAGGATGTCCGGCAACTCTTCCAGACTTACGGAAAGATCGAAGAGTGCACCCTCCTCAAGGGGCCGGATGGACTGAGCAGAGGTAAGGTTCCACAAGAGCAAAAGACTTGTTCCTCCCCTCCCCCATCTATCCACCACTGATTGCACCCCTTCTCGCATCTTCATCTCCTTTTTATCACTATTCTTGATCCCCGCTTATTATCTTCGCTATCTTTGTGATCTGTTGCTTCACGGCTGTTGGCTTAGCCTTTCTCGGGGAAAAATTCATTACTAATTTTTTTGTTTTGTTTTGGCAATTTACTTCTGGCTTCTTTTGTTTCGTTACTTCAAGCACGCTTCATTATTTTATCACTTTTATTATTTTTTTTACCTCTTTCTTCTGCAATCTTTGTCACACAATTAAGGTTAAAATAAGAAGAATTGTTTGGCGGATCATCTTAGGATCAAAAACAGTCTTCTCTTCAGATACATAATTGAAACTCCAATTTTCTTCTCCTATCTATAATCTTTCATACTGATAAAGAAAGAATATTTTGCGAAAAATGTGTATTTTCTATCTTATTAGAAAAACTATATCAAAATTTATATCATACGAATCTAGTTTCTCTTTTAATTTAAAATATAAAATGTATCATTCTGAGTTCATTATAAAAAAACAGCATATTAAGTTAATTAAAATAACTTAAAAATATTTATCGCTTAATATCATCAAAGCGCAAAGTGAAAAACAAAGGTTAAGTAACATTAAGTGATGTCATCAGTTATTTACATACCAAGCGATGAAAAATTATGGTTAAAATTTTAAACATTTTGTTAAATTATTAGAAAATATATAATTATAAAATTTATCGTTTATCAAGCATTCAAGTAACTACTGATTAACATAACGAGTATTTCTAAAATCTAAGTTTTAGCCATAAATATTAATTCTATCCATAAGGAAAACTAGATAATTAATATTAGATAAAGAAAAGTATAAATAATATTTGTACATATAAAATTGTTTTTTACAAATTTTTAAAATATAATCAATCTGTGTTATTCTTAAGTAAGGTTATCATAATCAAAAATTCTCAGAGTTTGAAATTTACAAGATAGCAATGTGTATTTTCGAATTTTTCTGATTTATTCTGTAATGAAATTTATACTGTCCCACTTAAGGAGAAAGTAGTTTTTTTAACTCAATGAATTTTGTTCAGGTTGTTTAGAAATGCTAACTGTACACTAACTCATAAAAATAATAATAATCTCTACTAATATTAATTGTTAAATCTAATAAAATTGATTTGAAATTAACATTAAGCTCTGGGTTTTTGAATTTATAGAAAATAAGTTTTTCAGTAATTTTTCACTAAGCCTAAAAAATTTAAAAACATAGAATATTTTCATTTTAATGTAATATAGGTGATTAAATTATAAATGTTTTCTAAGGATTTAGCAACTTATTCTTATGAATAAAATAATTTCTCCCCCACCGCCTTGTTAATTCTGATTTACTTTAGCTCATAATACTAATGAAAAGGGGTCAATTTTAAAATTGTTCCAATTCCCAAGTACAAATTCCAAGTACAAAAAGTATAAAAAGGGATTTTTAGCCGTTATCTTATACAGGATACCCATAACTCAAAAGAACAGAAAATAATAAGAAACGAATCCTAGTCTAAATTAAAAATAAAGTATCTTTCAATGTGTATACACGTTCAAAAAATCTTTGGGAATGAATGTTTGTAAAAAACATTTACCCTTAAAACGCTGGCTTCTTTGTGATTACGCTTAACTTCTTCCTTAATTGTAACTTTTAAAACATAAGAATTTTGTTATTATGTGAAATATAAAACTACATCCCATACCGTTATAATGTTCACATTAAAAGTGAAAAAGTATGGTTCAATCATAATGGTTCAAAAATTAATTTACCTACAAAAATAAATATTTCATAAATAGAGTTAAATTTGTTGCATACGGCTTGATATCAGCAAAATTGATGAAATATTCATAATCTCATTTAAATATATTATGTGTGTGTATGTGAGCGTTATGTGCATGCAAAACTTTTAAAATAAAAGGAAAATATTTTCAGTAAATAAAAAACAATAATTCAAATGGAAATTTTTTAAATTATCATAAAATATTCTATGAATAAAATATTTTGCATTGAAATGAAGGAATATTGTAGCTTAGAAACAAAGATATCAAAGAAATATGCATAAAAGAGCCATGGGGGATATTTTAATAATAATGTGATCCTAAATATATAATATATATTAAGAGTTATATGTTTAACGCATATTTAAACATTTATTTCTTTAAAAAATCCTCTATGTGACAAGCATTTACTTTTAAATGTACTCATTTTAATGAACTTTTAAATCACATAAAAATATTTCTTAACATTCGAAACTGATTAAACTGGATTTTTATAGTACAAGGATTCCAAGAAATAAAATTTACAAAATGCAAATTACTAATCAGATATTAGTTAAGAAGTTTTGTGAACTTTTAACTAAAACTATTTCATTGATTACTTTATTGATAATTAAATTGGAATTATTTTACTAAGTATAAATAAAACGGTACTTTTAAATTAGTGATAATTTTTAAATTTTCATAAAAAAATATTTAACTAAAATTTCTTTTACAATCACGAGCTTTTTAACCATTTTTTAAATATTGTTGCATAGATGAAGAGAACGTAGTAAAGGAAACAGAAATAATTCTTTTACGCAACTTGCCTCGGTTGCTTTTTGAAACCGCAACCTCTGGCTCACAAGTCCGCTGCTTTACCGACTGAGCCACGAAGTTCTTGATCAAGCGGAATAATTTTCTTTACATTTCCCGCTCTTTGGGAGGAAGCAGCGTCCCGCTGCAATCTGGTTTGGCTCCTTGTAACAGGTCTCCTGGAAGTAGGCATCCCTTCATTATCGAATTGTCTTTTTGGATCAAGATAAGGTTTTAATCTTAATATATGCACGATGTCTTGTAAGTTGTGACGTCCTCTGTTTCGTTCCACAGTTTTTACTGCATATGTGACATATGCAGTAAAAACTGTCGTCAGACAGTCGTCATGTTACTCGATAAGGTCCGAAGTAACGTCTCAGCAGCTTTTCGGATACTCCCACTTTCCGTACCGGGGTATAGACCCATACTAAATCCCCGATATTGTAGCTGACAGGTTGATGCCTCTCGTCATATCGGCGTTTGTTTGTAGCATGCGCTTCACGGATATGGAGTTTTGCTAGTTGTCTAGCTTCCTCAGCCTTGGTAATCAGATGATGCACATAACTTTTGTCAGAAGTTTAGGTATTAAATGGAAAAATTACGTCCAGAGAAGTCTGGATATCTCTGCCATGAACGAGAAAGAATGGGCTAAATCCTTGCTTTGCTGAATTGTACGCAAAAGTCACAAAGGGTAGTATGGTATCCCAATTTCTTTGCTCAACGTCTACGTACATAGACAGCATATCCGCCAGTGTTCTGTTGAATCTTTTTGTCAATCCATTGGTCTGTGGATGGTAAGCGGTCGTCAGAAGATGTGATGTCTGGCATAACTGATTGACATTTTTAACAATATCTTGGCTAGAAAGTTGCATCCTCTATCACTTATAATTTCTTTGGGAGCTCCGTGCTTCAGTACAATTTCTTCAATTATAAATCTAGCGATTCCGGTTGCCTCAGCAGCTGGTACTGCTTTTGTGACTGTGAATCTGGTCAAATAGTCTGTGCAAACAATAATCCACCGTTGCCATTTCGGGTTACTGGAAAGCGTCCAAGTAAATCTACTCCAATTTTGGCAAAAGGTGAGTCAGGGGTTTTATCGGTTGAAGTTGCCCCGGTGGAAATTGTGGAGGTGATTTCCGTCTTTAGCATTCTCGACAGTGTGAAACAAATCGACGTATTCTCCCATACAGCCCTGGCCAAAAGTATTTTCTCCTTATCCGGTCGTACGCTTTGGCGAAACCAAGATGACCGGCAGTCGGAGCATCGTGAAGACTTCTTATAACATCACTACGAAGTTGTTTTGATACCACCAAGAGCCACTGCAGTCCCATCGGATCATAGTTTTTTTTATAAAGTACAGCACTTCTAATTTGATAATTTTGGTACGACTCGCCTTTCTTAAGGATTCCTATGATGGTCTTCAACTCTTTATCTTTTTGTTGTACTTTTCTGTATTATTCGATTGTTGCAAGGGACGGGATTTCGTAATTGCTTTCAATTGTTGGTTCAATGAGGGACTTCCTTGACAGAGAATCCGCATCCGAATGTTTACGGCCGCTCTTGTAGATAATATTTTTATCGTATTCTTGTAACCTGAGAGCCCACCGCGCCAGTCTTCCCGATGGATCCTTAACGTTCGCCAACCAATATAAAGAATGGTGATCCGTTACTACTGTGAAAGGTTTTTAATAGAGATACGGCCTGAATTTACTGATAGCCCAGATGACGGCAAGGCATTCCTTTTCGGTTGTGGAATAGTTTCTTTTAGCATTAGTAAAGGACCTGGATGCATTGACTATTGGTCTTTCTTTATAATCCTGGATCTGTACCAGAACTGCGCCGAGGCCATAGCCGCTAGCATCTGAATGTACCTTTGTTTCCGCGTCTGGAAGGAAATGTCCTAGTACAGGGCCGCTGGTCAGTAAATTTTGGAGTGTTGAAAAATATTCCTTCTGCGATGGATTCCAAGAAAAGGTTGCGTCTTTCTTCAATAAGTTATGCAAGGGTTTTGCTATCTCAGCAAATTTTTGGTGAATCGTCGATAGTATGAGCATAGGCCCAGAAAATTCTGACATCGGCGATATTTTCCGGGGTGCTACAGTCGCTGTTTTCTGTGAATCTGGATATTTTCCATGTTGATCAACTAGGGTCCCAATATAGTTAGTTGCTTTTTGCCGAATAAACATTTGTTAGAATTTAGCGTGAACCCCGCTTCTTGAATAAATTTTAGAACTTTCCTCAAGAGTATTTGATGTTCTCCGAAGTTTGGTGCGTACACAATGATATCGTCTAGATAACAGAGACAAATATTCCACTTTAGGCCTCTTAGTATTGTGTCTATCATCTGTTCGAACGTAGCGGGGGCATTACATAGCCCGAACGGCATAACTTTAAATTCATAAAGCCCATATGATGTCACGAAGGCTGTCTTTTCTCTGTCTTTGTCGTCAACTTCTATTTTCAAGTAGCCTGACTTTAGATCCATCATAGAGAAAATTTCAAACCAGCTAGTCACTCCAGGGCATCATCGACGCGAGGCAATGGATATACATTCTTTCTGGTTACCTTGTTCAATCTTTTATAATCAACACAGAAACGCCATTCACCATTTTTTTTCTTCACAAGCATGACTGGAGATGACCATGGGCTATTTGACGGCTGTATCACGTCTTCTCTTAGCATTCGCTGCACTTCTTCGGCAATCACGCATCTTTCAATGGTTGATACACGGTAAGGTCTTTGCTTGATTGGTGCATTGCCACCTGTATCGGTTTTGTGCCTCACTGAACTACATCGAGATTTCCTAAAATTTTGCTTAAAATCAAAAATGTCACTAAATTCTGCTAGTAGGTTCATCTTGTCTTCTTCAGCATTGGTTAGATCAGAATCGAGAATTTCTTTTAATTGTTCTCGATTTGCCCTTTTTCTGGACTGGTGTCCGTCGGAAGTTTCTTGCACTTTGTCACTCAGGGAGCAGATAGCGTCATTTGCTATTGTCGTGAAAAAGCCTATATTCATCCTATTTGGTATCAGTTGGGTTCGTCGGGAAAAGTTCGTTACCCACACTTTACAACAACCATTCTCAATGCCGACAATTGAAGCTGGTACAGATAACTCTTTTTCGTACCTCAGAACTTTATACCAACAATCTTGGCTGCATTTGCTTCCTGCACTGTTGAATTCAAAGCAGATATTTGTCTTGTTGTGTTAGCTTCAATTAAGTAATCCAATGCGGCACTTAAGGACCAATTTGATTCCTTTGAGACTGAATGGCATGGAAGGATTTCGGAAAGTTGGAGCTCTTGATTTCCACAATCGATAACGGCATTGGTGGCACGGAAAAAGTTCCAGCCAAATATCATTTAATGACTGCGGAAAAACGAGAAATTCAAACGGCTTCACAGTCCCATTTAAGTTCATTTTTAATACACAGCGTCTCCAGAGGTGGCTACAATTTTACCACAAACAATTTTCAATATAGGTCCATTTTCAATAAACATAGGAGTATTTGATTGTCACCGTAATTCTTCGGATATGACAGAATAACCGGCACCAGAATCAACGAGGGCTTTTATAAACTGTCCATTCGCGGTGATACATGTTGTGTTCTCTTTTAACTTGGCTGTTGTGTACGTCGGAGGATTTTCTTCCACTGCGGCCTTACCTCCTGCAGGACGCCCGAGTTAGTTTTCCTCATTGAGTCGGCATGGAGAAAGACTGGAACGGTGTACTGGTGACTGAGACTCTCAGCGGTTGAGGGAACGTCGTGGATAGGGTGAACTGCTCCTAATTCTGGAAAAAGTAGGCTGGGCATAATCATCGTAGTAGCTACCAAAAGAGTCATTGTACATATCTCTTCGAGGGTTGATATTCCTACTCGCTCGTGCATTTTCAAATATTCGGCGTCTCTCCCGACAATACCTTAGCACATGCCCTGGTCTCCCGCAATGGTAGTAGAGGGGCACATTATTGTCAGCCCTCCACAAGTCTGTTCTGCGTTGAGGAGTGGTTTTGTCTCTCCTTGCACCTGTAAGTGGTGCTAGAACCTCCATGACCTCTTCTTGCACCACAGAGGCAATGTCACATGGTGGCCCAGTTTCGTTGCTTGTGTAGCCCTGTATTTCAGGCATGAAGTTTTGCAGCTCTTCCCTGACAATTGTACGTACGAATGATCTGAGATCAGTGGCATCTGTTTCAGCCGACACCGCGGAGACATTAGGTAGCCTCTGAAATCGTGGTCGAACGATACGTCTTCGTCGAAGGCTCTCTATATGACAGCATCGTTTTACGAGAGCATCGGTGATCTGATATTCCTGAGATGACAAAATCTGGTAAAGGTCCTCTGCAATACCCTTCATGAGATGAGCCACTTTCTCATCTTCAGGCACAGAGGGGTTAACTTTTCGGCACAGGGAAAGTACATCTTGAATGTAAGATTCAGATGTCGCACCAATTTGTTGTGCACCGGTGAGTATGGCGTTTTATATCAACTGCATGGCAAAAGGTGTTTTTCAGGGAATTACGAAAGACAGTCCAGTCAGTGAAGGTGTCTTCATTGTTATCGAACCATTGATGAGCTGTTCCGGTGAGAAAAAAGATGACATTTGCTAGACACATTTGGTCGTCTCAGTGATTATAATTCGCTATTCTATCAAAATCCTTGAACCACCGGTTAGCGTCTTCTTGGTTGTCCCCAGAGAATATACAGGGGCTTCTGGGTAGTTGGTAGGTCAAAATTGAAACGGGTGAGATGTTACTCGCACCAGAGCTGGCCCCAGCTGAGAATTTTTGATCAATTTCTCCTCTTCCTCCTCCTTCATCCTTAATTGTCTTGCCGAATCCGGAAGGAGACCAAATTCAGGAGCGAGACCTCGAATACGTCGGCTTTGGCGTAACTCTTCCGTTGTAGTACCCGGCGCCTCCACCAATATGCCGCGTAGATGAAGTGAATGTAGTAAAGCAAAAACAGAAATAAATTTTCACGCAACTTGCCTCGCTTTCTTTTGAACCCACAGTCTCTGGTTCACGAGTCCGCTGCTTTACCGACTGAGCCACGAAGTCCTTCGGGAGGAATAATTTTCGCTACAATATTAGTACCTACATTCAATAGCATATTTTATAATTAATATAAAAAATTGTGAATTTATGCTTTTGATAGAAAAATTAAGGAAATATAAAAATAAATAAAAATGCTAAAATAATTAATTCATTATTATTCTTTACTAAAATTATCAGTACAATACTGCCACCTACATAAATATATTGACATATGAACAAAATTACTGCACCTCTTCACAGTTTTTAATCCTTCTTAATTACCTTTCTTCGTTCAAAATAACTTCAAGCACTTACAGGAACACAAAAAAGTCTTATTTTGGAAAAGATAATGTTTCAAATTATCTCTTTAAGAGTTTCAAATAAATAGATAATTACTTAAAGACATACAACCCCTTCCTTTCTTAATTACTTTATATTTATAGGTAGTTTTTATTGTAGTTAAAGATTGGTGTATCGTAACTTATCTGTTTGGAAATTCTCCATTAAAAAAACGTTTATATACCGAAGGGTATGAAATAACATTTTCTAAATATTCATAAGCCTTCTCAAATTCTTAAGTCGTAAACAATGTCCATAAAACTGAAACTTGAAAGCTGAAATATAATTTGGAAGGGAGCTAAATGCTTAGGAGAGGAAAGATACCTTCTTGAAGAATTTATTGACCTTAAAATTGTGTCAAAACCCACACACCCTTCAGACGGTCATTACTTTCCATATTCTTATAGATGCTTTCAGACTAAAGACACGACAGATATTCCAGTTGAAGATGTTTAGCTTCTAAGAAGTTGAATTATTTGATTTTATATTTTTTTGTTGACTACTGGAGTTTCTGAAGCAATTTTACGATGAAGAATTTTCTTAAACTAATATTTTTTAACCTTAGTTAAGGCTTTTAAAGCAAATTTTGCATTACAGGAAAAGCAAGAAAATTGCAAAATGTCCAAAGAAGTTGATTCAAATTTATTAAAAATAAACGTCTTTAAATACATTAATTTTGCATTATATATTTTTAACACATTAAATTAATATATTTATATATTAAAATAAATAAATATAATTTTCTTAAAACTCTAACAATATATAATTATTTTTATTAGTTTAAGTCAATATTGATGTTATAAACATTGTAAAATGAATAAAATAAGAAAATATTCATATCATTGGGCTTACTTAAAATTACAAACTATTTTTAAACATTTTTGAGTGAACTTGACTAAGATAAATCCGCTTTTAATAATTAACAAATATAATACAGTTATTTTAGCATTTAATATTTACAAACAATATAATAATTTCAGACGCAAATTTCTAATATTTAAAAGCATGTTAGTAATAAAAATAGAAATTAAATTTCCACACAAATTTAGCTAAAGAAATAAATGAACAATTATTAGTCTTGTTCAAAATATCTTACCTGTAATAAAACATATTTTAGGCCAGTCAACGAAATATTGCTATATACCTCTATAAATATAAATCTACCTCTATAAAGGAGTGTTTTGTAGATTATATGAAAGATTCCATATTTTATGTCTTATTTGCAGAGGAACAAAATGTATTTGCTCAGTTCTTATTTTGTCCTATCCGGAATATTAAATAGGATATCTCTAACTAACACAACCAAAAAATAAAGCACGTATGCGTTAAGAGCTATTCAAAATTACCCCTATCGCCAATTTGGCGAAGGCTGCAATTATTTCAATATCCGTGATGTCAAAGATTCCCTGCAACAAAGTCCCCTTTAAAAGTTGCACCAGCAACTCATCGAATCAATTGACGAGTGTTAGAAAGCACTTTTCTCCAGAACGAATCACCATTTTCCTCTTTTGCATATTATTAAATAGTCCCATTTTCTCTCAGTGCAAAAGAGAATTGGCGTATATAAACAAACAAAGTTTAAAGGGTCGAAACTTCTACTCCCTCCCCCACAGATGCACGCCTTCGAAAGCACGCAGCTCTACGCGATTAAATTAACCACCTCTTTCCTCCCCCAACTTCCCCCAAAAACCTTTTCCGCCACGTCAAACGGAATTTGTGCCCGACGAACCGGTGACCAGCATTTCGTAATTCGTATTAACGTTGTGGGATTTTCAGGGAAGGAAACTTGGTGAAAATTTTCCCGGAAATTCCCCCGGTTTAGGAACCAAACTTTGGTCGGATTTTAAAAGATCCGAGTGAAACAGACCGTGGGATTTGCTCCAGTCTTGCGCCAACGCACACGAATGGAGTCAAAAGGAATCTGAAAAATAGTAACAGAACTAAAATGTCATCTTAACTCACGGGAAAAACTAAAAATATTAAATACAGTGAAGAAAGTGTGAAATCAAAATGAACACATTCTAGTTAGCATTACATACTTTACATTAACGACTAAACTTTTATAATCACTGAAAATATATTATAATGAAATTTATAAATAACATGTAAAAGACTACGCTTTTTGCTCTAGCATAATGCAAATTACTATAAGAAATTATTCAATCGAAATGATCTTTGAATCCAAAGTTTCTATTTAAAGTAAACCTATACGACTTTTAAAAATTACTAAAATTTAAATTATTAAATGTTGAATTCTCTTTTTCAAAATTTATTTTCCGTTTATATGAATAAATAAACAATTTTTATTTAGATTATTAAAATTAATTTTAAAAAAAAACATTGCAATAAGGTGAAATCTCCGTATATATAAATTAAAGCATATTTTCTCAATTAAATCCACTTGTAAATAAAACCAAGTAAATAACAGGAAAACTATTTGTTTTTTTCTGCAACGTACGCAAATAAAAATGTTAAGTGAACTGCGAGAGTGATCTATATTTTAGAGTGTCTCTCAGCTTATCACCAATTTGGCGCCATATTGTTATCAATGGTGTTTATTTCTGTTTACTATGTTTTCAGCGCCATCTTGTTTCTTCAATCCTACACGAAAACAAGCTTGGCGAAAAACAAAATCGCCAACTCTCGCCAAGGGCTACCTTAAAATATATTTTTCCCGAACTGTTAGATGCAGTATTAGATTAATAAATTGATTCATGCCATTTTTTGAATCACATGAAATGATGCGATATACTTCTAAAATTGCTTTATTTTCCCTCTCTCATGCCACATCAAAGATGTATTAGGCTTCAAAATATGCAACGAGTTTAATAATTTTAACGGTTGCCAAAGGATATCATATAAGATTGATTCTTAATTCAATTAGATCAAGTATTTTTCAGCCATAATATGCTAGTAATATATCATCTCGTAATTATGAATCGATAGCCAATATGATAATAAAGGTTAATCAAAACATAACGTTATCTAATTTAATATAGGCTCGTGGTAACCTTGAGGGAAAAGGAACCACTTTTCTGCCCGAAAGGTGGCAGGTTCGATACCCGGCTCAACCGAAAACCGTTTTGGTAGAGAAGTGTACACACATTAACGTAACGTTGAATTCAAATGTGTGTGTGTATCTAGTGATATGAAGCGACTTTTAAATGAGGATGCAATGTCTGATACCAACCTTGTTATTTTACCATATTTCGAAAATACACTAGCATCTTTTATTGACAGCAATAGGCTGCTGAAAGTATATCACAATAGCTGAAGTAGCTTGTAATTTATAGAAATAACCCAATCTAATTCAAGCTAATCAAATACCACTGTACTGATATGGCATGTAATTAAGAACTAATGTACTGCTGACAGGATATAGCGAGGAGAATTTTACCACTTTTTATTGAAATTATTGTTAAAGGTTAGGAGTTCAAGATTTTAGAAATTAGACAAGAAATTAATTTAAAATGAAAATTTTACTTTAAGCACACTAAAGTCGAAAATAGTTTCACTGAACTTTACCAACACTTTAATTCTAAAAATAAAAAGAATTAAAACAACCATTTTAGTACCTAATTCTTGATGATCATTTTAAAAATTTATAATGATATTCAATAAGTAAATTTTTCCTATGCTAACGATTGAAAATCTTTTATAAACAGGGTATATATCTCCGAATTTAAAAATACAAATTAATATTTTTCTAAATTTGAAATGCTTTGAAAAGACAATACCAACAAAGCATCTTTTAAAAAAGCATTCAATTAAAATTTTGCTGTCTAATCTTCTGAGAACAAAATGTAAATAAAAGTAAACGAAAATGGAATAGCATTTAATAAGAGACAAACAAAAAGTTTTCCTTTAATATCAAAATAAATGCAATTTTTCCGTAAAAATAGGAACTTATTAAAATCTTTGGCAAGTTTCGCATAAATGAGAAAATTGAAAATACAGTTTTTTCCCTCGGGAAAATACAACGATAGAGCTATTCACCGAAGTCTGTGATAAAGTTCCAATTAAAATATTGAATAGATAAAGATAATGCGACTTTTCATTTTGATTAAATGAAGGTAACTTGTTTATTTTGATCTCTCTGCTCTTAATCTATAAAGCAAATTAAAATGTATGCAAATAAATTTTAATGAAAATTGGTATGAAGCAGGTATTTTTAAATACTGTGTTAAATGAACAAAGAATAATAAAATAGATAATTGTGTCACTTAAATGTTGTTAAAAATAACAGAATTTACTTAAATTTATTTTTACTAGTAGCATTTCTGATGGATAATTATTCAAACTTTTCCATAAATTAGGAAATTTATATCAAACTTTTAAAAGCATTTATAAAAAAATTTCTAAGTAAAACTGGCTGGTTTGTAGAATTTTTTCTAAAAATAAATTGTGCATTTAATTGTAATTCATTCATAAAATAATGCTTTACTTGTGTTTCAATAGCATGATATGAGAGCATGATTTTTAAATAATAGTTAATAATATACACATTTATATTAATAAAGAAACATTTGATATTTAATTTGTTTATTAAGTTTCCATATACAAGCTGAAATTTTCCATTTTTACAAGAAATTGAAATCAAATGATTCGTAAATAAGTATAAAAACCAGAAACTCTCTTCAGAACTATTTTTTAATCTTATAGCATATATATTGCTATATGCAGATTTATTTATATTTCACAGAAATAAACTGTAATATTCTTATTTCATTACTTGTGCAACTAATGCCATGAAATTTTCCGATGTTAAGAAAAGTGATTTCATATTCACTGTCGATCTAATCCTATTATTCTTATTTGAATGGAAGTAATTTTACCTTGAATAACAAGTTTAACTTAAACAAATCATTAGTTCAAAAAAATTTATTTCGATGTTTATTGAATTTCCTCGCTCTGCCCATTAAATTTAATTTTAATGATGTTAAAGTTTCTAGTCAGATCCACAATTGGTAAATATAAAATGCAACTGTAAGATTGCATTAGCTGTACGGAGAGATTCTGTTTTGCATCTATTGGTTGTTGGAATTGAATAGATGATTCAGTCCTTTATATTTGTTAAATATCATAAACAAAGTGGATTTACATTATTTCCTTGAATACCAACCAGGACGCCTAAATTTCAACTTCCTTCTATACACAGCAGTGTCTTTAAAACAAAAATTAAATTATAATCACGAAATAAATGTATATGGTTAAAAGTAAGCAGCCTGTGAGTAAATGAATAAATAGTTATGGTAAATATAAATATAGATGATACACACACAACACACACAATTAAATAAAATAAAATAATACTTACAATATGATTACATATGTTGTTGCTTGTTAATGCCCAGCATTGATACATTTAAAATTTTCGGCACTACAAAACTGAAACTGGTGTCCTAGCATAGAAGATACCACGATTGTGACATCATTATTAAGAAAAGGAGTTCTCTTTATTTGAAAGCAAAAATAGAGAAAAGAAAACCATGTTTTGTTATCTACAGTCAAATGTGTTATTTAACTTTCAGAACATTGCAATCACATAACATTTTTTGCATATGCCAGTCTCTGTAAGTGAATGCGAAGGTCTTTCCCAAGGTCCAAGTCCAAGGAATTTCTTTTTCAAGCTTGGAAAAGGGATTTCGAAACTTGGCAGGAAAAGAGATTTCGAAACTTGGAAGGCTTGTCCAAGTTTCGAAATCCCTTTTCAGTCATGAACATAAACCACGTAATCGGGCCCTCTGAATACATGTTAATGATGAGAATATATAACACTTCAAGCATATACCAGATAGTAGTGTAAAATATGATCTTGTCTGCATAAGATTGCAATATTTCAATTGAAAAGGCTATAGTTCTTATCCTCGAAAGGCATCTGGTATAATTCTAATCTAACTAATTATAATTTTTTTAATAAACTGATTCATATCAAACAATCACTACCTTCACAGAGCTGTACCAATGTAAATCAAATTACGAACTTCAAATTTACAGTGACTTAAAATTAAAGTAAATTGATTTTGTTGTGATTCAATCAGCAAGCACTAAGATTAATGACTTGATCAAGGTGAAATATCAGGTACAAATATGGTTTTATTTGCTCTTCGTTTGCGAAATGGTGCGTGTTGATTCATCTTAAAACAAAAAACTAAAACAGCAAGAAATTCGATTCTGGTTTAGTTTCCAACTGTCGATTTGCCCCAAGATTCTCAAGATGCATCCCCCAGCTTAGAAAAATCTTTTCAACGTTTTGTAAAGCATCTTTCTTCATCTCTCCCTTTTTTCCCTACATTCTTCTGAATGCGAAAGGAAAAAAAGGGAAAGAACAACGCAGAACAGCGCAAGAAAACTGAAGGAAGATTAGACCTTACTATGACCAGATATTTTCCAGACGTGTTCAACGATTCAGCCATACGTCAAGTGGGGAAAGCATTTGCATTGAAAAAAGATCAGCGCAAATGGTCGTCATTCTGTCTTCTATTTATTTTTTTATCATTTCTTTTTTCAAAAGAAACAAATAAAAGAACAACAGGAAGATTCAATGTAGTTTTTCAGAGATGGGATAATGCTGAAAAGAAGACACGCATTTTTTTTCTCAATCCTCATCCTTTTTAACTCAGTTTTTTCCTTGTCTTTTTTTTTCTCTTCCTACCTCCATGCGGAAAGGGGTAAGTGGGGTAAGAAATGGAAAATTTTCGGTTAACAGAACGACTAAATAGATTTGCGACGAATTTTTATTGCAACTCAAAGTGGTTTGGAGGTTGATGATGTACAGGCATGTTTTGCGTTCGCAGAGACAGGAATTTCTTTTGTTCTTATGCGTTCCTAATATTCTCGTTTAGTTTCCGAACAAGAAGTAATAGTTTCTCATTTATTTTTTTTTTGGCTTTCCCTTGCTTATTTATGTTTCAGATTTTCAATCCCATCTAGATTGAGTTTTATTTACTTTGCCATCAAATTTAACTCATTTGTGTCAACTGAACTGATTTAGATCTTTTAAATAAAAAAGGAATAAAATATGCCAGTCTGGATTTTGAAAGAATTCTATTTTAATACAGGAATTTGCATAAAGTTTATTTCAAAAGCCTTTCAATAATTTGAATATAAACGACAAAAATTTCATTTGATATTTCAAAAGTGGTGAAAATGGGGTCTACAAGAATAAACACATTAAGCCGACAATTCCTTTTTTCTAACTATGATTTTAAACTAGCGATAATTTAACAATAAAACTAGACAAACAAACTTAGTATAACATATGAACCTATAAATATGAATTAGATATTCCGCAATTGAAAATAAATTTTCTTATCAGAAATTAATGAAATATTCCGCAATTTTTTGAGCTTATTTATATAACATTTAATAACATCATATTAAAATATAGTATAGAAAAACACATATTATTTTCAGCATAACGAATATAATTAATGCATACAATAATATTTTAATTACAAAATTGTTTAAATTTTATTAATAATGTATGTTACCTTTGTACAGATTTAACTTCAGTAAAAAATATTGTCTTGATTACTATATTCAGTGAATATTCAAGACCTGAACAAAAGTAACAAGAGAAATATAATTCCGATTATATCTTGTTAGATATTAGTATTTATTTCCCGGGAGAAGTATATGACTCACTAAATGCAGTAGAAATTTTATTCTGATATAATATTCAATCATACAGCTTCTACAAATGTCTATAATTTTAAAAATGCTTTGCGAGTAGGATTTTCTGACAAAGTAATAATTCTATTAAGTCCTACGTAAGCTTCAATTGATTTTTGTTTAGAAATCTAGATGATAGAATCATCTGCAGAATTTCTAAATAATATATTCGCCGTTGCTATTTACAACTTCTTACCAACTCTCGACCCATTTGTTGATGCCGTTCCGCCAAAAATCGCCTGGTCTGGTGTCAAAGAAGTTGTTGAGCCAGTTTTTAAGGACCTCTTGGTTCATTGGGAAATGCTGGAAAAGAATGCCATAGTCAACAAGGAGCTCTACATTGCCCAGCTACACCGCCTGAGTGAGGCTATTCAACTGAAAAGACCTGATAGACATGGTCAAACCATTCTCCTTCACGACAACGCTGGGCCCCATGTTGCACAAGTCGTCAAAGCCGCACTCCAAGAGCTCGAATGGGAGGTTCCTCAGCATCCGCCGTATTCTGTGGACCTTGCACCGACCGATTACCATCTTTTCCACTCCTTGTCAAAGCATATGAAGGGCGTTACCTTCGATAACAAAGAGGTCCTTAAAAACTGGCTCAACAATTTCTTTGACACCAGACCAGGTGATTTTTGTTGGAACGGCTTTCAACAAATTGGTCGGGATGTGGGAAAAGGTTGTAAACAGCAATGGCGAATATATAATTGATTAACTTATTGATATAATTATTGTTATTTATTTAAATAAAAGTCTTTAGTAGAAACGCTATGAAGTTATTCTCCAACCTAATATATCTCAAGCAACTTTGGAATGGTTTTGTCTTTGCAGCGTCCTTATTATAATCCCTGAAAAATATTTTTTGATACAGAAAATTTAATAATGGCTCTAAGTAATCTCTAAATAGCTCAATATAAGTATTAACAGTTAATAGTTAGTTCAACTTTGTCAAATAACTGAATTTAATTTATTTAAAACAGTCAAACGTCATTAGAGAGAGAGCACTATTATCAAAATAAGATCCATAGCATATTAAAAAATTTGGTTTTTTTTTTTTACAGAGTTAGCACCATCAGAACATTTACTCTTTAATACTTAATAAGTAGAATTATTAAGAGAGAATAAATGTTCTTCTATCTAATAAAAGACACTTAGAATGACAAATACTATATATGCTACTCATCTACTTTTTCATAACACATCTCTTATTTCACATTAATATTTGATAAAAAAAATAATAAGATGTCATAAATTTTTCCTTTCATTGTGACTGAAAATTGACAGCAATTTTATTTTGTGAGCAGAGGTTGTCATCAAACTATCTCACTAAAATGATTATCTATAATGTCACAAATAGGAAAAGAATTTTAGTTAGTTTAAAATTGGAAAAAATTAAATATGTTTTAACAAATAAACAAAATTTTCGATAAGCTGATAACCTTGTCGGATAAATAATTGAATGTTTTATGTTACTTTAAATAGAAATCCTTTGATATCTATATTAATGTTATGTTGTATCACTGATGTCTGATTCGAGAACAATACACAACAAAACAATCGCATACTCTTTTTAAATTAATTTAAAGTAGGTAAGCATGTATGCTTTCACCCGACAATTTGAATCCATATTCATGAAATGAGGAATAAGCCTTTATAAAAAAAGATTATGTATCTCACTTTCATCCAAAATAACATCTGATTTATGTCTCAAAACTCCGTGTACACATTTTAGCCATTATTATGTATCCAATTGTTAGCCATTGCCAAATTATAATGTATACCTGATTGTAATATTTCTCTTAATTCATTATTAATTTCTTTTAATTCCTCACAATTAAATAAAATATTCATCTCTATACAATTTTTTTCAGCGTAGTAGTTCCTAATTTAAAATAAAATAATTTTTATAACACTGGGAAAAAACAATAAACAGAGTGATAAGTTATGGCTCTTTCTTATCTATTTCTAACGCATTACTGAATACTTCCCGTAAAGTATCCGCTATTAACTAACCAACATAAAAATCAAGGTTAGTACGACGTTAACTATCACTTCCTTATCTTCAGCTAATCTTCATTCCCAAACTATTATTTTCAAAGCTGCTTTACTATTTTATACACTTTTTTATGCAGCCTGTAACAAATCATTTTGATGAAAGTGATATAACCTGCATTCAATTCTATGGTATTAAATTAAGTACATGTATCATCAAACAGACCTAATTAAGCTAAAGAAAGAAAATTCTTAACATTTTGCTCATAAAATTAGTCTAATTATTGTTTCTTACCTTAAGCTCAAAAACAAGGCTTTTTTGCTCTTAAAGCGAAGATTAGAGCAATTTTCTTTTATTTTCTCTCATTAATTTAATACTAAGAAGGATCTAAAAATGTATTTTAAATAAGTGATCATGAAACACGGAATCATTAAAGATAATTAATGCTGGAATTATAGGCTAATTTATTAATTTTTTAAGTGACTATTTTATTAAGCTTAAATGTATATAAGAAATATAATGTTATTCTATAAAAAAATATAAAATATGCAATGGTACTGTAACAGTTATCTGAAATAATAAACAGAATATAATTATACATTACATTCCAACTAATGAGAAACACTTTTTCAAAACATTAAAGTTCATAATAATATACAGTCCCTAGTGTCAAAAATTACATTAAATCTTACTTCTTTCAATTACTTTTAGAGCAACTGTTCGTTCTCAAACTATAATTCCCAGACATCAAATATTTTCATGAAAAGATTAGTTTATACATTTTGGAAGCTAATGATTTTTTATTAAAAATACTTATTTTTAATCACAAATTAAAGAAATATTTCAACAATAAAACAATTTAATTGTGTTATATAATTGTATATTGTAATGTAAATTTATATAATCTAATTTGCTATAAATCTTATATATTTTAAAAATAAAACTTATTCACATTTTAATTTTTAAAAGTTACCATAGTTCTGCAGAAGAAACTACGTTTCAAGGCATCAAAACAGATATGTAATTTTACAAATCTTAAATTGCTACATTATTCATGTAAAATAACTACACTTGTGTTATTACATAAAGTAAAATTCGAATATTATGTTTGAAATATTTGCATACTAAGAAGCGAATTGACATATATATGGACACACTAGATAGTTTTTATTCTTGAGGGTTGAAAGATAAGAAAGAAAACATTTTAGAATATAAGTTTTGAGAAGGAAAGAAAGGATATGTTCTGTGTCTGAGAAACATCGCATGGAAGCTCTGAAAAAGACATATCGAATAAATATCTTGTTATTTTTTAAGTCATGAATAAAAAATTCAAGAATTTTAGTAACATTATTATCACTTGATGAATAGTTAAAAGAGTCCTAGATGAAAAAAATTGCCAGAACAATCAAATTAGGAAAGATAAATTAGATTTATGTTTCAATTGTTCAAAAAATCCATGGAATAGGATAAGGTGATTCTAAATTATGGTTTCTTAAGCCAAAATTTAAAGACAAACTTGGCGAGAGAATATATCGACGGTAAATATATGAAGAACTTAATATCACTTCGCACGAATTATGTTTCAAGGATTTCGACTCAGATACCAATTATCAACTTAAAAATTACCAGATAAATTGTATTAAATGCTTTTTATACAACTATAGGCAGGTAAAAAATGTTATACAATAACAATAAACCCAAAACTTTCTAATGTTTGTGTTATGTATGCTGGGAATTAAAATGATACTGTGGGAAAGACATTTATTACAATATATTTTTTCTTCATTTAGGTACATTAATACACAATTTTATGCATAACTTACTATTTTAATGGAGATATTTCACAGTTTAAAAAAATGACATTTCTGTTGTAGTATACATTTCAAGCAAACACGAATAGATTGCAACAAATAATTTCTATTATTCCTAAGAAAAACAAATTTTAAGTTCCACAAATCTTTGTGAGAATAAATATCTGACAACCATCTTCAGAATTTGTCAAACATACCTCTTGAGCAATAAAATCCCTTCTGTGTGCATACAATTTTCTACACCTACTGAAGAAGATGCATAGTCTGAAGTATTCCTTTTTGCTCTCGTAAAAAAAAACACATTGAGAAGTTGACTGACTTCGGAACATTTTTTGTCAGACACCCTTGTATTTCGAGGGCTAGGAGAAAGGGTTGTTGCAACCTTTGCAACAGGGCTTTGAGTATTCTTTACCACCTTCTCTCCAGGGAATCTTCAACTGCGGCAAGAGACAGCAACTTGTCAACTTTGAAATGAGGCGAAAAAAAGTTTTTCTTCCTTTTTTTTTTTCCTACTCCTCAAGGCGCTTTTCTTTTATGGATACTTTTCAAAGTTTTCATTTTCTTCCAACGTTATTTTTTTCTTTCCCGCTTTCGTATTTTTATACTATTCGAAACATCTCACTTTCCACTATTTCGTCGCTGCCACTGTAATAAAAGTTGGCGAAAAATTGGAGTGGAAAGAGAATAAAGTCTCTCCACTTTGATTCAAATATCTGAAATATTTGGGGGATTTTCTACAACGGTTTTATTTTTCTTGTATTCAGTTTCCAAAAAAAATTTCTCCCATCTTTATATCCAGGCTTACTTATTAAACAGACGGGGTTTTGTATTACTTTTTAAAGCTTTATGCAAAAATTTTGACTTTTTTCCAAAATAGAAACATTTAATAAGAGTATTTACAAGTTTTTAGTATGCAAATAATTTAGCATTGAGTTCTTATTATATAGATATAAAGACAGTTTTTTCCTTTTCAATTATTCTAAGAGAAAGTTATGTTTATATATTTCATTTACACTTAAAAATTTAATATCTTCACTGACTTAACTCAAACAACAATATCCTCAAAAGAGTTATTTCTTTTTTGTGTGTGAACATTTTTATTGGGACAAAAACTATACAATTTTGATTCTTAAAAAGGCTATAAATTAAATTACATTAGTCCCAATATTTATTTGAAACATTTTAATAGATTTTAAATACATTTTTATAGTTATTTATATTTTATTTCAATATCTTGATATTTTAGTTACATAAGCGTAAGTTGAAAATTAAGATATTTTTCCAATAATTTGGAAAATATTTTAAATATATAAGTTTTTCTTTCATAGAGAGCAATTATATACCAATTTATTGCATTGACTATAAGTGGTTTCATTAAAAAATAATAAGCAATTGGATGAATATTCACAGTATTTAATATTCTCAGTTTTAAAATAATTCACAGTATTTAATAATGTTTTACTTCTTTTAAATGAATTAATTCATAAATAAATGCAACTAATTTTAAAATTTAAGGCATCTAAAAGACAAACTGATCATCATAACTCAAAATAATCAATAATAATTTGCAGTAAAAATAATAATTTGGAGTTTTGAAATCACAGATATATCAATACAATAAATATTCAAGCATAAATTGTAAGGAATTTAAAGTTAATATCAGAAGAAACTTTTTAATATATTTTTATTATAATAAATTAATTTATTATAAGAAATTAATTTTAAATTAAAATATATAATCTTAAATTTCATTTGAAAGTTATAAAACTTTACTATATGCAACCAGGGACAAAAATATTCTTAATTATGTAAGCGAATTCAATTCTCAATTATTATTTTTTTTAATTTTAAGCAAATGGAATCTTTATCTGAGTAAATAGTTATATATTTGTAATTGCCATGAAAATAGCTCTCTCTTAGTATTAAGAATATTTATGTAAACATACGAATGACCTATCGCTGTGTAAATATAAAACTTTTTATTTTCGATACAGGTCATCATTATAAAGGAATGATATTTAAATTACAAGTAAGAAAGAGACAGAAAAATTATTTAAATTTAGTATTAGCATGAATAACATTTTTCTAAATCATTAAAGAATTATTTTGTTGTTGATCCTATCTTTAGAAAAAAGGTTTCATATATTTTTTCAATAATATTCATGTGCTAAAACTTTTTAAAATATGTATTAAATAACATTATCTCAATTTTTATTTCATGGATATAATAGTTTTGAATTTTCAAAGACCTAATTATTAGTAATATGCCTAAAAGCTGAAAGTAATTGAGTTTTATGTATTAAACCTTTGTCAATCATATGTCACACACAAACACATTAAATGCCTCCTTGAATATTTAATATCAAATAAATTCAAATGGTTAAAAATTATATATGTTTCTGTTTAAGTAATTATCAATATTAGGATTTAGTATATATCAGTTTTATATATATATAAAAATATATATAAAGATTTAAAAGAGATTTTTAAAAAATATTATAATGAACCTTTAAATTTTGTTTAAAACTTATATGGAAGTAAGAAAAATTTTTGGTGAAATTTTTGGGAAAAATGATTTTTCAAATTATTTCAGTTAATTTATATTTTATCCTGAATTTGAGAATCAAATTATATTTCTTATTAAAATACTTCTAAATGTTTATATTATTATAGACTGCAAATTTTATTAAAGTATCGTCACCTAACTCATATTTATTGGAAAAATTTCGTATTATATAGCAACTTTATTCATTTTACATCCAGTTTATTCATTATTTCGAAGTATTTTAACCGTTGAATGATATGAACTTCAAATTTATTTATTTTTATACATTGTTTTTATGTCAATTTCAACGTTTTTAATGCAATGACAATAACAATTGTAACAGAATAAATTAACTTTGATGACATTTCGATACATTATTTCTGGGCTCCAAGACAATGTGAGGTGTAAGTATGATATCCCCCCAAGTGATTTCTCGCCAAATCTAGTGTCCTTTATTTTAATTATCCTGTTGCCAATTTAAGTTTTTGTTACTTTTCAGATTCTTTTTGTAGCCAGATTTGGCTTTTCTCGTGTTTTACATCATTTTTACGTCTTATATATGGTTCTTTTCAGTGGCAATAGCATTTGAAGTTTTCATTTTACTTTCAATTCAAACATTTTGTTCTACGTTTGTTGTTGTGTTTCATCGTCGCCAGCGTCCAAACATCATTTTCTGTTATTTTTTTTCCTATTTCTTTTTGTTTATTTATTATTTATATTTTTTTTATTTAGTTTATTTGTTATATTTTCTTATATATTTTTTAAATTTATTATTGTATTTTTCTTTTATATTTTCAACATCGTAAACTATTTTTTTTATTATTTATTTATTATAATTTTTTTTATATATTTTTATTAATTTATTGTTATATTTTTCTTATATGTTTTCCATAATATCACCAAGCACATTCAACATGTGAGCTTGACGTCATATCAAGTAAGTCCATTATTGTTATCTACTTATCACTTTTACCGGTTGTTTTGAAAATAAGGTAAACCCAACAAAAAAGTTTTTATTCATATTCCAGTAATACTTTTTTAAATTTTTATACTTTTATTTGAATTTAAAATTATCTAGAATGCGAATTTTTGGAACTTTGGAAAAATGCCCGCGTTAAAAAACATGCGCTTAACTTGGCGAAGAAAAAAATCGCAATGGTCGCCAATGGGGGGGGGGGCGATATCCTACTAGTTCCCAAAGTGATAATTGAAAACATTTAATCTGTGAATTGTGATTAAAACAGTTTAAGATATTGTTGTTTGATACAGTGTAATAATAAACATTTTGCTTCTACAGGTTGCGCGTTCGTGAAATTTGGATCACATTCAGAAGCACAAGCTGCAATAGGAGCGTTACACGGGAGCCAATCAATGCCCGTAAGTAAAGTAAATATCACCTTTTGTACTCTCTACTCTTTGATTTTACAATCTTCTTTCTTTCATTTGATGAAAGGACTTTGGGATGCTGTGCTATTTTAAATAATTGAGAGACCTCGCTCAGTTCAAAGCTCGTGAGAATTGCTGTATTTCATGGAGTTTTAAATTAAAGCTTATGTCAAAATTTCAGATTTTAATTAAGGATAATGAATTAACTTGCGACAAGATGACGCTGAAATATATCTCGAAAAATAATTTTATGAATAATCTTAAAGTTTCATATCTATAATAAGAATATTTCTGGAAGCTAATAAATTACTTTTTAAACATATAACAATACATTTCCTGAAAATATAATAATGTAATAAATGATTAAAATATCTCAATGTTTATTTTCAAATTTCATCTTATCCTATTTAATCAAATATTTATTTAAATATATCTGGATTTTCCACAATTCTTATAAATAAAAAAGAATAGAGATTTTATCATGATTATATTTGTAAACAAAACAAGAAAATGACATTCATTAAAATTCTACCAACTGTATTGATTTTAGTATATTATATGTATTTAGTATATACACATTTAGTAACTTCTTAATGTTAATTTAGATTTCCATTTAAAGACAACAAATACTTCAAAAAATTATAAAATAATTCTTTTAAATTCTTAAAAAAAAAATAATAATCTTTAAAAAAAATTATAAGAACGATATTTACATTAAAAAATTATACAAATTTTAATACTTTTCCATATATTTTTCACCAAGCTGGAATCCAAATGGATTGTGCTCTACCCTTCGATTCTACAGTTCATTTGTTCGATTTCCCTTTCACGCGTGGATGTTTTTAATGGATCGAAATATTCATTAAACTGCAACTCCCTTTCAAATTAACCCTCGTGGGTAATGAATGATTGTACAGCAACAAAATAATCAAAGTCATATTTTCCGTACCATTCGTTCATATGTACACTAGTTTTTTCATGGTTCAAATGTATATCTTAAAACAACTATAACATTTCAATTGAACTTTAATTCATTCTTGAAAGCATGCAATTCTGATATTTTTCATGCTGATATCAATCTTGAGATCAACAATTAAATTTCATTAGGAAGAGATAAATAATAAAGTAACTACTCCAATATACTCTCGCAATCGATTATCCAACACATTGCTAAGTAGTTTCCGTCAGAAGTAAACTTTGGCGTTAAAATAGGTTTTGTTTATAAATTATAATTATTTGATTCATAAAATGTAAATAAAATATTTGTATTATTTTTTGTTGTTTCTAAAAATTTAAGTCTTTAAATAATTCGCGAGCAAGCATTTACGACTGTAACAGGGATTTTTTCTTTTCCATTGTTATGATTGTCATATATTGGGTTATAATGGAATTTTATCATACTAAATTCATTCTCAATTAATAATTTAAAAAAATCCATCCTTTTTTAAAATATATATGTACATGGTCTAGTGAATTAGAAGCCTTTAAAATTTTTCTGTAAATGTTTGCTTAAAACATGCAAATTATTTTTAATGATATCGTTCGAGAAAATTGCTGGCATAGATAAAATGTAAGATTGCATTTCACAATGAATGAAATAAACTTTGAAAAATGACAGATCTTTCACTATTAAGATAGGAATTATTGTTGAAGACCATTTACCTGGGATCTCAATTTTGAAGATAGATATTTCCAGCAGTTTCTCAAAAGCACCTATAACAAAGGTTTTCAAAATTAGAATAGGAACAAATATTCCTCGTCTCGAAGATTTAACTGCGGTTCAAACTCTGCTTTTCTAGAACATGAGCAGCTTTGTCTCCAATGAGTCATACGGCGAAACAGGATACTTTTGTAATTCAAAGAACAAAAATCGTCAATCAAGGTTTATCCCAAAAGATTTAAGATCGAACCATGCTCACTGAGTTTCAGGGAATAGGAATGCAGTCATTTATGCCAGAATTGAAAAAATTCGTTTGCAATGGTTTCGGAAAAGTAGACACTGGACATCTAAAGACTGGAAATGGGTAATGTGATCAGATGAATTATGATTCATTTTATTTTGCAATTATGGAAGATGTCGAACATGGCGAAATTTATACGAAGACATGAAAACATCTTACTTTATTCGTATTATTTAAGCGTCTGGTAGAAGTTCATAATATGGGGCAAGCTCTGTCGGCATGGAAAATATTCCAAGAGGGTGAACAAATAGTTGTGCAATACCTAGACATACTGGTTGATCAAGTGCACTTACAATGTAGCATTTTACTCTCGTGTTGGCACTTCACTGTCTATAATATAGCTATATATTGTGCCAAAAATGTTAAAAATTGGTTCACTGAATATCAGCCTGACTCCTATCATCTTTCTTGGTCACAGCGCAGTCTCCATTGAAAACGAGTATAATATTATGAAAAGACACGTCCAACAGTATTTTTCTCTTAAATCTAGTTTAGAATATATAAAAAACTGCGTAGCAATGGGTGGTTCTGTGCATATAAATGCATTCAGAAGTATGTAGACTCGATGCCCAAGAAAATAAGACCTGTTAACTGTGTACAAAAAAGGTGATCCAATAAAACATTAACCTTGGGATACTAATTCATCGGTCAGAATGTATGCATGTAGATATTTAGGGCGTTGTTCTTACTATCGGGAGATGGTGAGCTGAATAACAGAATTAACTGAAATCCGTAGTGATATTAAAGGTGGCCGGGACACGCTAAATAGGTCATGATCGCAGTGTCTTTCAAATGAAATGATACCTCTGGCTGATGCAAGTCACGTACTGAGGAGTCTTCTACATGGACTCTACTTCAAAATTAAAAAAATTATTACTTGATTGCTTCTACCTAATTTTTAAAACCTAACTCTCAACTAGCTACAAGAAAATGTGCTTTTAAAAATCTGCCTGTAGTTGCAATATCTGCCTGTACTTGCAAAGGAACTACAGGCAGATATTTTATATAATCAATCACATATACCCGTAGATGCTTATATAGGCATGTGTATTCTTATGCAGAATTTATTTTGATAATCACATTAAATATATGATGTTATAATAAAACAATCGAAATGTTTTTTTAAAACATAATTGAACAACATACACTACATCAAAATTAAATTTATGTAAAGTAGAAAAATTAACGTGAAACTAACTTTCAAACTTTGACTTTTTCCATTTTATATCATAAGTATTGGACTCATTATACATAATTATTTTTAATTATTTCTTAAGGAAAATGCTTAATTGTATATTAAAAATATTATCTTTTCAATTATAATTTTAATTAAATAAAATATATTTTCATTTATTTAATGAATCCATATAAAAGTATTTTAAAAACCTATTTTAAATATTTTTGCATGAAATTTTGCCTAAATTTTAAAATGAAGTTCATATGAATATTATTCTGATCTTAAATTCAATTGAAATAGAATATTAAATGCTTTTTTCTATTCATTAGATATCTATTCAATACTGTCACAAAATATATTTCAAACATTTTAAGTCTTTAATCCTTAAAAAAAAGAACTATTTAATAGCTTAGACAGAGAAAAGAAAAAGATAATATTCCTTTCACTTTAAGTCGATTTCTTTCGGAATATTTTAAGCAGTTCATTTTCCAAAAATGCGAGATTCACAGCACAAATATCAAAATAAAAAAGAAATAAAGGCAAAACTGCTTTCAAAAACTTTTTCTCTAAAATTTGGAAATTACGTGTTAGGTAGAATATTTTCTAGGAAAATATTTCTTTTCTGCACCAATCAGCACGAATGAAACCAAAACCTTTAAATCCAAAGGTAGACGGGAAAACGTCCAAGGGCTGGAAAACGTCATAACCTCTATAAGACCGATTGTAACGCATTTTACGAAAACGTTTATTCGTGTAAAACGTGGCCGCTTGCCTAGATTTTTTTCTTCCAATTTATCCTTTTTATTTGGATTTTTTTTATTTTCTTCTTGCTGTACAATACCTATATATATATATATAAAGTTTGACGTCAGCAAAAAATAAGACTTTGATCTTATTCTCAACAAAAGTTCCGGTATTAAATTTCCGTTTCGATTTTTTTTTCTTTTTTCTTTCACTATGGAGGTAAACTTTTATTTTTTCTTTAAATTTTTCTTTCATCCAATCTCTTTAAAGAAAGGGAGAGAAAAAATCTTAAATTTTTTCCCTCTTTAGTACTTTCGAAGGGATTTTGATTAGTTCACTTTTTTAGCATTTTCTTCTCGTTCCTTTTACAGCTTTTCCTAATTAAAAGGGATTTTTTTTCCTTTTACTCCCTTCCACACAAGCTTGTAATTTTATACCATGTTTTAAGTTCTCTCATTACACATTTAAAATAATCTCCTTCCGTCGTGTAAAATGATATAAAAATGTTTTCAAAAGACCACATATTAAAAATCTTTTTGAAACCTTCAAACTACAAGCACCTGCTTATAATAGGGACATTGTATTTTTTTCTTTTGTGCAATTCTATTTTTTAACCCTTATTAGCATTTGTTATTACTTTTTTTTAGCATGGTTACAAATTTTTTGAACATTAATAGTCTCAGACTGGGACTTGGAATTAATAATTAGAAAAGCACGCTAAATCGCTAAGTAGAGGATTTTGTGCAAAATTTGATCTACCTCAACCCTTTGTGATTCAGTGTTCTAGATGATGGAACACCATACTTTAAACTGTTACCAAATCGTTGCATTTTATGATAAAAAGATGGCATTTGGTTTAAAATATTCTTTAAACTCTCTTTTTTGATAATAGATGGCAGCGTCACATAAGACGATCAATAATTTTCAATTATAGCAGGTTATTTAAATCCCTTTATTTTGAAGGAATATTTACGAAATTTTTTTCTTATACAAAAATAATTATTTGAAAAGAAATTTCTATGTTATTTTGTTGCCTGTACCTTGAACTATTGATTCTATATTACTTTAAATTTTTTACGCATAAAGTATACGCAGAATTATCTGATAAAACAAGGTGTTCCATCACCTGGAACACTGCGCCGCAAAGGCACTTTTCCTTTACGCAATTTAGAACGCGATTAGCCTTGAAGTCAATGCAGAGGGGAACAGCTGCGTTTATTTTTTGCTGTTTTTTCTCTCTTTTGGGATGTAATAAACTAATGTTGAGGAATGTACAAGGAAGGATTACTTACATGGATAATATTTCTACACCCTTACTGGCCATTTGAATTGGGAAGCTTCAGTGTGGTATAGGATTATATCATTTAGTTCAAATCCTCTCCAGTTAGAGAAGGATTATTTTTATGCTCTTGATTTTTCTTTTAGCTACCATTTGTTTTATAATATTGTGTATATACATTTTTTTTAAATTTATATATTTTTAGTTTACTTTTTGCAAATATAATTTTAATTTCCAGTTAAATTTTTTTAATTTGTTAATAGCAAATAAATGGCGCGTAGTGGTCTCAGTCCTTCTGAAGCAATAAAAATGCTTCGAAAATTGCCTTCTATTAGTGAATCAGAGCATATGGATAGTGATAGTGATACAGAGAAATATGTTTCTATACTACTTGATCACTCAGTCTGATAATGTTGTGTCGAATGCCAGTGTAAAGGATGGTGATGATTTATCTCAACCAGGCTCTTCTATGCAGCCCCAAAACCTTACTTGGATAACTAAAAAAATTGTACAGAAATCTTTACTATATTTTATTAATTTTTTATGGTGTACAGTAGCAGGCCTTCTTGTGATGCACCCTGGACCAAGCTAAATCTGCTACGCAGATGTAATGCATTGTTTTTTCATTCATATTCAAAAACATTAACGCGTATATGGGCTTCACTGCAATGCTTGCTTTTTACGATCTTTGCGGCACAGTGTTCCATGTGATGGAACGCCCACAAAATCGAAATGGTACATGCAACCTTTACAAAGTTTTCCCTGTATACTTATATAGGCCTAAATAGACAACCTACAAATTTTTTTTATTAATATTTCAACTTTAAAGTTTAGTGCGCTTGAAATGATTAACTGATTCAACAACTATTTTAATTCCCTTGTTATCAAAATCCTGTTTCTTTGTTATACATAAGGAGAAGGAATTGTATACCTATGCATATGTACTGAATGATAAAGAAAAATAGTGAAACTTACAGGCCCGAGCACATAGATTCTTCATAAATTGATTGTTTGTGAGTTTTAAACTGGTAATTTATTGTTACGAGAATTATGAGTCAACATTTTAAGCTATATATATCAACTAGAAGGCAGCAATTTTCATCTAAAATAAGTTAGACACCAACTTTGATTTCTGATAAGGAATATTGCGCATTTTTTTAATTTTCAATAAGAAGAAAGAGCAGCAGAAATTAATTCATATTGTAATTTGTTACGAATGATAATAATGTGATTCATACACACAACTTCCGTCAAATATTCTTCATTCAGTAATTTTTCAAGCTGGAACTATGTCTTTGTGCATACTTTTTTCTATTAATATAATAGCTAAAAAAGTTAAATGTAACAAAAACTGGACTCGTTAAATATTAAACAAGGAAAAATAGCATTTTAAACTTCACATTAATAAATGAAAAACCTTTAACTAACGTCAAATTATAAATTATAAAAATATTTGCTTAGTTCCAATTTACAGCTTTATGATACATATTATAGCAAATTTAGAAATGCCAGTCAAATTTTTAACTATTGATAAATTTACTTATTACATTATATATATTCAGACTTGTATGCTTGATTCTTGAGATCCGCTTGTAAGTCTTCGTCGATAATAGAACAAATAGCACATTGACAGATGTACAACCATGAAGAATAACGAAGAAAACACACAGAACCACGGTAGGAATCGAACCCACACTCCTAAGCTCTCAAGCGATTAGCGGAGTGATACTTTGACCACTCAGTCACGGAGCGTCCATATTGATAAAGAATATTTAGTAAAAAATCGTTATAATATGACGACTGAGTAAAACTTGAAGTTGAAATGCTCTCAGGCTATTGATAAATTCATCTAAATAGAAGAATTACCCGAAAATGTTGTCATTAATTTTTTTATGTGGTTGAGAAATTTAATTTAATAAATATCTTATAATTGAAATTAATAATATTAAATATGTAACTTTTTTGTAGCTCAAAACTAAAAAAAATTAATGTAAAAATCATGTACGGAAATATTTTTTTTTCTTTCAAAATCTGAAAAAAGTGTCATGTAAAAATACCCGACAAAATTTTCTTAAATGATTATAATAAATGCAAGAGATATGTTAGTTATCTTGTGTTAGTTTGGAAACATCTAAGTAAACGTGTATAATAGTATTCTATTCAATGACGACACACCGGACCCTTCAAAAAACCTATAAATTAAACAGAGAATTACTATTTATTTATTGCCATTAAAATAATTTGTTTATTGCTTCATTAACAACCTTTAGCTTTTTTTGCAAAAAATGTTTCTGTAAACAAACAATTAATTCTCAATTTCAAATCACGATTAAAAAACAAAATCAACATATGATGGAAACCTTTTCTCTCTTCACGACACTATTGAAACCATATTAATTTCACTGCATTTCACCATATTGAAATGCACAGGTGCATTCAACTTAGTGGACTTCGCCCAGATCTGATTGAACCTTCTACCTTCTGAAAACGAGAATAATGCTTTACGCAATCAGCTGACCGTAGACCCAAAGAATATATCTCAAGTTTGTTTTGATATGTCCCTCTATGGTTGCTTTTACGATTCAAAGGCTAATTTTGACATAGATGGATAGCTGAAGGTACATTTTAAGCCACCATACCGAGTTAAAGAGTTGAATACATGGAAGATCAGCATAATCGATACAAATTTGGCTAAATTTATAGCATATAAAAATTTTCCATTGAAAATATTCACATCATATAAATATTATTAACATATTTAAAAAAACATAATTTATCAATAAAGTAAAAAAATAGTTAATGTTTTAATACAATATAAACATTCTTTTTGCATAAGAAAACAAATTATAGTGACATCTAGTTATTTGAGCATGTTATTGAAATGCAAAGTCAGCTTTCTTTTATATTGTGTTTTGTAATAATAAGATATTATATTTTTTTGAATAATAATAATAATTCGCAAATGTTTCAATTTTAAAATATTTGATTGAAGCTAAAATCTCTGTTTAGATTGGTCTTGTAATTTTCATTTATAATCTCTTCTTTGGCATGTCTTAAGAATTCAAATTATAGGTTGTTAGCACGTGTATATATGAAACTCAGACGACTACAATGTTTCAAATCTTCAAGTAATGTCTTTTCAAAGTTTTCCTTAGATTGCATTGAAAATAATTACATCAACATGTATAAAACGTTGTTAAAGAACACATTAATGAACGCATGTTTATATTTCAAAAGAATCAAACAATTTTGTTTAAATATAATAACAATAGCCATATTTTGTAAGGTTTGCTGCTGACAACAATTCAGGCATATTTAGTCCATTAGTCTGCAATATGAATCAGATGCGCAGACAGTTAAATCCGAAAAGCTTTTGAGAAATTCAAGTAATCAGTTTACCAAAGAGGCTAACATAGACGACTATCCAGTATAAGCCTTAGTATCTTCCCTCACAAGCCACAGAAGCCAGTTAGTTGATACAGCTTTCTCAGATGATTGGCATGTGTCTGCTACTGTCCACTCAGACCTGAAGTTCCCTCCCCTCCCAAGCTCTAATAAGCTCACAGCTGGACTGATGACCACACACATTATCTGAAGAGAAAGGACAGGCTCCAATAACGTTGAGTTGGAATGATTGGCTAACAGATTAGCCGCACGTCGCATTAATATTCCTACCAAATATGTCCCACAATTCCCTTCAGATGACGTCACGTATTATATGTAGCAGATTGAATTACAGCAACTGTTACCTGGTGTAAATGGGCATTATTTACCTGAAAAGATAGATGTCTTACTTGAAGGGATGGTGAATCCTTATGTTGCGATTTGGATTCTTTTCTCAACATAAAATAAATAAATAATTAGTTCTACAGCAATCCTAACAACGAAATGTAAAAGTCAAACAGCTGAATAATAAGTATTTCTTTTATTATCTTATAATAATGATTTCATTAATGGTAATTATTATATTACATTAATATTTATTTTATTAATACCAATATGATTATGACCATTAATAAAATAAATATTTTGATAGAAAAATTCTATTTAAAATGACACGCATAACGGGTTTAGATTTTTCATTCATTTAATAATAGAAATTTCCCTTAATGTAATGGATAGATTTCACTGATATTTATATTCACCAATTAAAACGAATTATTTTATTACAAATGTTATGAAATACAGCAAAAAATGTAAATTGGCCACACAAATGAGTTAAAAGTATGAATAATATTAAAAATATTTGGACTCTAGTATGATTTTATAAATAGGGAAATTTAAAGTATAAAGTTTTTAAATTTTCTAGAAAGAAAATTTAAGAATTTATGTGTCTAGAAAAGCTTTACCATTTTAATATTGATGGAAGTAATAATTGCTAAAAATCATGACAAAACAAAAACAATGTAAGTCAGAGAAATGGAACAATTTTATAATACTAATTTTTCACAGCAATTGAATAATTTGTTACTTTTGAATCACACTGGGACAATCCAATGTTCCTTAAAGAACAATTTTAATAACAGATACTTTCTAATTTATTTACATTTTGTCATATTATATTTTACGCATTGTTAAAAACAAAATTCGCATGTTTTTAAATGTGGATTATTGGTAATATTGGCAAACATCTTCTTATTATATTCATACGACTAGATTCTTTACCTCTTTGATTTTTAATTTCTAATTTCTGTTTCCAAATCTTTTGGTCATGTTTTTAGAATTTAGTCTCTTGTAAAATGGTTTAAGCGTTAGAGAAGTTCAAAAGAACTTTACAACATTTTCCATCTGGATTAGCTATTCATTATATGGTGCCATACATAAATATATTTACCTGAAGGATATATATAAGCATTTTGTATATTTTATGCATTTGGCCCTCTTTATCAGACAGTAGTACTGGGATTTGAGAATTAAAAATTATAATAATATCAATGTATTCCAGGACAAGGATTCAAATTGAATAGTGGCAATAATAGGAAAATATTTCTGGTAAAATTCTATTTATAAGATAAAATCTCATCTGATATAAGACCTTTATTTGGCACTGTTATCACACTGAAATTTTTCCTCTAAATTTGCACATAAGCCCTTATTAACGCGTTAACCTATGACACGTTTATCCGATAGTGAAATTTCAGTGAAACAGACTTTAGAACAATTTAAGCAAAGGCCACACACACAAACACAACTTAAAAAAAATAATTTATCTTATTGCTATTAAATTTTCATAAATTGTGATATTGCAGTTTGATTTTCTCAATATTCTGATGTTTATATAGATATTAGAAAAAAATAGAGATATAATCTTGAACAAACAATGAAAAGTTGAAAATCATCGAAAACATTGTTTTCTTGTTTCATGGCATTCATTTCCTACTACATAATGGACCTGGCTATGGACCTTGTCTAGCACTACTGGCTAAAGGAGACATGCAACAACATTTCCTACTACATATATCTTTTGATAAAAGATATTAAATAAGTAAATTTTTCTCGTAATTTTAAGCCACAGTCAAATGACAACATCCAAAATGGAGGAAATTTCTCATCTTCTTTCTTTAATATCACATGAGCAGAATACCATTGACCTCTATGAAATTTTACATGCCTAAGCATTCTAAGCAATTGATCTTCGATTCGATCAAGTATTAAATCTAATATTTTTGAAAATGGGTGCGAAAATTTTCTAACACATTTGATTAAATTTTTTCCGATACCATTCAGTATAGCAACGAATTTCGGATTGCTTATTTTTATTAAAATAAATAGTAATTATAACAAAAATTAGTCATTGTGATTATATAATGTATTATGAAAATTAATTTTGTTCTTTATGTTAAAGATAAAAATTCAAATTTTTATAAAATTTATTTACATCTTCAAATTAAGAACCTTAAAAAGGAAATTCCCTCAATAAATTTATTATAAAAATATAATTCCATAAATATAAATAATTTTTTATCTCTTATTGGTAATTTTATACTTTCAACGGTAAAAAAATAAATTTATAAAAAGATAGAAATGCCAATTTCAACTATCAGATCATCAAACTAATGAAAGAAAAAATTCTGAAAAGTAACTTTTCCTCGGAAGTAAAAGTGATTTAAATTAACAACACAAAAAATAATTTAAATTTATGCCAATAATGAAGGCTTTCGACTCATTTAAATATAGCATATTACATTCGGAATAAGAAAATTTAAGAAATGTAGAATAGAAAAAAAAATTTTAAACACTTTTTTAATCGAAGCATTTTTTATACTATGTAATTTAAGGAATGCATTCTTCAGGGAATAAAAAATATAGATATTTTAAATTGATAAAAAAAAAATCTTTCCATTCATTGGTAATAGCTAATTTGCAGAAACTTATTCATGAGCCCGACAGAGGGTGGGAGCAGCAATTATGTCGCCTGAAGCGCCATCAAGTGAATGAAATAGCATTTAAAACGGTATTTTTTTCTCCGTTTGAAGGCGAGCTTTGTTTTTTATATTTTAATTGGATGAAAGCATTTATAAGAGAGAGAACAAAAACATGTCCCCATTGGCCTCAAAATAGAAAAGGATATACGCATAAAAAATAGTGATTAAATTACTCTCAACCATTTTCTTTTCAATTAAAACATTCTAGTTGGTCACATGTAGTATGCCTGAAATGCCTAAAACTCTTTTATCCCCTTCCCAAACCCTCCATTGTTCATAGGGATGAGGGGCGCCAGAGGAGCGATAACACACCCTAAATCATTAGCATATCGATTCTGGAGCACTCGGTGAAAAAACACATTTTAATTGACTTAAAGACAAGAATTCTAATTTCCTACCAGTTAATTTTTTTTGGTTAAAACACAGGACAGAGAATCAAAAAGAATTTGATAATCTAAAGCTGCTTTTTTTTACTTCCACTTTTTTTTCCATCCGGAAGTAAAATATATCCGGTAAAATGCCAATAAAATGCAAATGGGAAAAAAAATTATATTCAATACAGTTGGGTATTCAAGGTTGCCTCGATTAGAAAACATCCATAGACAGATGGTCAAAAATAATAAAAGCATTTTTCAATTAATTTCTTTGGTGTTTAGCGCCAAAGCCTTTAAAGCAACGTTCCTACGTTGAAATAATCTCTCTATTTTTTTACGCTCCCATCCAAACGCTTTGAGTTATTTACCAACGTTCCCAGAGGAGCGCAAATAAAGGAGGTGACGCTTTAATTCTGAGTAATTTAATAAAAGTGCTTCTTTTTTTGACGCAGAGATTATTTAGACCAGCCCTCTAGTTGAAATACAGAATATATCTTCTGTTTTCTGGAAGAAAAAAAAACTAATTTAACTCATTAATAACGTTCTTGAAAATAGAATGGCATGTTTAAAGTTTTGATGTTAATGAATCATAATGAATTAAATAAATAATAATTGTGCAGAATTGGTACTTTAAAAACTATTTCTAAAATTAATAAATTACTTTTTTTAAGTTTTTTTACCATTCCTTAGCTTAGTTTGCTAAAGAATTTGAAAGTCGCATTTTCCTAATTTTATTTATGTGGACACATAAATTTTAAGAGCATCTTAAAAAAGCGCATATTTATTTATTTCAATCTCGCGAATTGTTACAAGCATTTATTATTCGTCACTGTAACTGCTTTTAAGTAAAATCATTTATAAAGAAAATAATTATTATAAATGGCTCTTTTCTACATTTACAATCGAAAATTCAAGAAATTTTTAAGTATAAAAATTATTAATTTTTGAATTTTTAATAGCTTCAAATGATCTCCACAAATCCTAGTCATATCATAAAGCATATCAATGGTATTTATCATATATAAGCATCATACAAATAATTTAGAATGCTGGAAGTTCAAAATTTTTTTATAAATTCGTCAAAAATACTCCATAAAGCTTATGTTAAATATTTAAATGTGTATCTGATATTTAACAACAAATGTAAGTGTAAAATACAAGAATTATTACAATCACAATTCAATATACTTATTGGAACTAAACTCTTGAGGTCATATTAATTAAATACGCTACCAGTTGCTTAATTCTATGGACTGGAAACTGCTGAACATAGACAAAACACTTCTTAATTTTTAATCAGGATCAAATAAGGAAAAGTCAATACCAAAGTGATTAATTTTTTTTCCGAAAAGTCACACCTCAATTATGCAAAACTATTATACCTTGCAAAATTACCTTGCATACTTCTTATCAACAAGAAAACGTTTGCTTGTGGTGAAATCAAATTCGTTGTTTATCTTTTGCAAAAGTAACATCACCAGCTAAGTTGCAACGCTCTAAAATGTGGAAAAAAAGACATTGCATAAAAGCATCAGTACCTCGGCATATAAGCCAAAAGCATTCGTTCTTAGTATAAATAAAAAGTGCTCACAAAAAAATGAGAAGAGTCAAAACTGTCACAATGCATATTTATTTATTTATTCTAATACATACTTAAAATGTACCGTAATTAAATTAAAGAATTAATTTTAATTGTTGGCACGAAAAGTTATAATATTTATTTATTTAAGCTACAAACTGACACTAATTTACATACGTTATTAGTTTGACATTATTTGTATATATGTTGCACTAGAACTAGGCGATGGTTATGTATTATATAATGTTAATGATCTGTAGTTTACTTATGTAATAAGAAAAGATAGGAATTTTTCAAAGTTCTTTAAGAGGGAGTCTCGAGACTCAAAATCAAAAATCCAAGCTCACACTACATTCTTGAAATAGTGAGAAAACAACAACCAACAACCATTGAACCATCCAATATGATAGTGTCTTTCCCAGCATCGAAACCAAATCCATCATTTTCTTGTTTCTAAAATGGCGCATCTACCAACAAACTATCATGGCAATATCTTCTTAGAGGACTGGATCCTAAAAATGAAGGGAAAATTAAGACATTCACATAGCTCAATCAAATAGCCAATGCCTGATTTAAATACATTTCCATTTACTTTTTGAAATATATGAGTAGTTAAGGAGATAAATTCCGCTTAAAGTACTAAGCTGAATTTATAAATTTAAATTAATTACCACTTGGTAAATAGTTCCTAAACTTTAATAAACTTATGCAGTAGTATTTAAAATATGAAAAATTGAATAAATTAAATGAAAATCAGATACTCAAAAATCTCTTAATGATAGAATAATTTTGCGCTTGTTTGTCACAGCATTTCAAAAATATCTTGAATAATTTATCTTATAACCTAATTAATCTTCAAAATAAGTCAATATTTCTGGCAGTCATAAATTCAAACTGCATGATTGATCTTATTTCAATAATATTTCACTTCTGATTGCTTGTTATTATGAAAGTTAAAAGTCTCGAATTTTCTGAATTAATGCCCATTTCAATCAAAAGCGTTGCTTAAAGTAATCGAAAATCAGTTTATCATTGCATCAAAAGCTATGTTTCGGAAAAATTTAGAAGTGAATTCAGCTTATAATGAAATTCTTTCTCGTTAGTACATAAATAATTACATTCACAACCGTCGAAAGATAATGCGTTTAAAGGAGTTTTGAAATGAATGGAAGTTTTATTGCAATTAATTTTCTTAAGAAATTAATATTATCTTTTCCATGTCGAAATTTAAAATTATAAAATTGAGAAAAGTGCCTTTTCATAGGTTCATATTATATGATTTATGAATACTTGGTTATAGGAGATAATATCTAGCTCGAACACTCTGGAAAACTCGAGAAAAAGAACTATGAGTCTATCATGGCTATAAATCACATCAAAAACATCAAATAGTTCCTAGATTTACTTAAAAGGTAAATGATATGCTATCCTATATGGAACAATATCTCATTTTCCTCAACAACAATATAAATTCACCATAATATCTAAATACCAGGAATATTTTTGGATTTATGGACACTTCTCACATGTATTCATTCTCTAGATTTTATAAAATGTATACATTGACCGGAAAAAATATATATGCCTGAAGTTCAATGTGTATATCTAGTGATTTTCTTATCACCACAAAAATATACTTTGTAGAATGTTGCATTTTAATAAAACTAAAGAGGCTTAGAGCAAAATACAAATTCCTTTTGAGTAACCCTATGTTAACGCTGCAACGAATAATGTCCTTATTATTGAATTATCTATCGAATTGAAAAAAATAGTAAAGGAATTAATGTTATCACATGATTATTCAAAAATATGTTTTAGACTAGTTGGTAAATCTTACCTTGTTATGATGGAAAATTAGCAATTTTGATTCTACATTTTAGCAAACACTTTTAAACTGGTACTTAGCATTTATATCTGCAGTGTACAGTTTAATAGTAATTATAACACTTAATTTTGATATGATGCCTTCAAATTAATATTTTGGTAAGATTTAATTTTAGATCATAGTTCAGATACAACGAAGATATCAGAGGAACCAGCTATCAGTTTGATGGGCATTCGTCTTCAGTTACACAGCTCAACAGTTAAATTTCCATTTTAAGCACAAATGTCCGCAACAGCTCAAAATTCGCTATAAACTGTTGGTCATGATCAAATTAATCTTTTTGAGCAAATAAAAATCCTAGGTAACAAAAGCAATAAACAGCAATTCGAGCACTGATCTTAAATACAAATTTTGGGTATAATCTGTTTATTTCAGCCTGAGACACTAAGCGCTTATTAATCTACAAGTATTATTAGACTGTTAAGCAAGAAAATAATGTAGCATTGTAACTGTGAATTGATTTGGTATCGATAGCGACCTAAAATCACAGACAATAAGCTTATTGGTGTAAAAGAAATAAACAAAAGCTGCTAATTAATACTCGTTTGTAAATAAACTGCATCTCAGATCGTCAAGAATTATATTAAGAATATGTTCTGAGATACAATCTAGAATTATTGGATTGTTCGGAAAGTCACTTCGTTTTTCCCACCTGGATCAGCTTTTTGTTAGTAAAAACCAACCACTTTGTGAGTGTGGAATCGTGCTACTACCAGAAAGATGGTAAAAGCTATTGGACTAGAATGGACAATATGCAATGCAATACAATATTAATTCGTTATACGTTTTTCATTTTCATGAAAAATGAAATTACTTTCCGAACAACCCAATACATACGATCTTGTCTAGATTTTAAATAAATATACAAATAAGAATTATTATCCCAAATTTTATAAGAAAATATTAACAATCTTCTTTGGTAATGAGCTACCGACCATAAACTGAATCATTTTTTGTTTATTTCAATGATCCAATATGAAAAAGAAACTTGTGAATATCCAAAATAAGTAAGACGACTAGAAAACAGACTATCCACGAATTGGGAATACAACGATAACAGAATCTTAGATATCTGTTATCAATGAATCAAACCTCAGGCTTCCGTTCATCTTCCATATGTATATATTCCAACGTTCATTGTCACATCAATCTCCGGGAGTTTGCACCTGCAAATTTAGCTCGTCTCTTTCAAATCGTTGCGGATTAACAGTGCCAGTTGTTCCCAACACACCGTCTGCTCATCTGATCAGCCTTCTAAATCAATTACGGTTCCATAGACGTGTTCCTTCTGCAACAGCTACTTCCCGTGGAACAATGGCAGTCGATCTTGCAAAGGATTGGAGCACCCACACGTTGCAATTAGCTTTTGATACCCGATTCTCGAAAGGAAGCACCAGGTGCTTAAATCAACCTTGCGTTGTGTGTGCACCAAATAGAATTGGGGAGAAATCACGCATGAACTTTTATTTGCATACGTGCCTTTCACTGATCTTTACGCAAGCAGGGTGTTAACGAATAGGCTCCGAAGTTTCTGATAAAGTAATATTATTCTGATCTCTTGCTGCTTTGCGATTCCTGCTTTACAGTTAGATAGAGAGATTATTTTATGCAATAACGAATATTAAGTGAACGATTACAATGTATTGCAATAATTTACATCAACACAAGTTTTATTTCACAACATTGTTAATGAAATGAATTTAAAATTAATAAACTTTTAAGTTTTTTTTAACTATATTTCATAGCTCATTCAAAATAGAATTAATTAATTTTTCTTTGTAGTAGACAATGCAATCAAAATTAAAAAATTGATTTTCTATATGGTTGTGTGTCATCAAAAAGAAATTTAATTTTCTCCTATATACACATCTCCCTCTCTCTCTCTCTCTCTAAATATATATACATATAGAGAGAGAGAGAAATAGGTAGGTAGATATATAGAGGTAGAGGAAGGCAGATTGGAACCAGTGCAGAAAAGCCATGCTTTGTGCCAATGTGGTTAACAAACCCTGAAGAAGCTGGCCATATTGGTACTCCGTTCCACTTTTCTTTTATTCAATGTTTCTTTGAAATTTTTAAACTATCTATTGAATACACCTTCCATTTTTTTATTATATTTCGTATTTTCAGTTTATTAATCTCCATTTAGTATTTGATTAATTTTATAAAAATTTACTATTAATAAATTAATTATACATACATACATATATATATGTGTGTATGTAGGTTATGGTATGTATGTATCTACACTTATAAAGATATTTGCACAAAATATTCATTTATTTAGTTTGAAATTAAAATAACTACTATCAATATTTAACTGGAGTTTAACTGAGAAAACAAGTTTTTTTACTTTCAGAGGTAGTTAATAATAAAAATTACTCAATCCCGTCTAACCTAACAGACTGCCTTGATTCCAAAAGTAATTGAAAATTAAGCATTGAATATGCTTTTACATTTTACTAAGAAAAACTTGCATATATATAAAAGAGATTTCAAAAAGTAAAGGAAACATCATATTGCTTTCAAATAATTGTATAAGAAAAGATACATAAAGATATACTACATGTATGAGACAACATATATCAGAATCTATAACTCATTACTAAATATTATGTTTTCACAACTACTATGCACGAGAAAAGGACATATATTCCTTTTAATACGAATTTAAAATGTAATTCAAATACAAGATTTTGAATTTTATTATATTGAAGCTGAGATTTTACTGAACATGTTAATGGCTTCTTTTATAAAATACTGTCTAATAGTTTATAGAAGTACTTTTTTGTTTTCAGCACAAGTTCTCTTTTGTGAGTCCTACAATTTCATGCAAAAAATTAATCTCCAATTTAAGCCCCTTACTTTGTTCTCTCGGTTAGCTCTCTTGTCTCTTGCATTTCACAAATTATCCCATACCGAAGCAACATATCAATTTAAAAATTAAATCTGAAATGCTTTTTTTTCATTCAAAAGCCATGCTTCAATTTAGAAAAGAATATGTATTAAAACATCGTTTTGTTGAAAAATTAAATTTTTTTTAAAGCCAAAATGAAGTTTAGGACAATTTTTAAAAAATTGCTTAGGTGTTCCAAGATTATATTAGTCAAAAAAGGTATATATATATATATATATATATATATATATATATATATATATATATATATATATATATATATATATATATATATATATATATATATATATATATATATATATATATATGTATATATATATATATATATGAACAAATAATGATTTCCAAATATCACAATCAATTTATTTATTTCTATTAACATATTTTAATAAAAGAATTTCTCGAAAAATTAAAAACAAATGACTCAAATACATTATAATATTTTGCCTGAAAGTACTCTAGCATTAATTAAATCTAAAATTTTTAAAATATGAAAACTCATTTAATGATTTTTTTATTCATATTTTAAAGATTTAGAGAGAGAGAGGAAGTAATTGTGTAAAAGACATTTCCCTTTTAGAGAACTACAGAAATAGTCTCTTTGTCTCTCTTCATTTTTATCAATCACATCAGATGATAGTTTTAAAAAAAATCAAACGATTACAGTATTTTACACTGTACTGTTTAATGCTTTACTCATTTATAAACTAATATATTTCTATAAATTCTATAAAGGTTGCAACATAATTTTCAACATCGAGACCCCGCTATAATGAGAATTTTCCATACATGTAGCTACAATTCTACTCCATTTAAATTTTACTAACAAATCCGAAAATGAAGCTATAGTTTCCTCGATCCAGACGTTATTAAAGGGTTTCTAATTTTCCAATTTAATTTCAAAGTAATTTAAACACTAGGAGCCAGCTGCGTCTCTTAACGGAATGAAAAACAGAATGGGTGATATTCGATTGAACCTTTCCCGACCGTGACTGATTCAACTTGTAATTTAAGATCAGACGTTCATAAGTAGTGTGTAATTGCATTTTCCGAAACATAGACATTGGGAGTGGAGTACCGTTTTCTTTTAATACTTTCATTTGTTTCCATTCGTTTTGATTAAGAAATTGAAAAGATTAGTTGAATGAGACTGTTGTTTCTTTTATTGCAACAGTTTTACCGAACTGTATTCTCTGCTTTGGTTTATCGTGCATTCATCGTAATATTTTTATAGAGTTTGCAATAACAGGTAATGGAAAGTTAAAAGAAATTAAAAATCTATAGTTAAACTCTCTCTAACCTCTCATATTTTTAATAATCATAAAAACATTTAAAAGTAATATTACAAGTTGTAAGTTAAGGATTTCAATAAAGTTGTTATTGAAAATTATCATGACGTTAACTATGTAACTAAATAAGATATAAATTATAACAAAAAGTAAATAAATAAATTACATTAAAATTTTTCTAATGATTCTGATTTTGCAGTCTTCTTAATTATCCCTTTAATTTAGAGTTCTATAAACAGAAATTTAGATAATACATTGGTTATTCATTTCAATAATCATTAAAAATGTTCACATTTTTAAGAATTATTTTAATGATAAAACAACTTATTTATTAATTTATAAAATGTATGCTTTATCTATAAAAATAAACTAAATGATAAATTAAAATAAAATATTTCATATCGAATTAATTTTCATTTCTACATTTTTTAGATAAAAAAGTGTTCTCCTTCAGGCAAATGTTTTTATAAAAAATAATTATTCTTTTTTTCATAAATCATTAATATTTGCAAATCTGGAAATGATTAAATATATGTAAGTATACAGATATACAAATTCGATATAGATGTAAAAAATTTCCATTTTTAATTTTAAAAATTCATTCAAAAAATGATAAATAGATTCATGTGCACTTATGTTAAGCGATAAAATTTATCTAACGTTAATTCATTACTTATAAAAATTTCCTTCCAGCATGCTAATTATTTTTTGATTTAAAAAAATAACCTTTCTACGATGATTATACAAAAAATTCTTGCGGGAAAATAATAGATAAGATAATCATTACTTTGAGTTATCTCTTGCAATAATAACAGTATATTCTTTCGCATACACAGTAATATGAAAGATAATACGCACTAATGTATAATCTTTTATATTGATAACGTTATATCCCTTTCTATACACACAACATAATTCCAGCAAGCAATTGCACCTCATCTCTTCCTGAATTTATTTCCTAAAAAAATCTTCAGTACCGTCTCATAATGTTATCATCATTCATTTTCGAACGACCTATAAATAATGAAACTTTATTTCTAGCAATCTCCCCGAGTTAAAGTAACAATGGAGGATATCTATTCTATCCATCATTTCCCGAAATATTATCTGCTCCAAAATTTTCCTCTCGGGGAGAACCTAGTCTTTCCGAAAAAGTTTCATTTTTCCTGAAGCGAAGGAGAATTTTTTTCTTCTTGAAGGTATTTTATCTATATCGAGGGCAATATACACCTGATTTTTATCGCATCGCGAAAGTATCCAGTATTCTTTTTCTTCAAGACTTGACGTTAATTATTCACTTCCAGTTTTTTAAGAAGGTAAAGGATATGGGTTTTCCTTAGGGATCTACCAAAAGAAGGGGTGTGTGGATGGTAAGATACTTCAAAAAAAGCCAGCCGATTGGGTCCCTAATCGTCTGACAACTGTCGGAAGCTTTGAAGAGAGCTTCCAAAAGGAAGCTTCTATTATGTAAATTTTGCGAAGCCGACTCCAGAAGTGTTGCATATTTATGTATTTATATCCCTCCGTCGCTCTGCTGCCACCTCGCCAAACTAAAATATTCTCCAGCTTTCTAATGACTGTTTCCGCTTCTCTCGGAATGAAGGTAAATTCTTAGTTTATCTTTGGAGAAGGACGATTTCGGATTAAAGAGGCCCAGAGGCTCTTTTGTGAAGTTTTGACAGTTTGGGCGGAGATGTGCAAGTCCGGTTGTTACAATTAATAACGAAAATGCCATTTTGTTCGGAGGATTTTGGAATTTTAAATCGGTGCGATTGCATAGGAGAATTAATCACTGAAGGAAAGTGATTCTCTTTTGATAAACACACGTTGGTCTAAATTGAAAATAACCTAGATTTTAAAATTCAATGATGTGGGAATATTTTTGAAAACTTTCTTAAGAAAGAACTTAATTGCACCGTCATATAAATAATATATATGTATCGATATCTTGTGTCAAAATACTTAACTTCGATTGTAACTTATATTTAATGAATAATTACATTGCTCATCACACTTATTGAATGATAAAATGATAAATTATTAAATATCAAAGAAATCATTGTACTTTAATGCATATTCAGTAAGTTATTAAAATGCAATATACTTTCAATCAAGTACTAAAATAGGATAATTGATATATATTTGCCAACTGAGATTTACAGGATACATCCTTCAAAAAAATTATTACATGTGTGTAAATTATTAAAAGCGTAGCATATATAAATTTAAAAGACTTACTATATGTGTGATAAAAATAATGGTAAAATATAATATTATCCTAGAAGATACTCAAATATTGAAAGTATTCATTAATCGTTATATAATTTATATATTCGATTAATTACTAAATTACAGTGCACATTCATTGAAATATTAAAATTTGATTCCCCTTTAATGAGCTATTTAAAAACATGCTATGTATTCAATGAATTATTAAGCTATGAAGTACATATAATACCATGCGCACTTGTTTTGCGTAAATAATTGGGAAAAACTGGGAAATAATATAAATCAGGTTAAAATAAAAGTTTTCTGAAGATCCAGAGAGATGGCAGTAGAACCTAACGTCTCTACATTAATTGCGAATGATATTCCACTAACACCAAACGCATTTTTGACTGCTTGGCCATTTTACGATCTCTGGCTCAGCTCGGGGAATACCCCCCCCCTTGACATCGAAAAGAGTTTATACTCCGAAAACATGAAGGAGATAGCCGGCTAATGTTCTGCACACTCATGGTCATCTATGGTTCTCCCAATGGACACGACACCAACCAACCAACAAAAGTTTTTCAGCACAATTTTTTAATAAAGTTAGAAAAAAAACCTGAAAGCAATACCTTTAGTGGGAGTAGTAATTACTACCCACATTTATGATTTTTTCCCAATGTTTTGGTATTCTCAAAGACATTAGCCTAAAAACTTGGTGCTCGCAAACCCAAAAATAGATCAACAGCGTCAACAAAGACTAGTATCTAGCTCTGCATTTTACTGTCGAAGGTTTTACCTATTTCTAAAAACCAAAAAGGGATAATACCACGCCAATCCTACCAGATACAAAGCATGATCATTTTGTAAATCAAATTGTGTTTTACGAAGCTAAGGACAGGTTCGCCAGGAGCAGATTAGACTTGTGATATTGAAGTAAATCCAATTTTCATCACAATAAACAATGCGGTCCAGAGTTTTCCTTGCACTGATATTCGAGCTGATAAGAGCAGGCCTGAACACGACTGTTTTTATTTGATTGCGTAAGCTCGCATGCGGCACCCAGCTATTAAATTTTTAGGTCCTGTTAATGCGATGCATAGCGTGATGAATTGATAAAGCACTTAACGCTTTCGAGTGATTGAATATTGATTTTCTTTCACAAGTTCTCGTCGGATGTGCTTCATCGACATCAATAGGGGAGACAGAGCCCTCTGTTTCTTAAATGTCAGAGACTTGTATTTGAATTTTCGGTGCCAAACCTTCACAGTGTCATATAGTGTACTGGTAGTACCGGAAGTTGTACATATATGATTTGATGACACTCTGCGCTGACTTTTTGCAACAGAACTGGAAGAAAATGATGGCTCTGTTCTTGAAGCGTGATAATTCCATTTCAAACATCCTGCCCGTTATAGGAACGATATATTTTTACCGATTTCACAACACTATTCTAAAGCAAGTCTTCTTTCACAAATACCAAATATCACCTGACAAATTATAAAAGAACATGCCTACATAAATTTTGCGCAAACGATATTAGCGGTGGTGGAAAACTTTCTTTACAATCCATTATAATAATTTGTACAACTATTACACATGCTTCCATTATTTATCTTAATTTAGTCAATAACATAAAATTTTGATTTCATTTTAATTAAAAATGATATTACGACTTGACATGATAAAAAAAGAGAAGAAATTAATTTAATATCCAAATAAGATCTTCAAAAGCAAATTGGTAGAATGAATTTTTTTATTTTGTACTTTAAACTGAATCATCCAAATTTTAAAGTGGTTTCTTAGAAAGAAAAAAAATCAGAGATGTAATTAAATTTTAAATTATTCTTCATTAAAAATTTAATGAATAATTTTTAATTAAATTTAAATATATTTCTTATTTAAAAGAGTTTTTAAGCAGTAAATTAAGATAAAAAAGAACTTTATGAATTTGAATACAAAATCTTCGCAATGTTTAAGCAGATATTTTCAAATAAAGAAAAAATCAGAAAAAAATTCCAGAACAAAATCATCTTTGTGAGAAGTATGTATATATATTAAACCACAATGTAAAAAGTAACTTATAAAGACATTAGAAATACATTTGATTATATTAAGGTTTTTAATACAAGAATATTATTTAATTTCTAGAAAACTTCGGTTGTGTCAGAAATAGAACTCCACATTCTTATATGTTGAAATGGTTTTAAATGATTTCATGGTCTTAGTAAAGAGTTAAGTATAGGTTAACGTGAACGTTTTTGTTTTCTTTCTCTTATTATTTATATTTTGATGAAGAAAAAACCATCAGGAAAATTTTAAACATCTCATTTAGTTCATCTTAATATTGGGTTGATAATTTTAAGCCACACAAAGAAGAAGTTGTTTTTGAGATGATAAACTTTTAATATCTTTTAGGCTCTGCACGATAAGCTTTTTAAAAATTAAATTAAATTGAGAAAATTTTGTTGATCTTATACTGTTTAAAAATTTACCAAAATTTATATGAGAGTATGCAGAAATGCTTTCCGTGTCAAAGAATTATCTAAGTTTCTGTTTCTAAAAAACAACACAATATTTTCAAATCACTTTAGAAACGAAATAAAAATTCATTTTAAAGTTTTGCATGTTAACTAACCATAAAATAATTCAAAATAAAAAAAGTCCATTTGCATTTGCATACAGCTGGGAAATAAAATACTCTTTTCCAAAAGTCTACATTTATTAAATTTTATGCAGATTTCTTACAAAATATTATTCAAGAGGATTTTTTTATTATTTATTTGTTTATATCCTTTCGCTATTTATACCAACATTCGGAAAAATCGAGCTTCATAAAGTTAGTAATTTATTTGAGAAATTCACAAAAGCGACAGAAAGAATTTGAATTTCGACGATTTTTTTTATTATTATTATTTTCTCTTTCATCATACGATAACAAGACACGAAATGTAAGGAATAAATTAAAGCTCGTGATTTATGCCCCCCAGGGAGAGAACAACTCAACATTGTTTACTCTTCTCCTACTGCTGGAATTCAGACGATTCTTTAACTCCTCCCCCTTCCTTTCCATTTCGCTGTGCATCATTCCATCCCCCCATTCGTTTAGAGTCAGTCGATTTTAAGAGGACATTTATATCAACGAGTAAAATCTAAGGCTTTTTTCGTGGGGGGGGGGGAATCATGCAAATGTAGTCACCAAAAATTCAAATTATATTTTTAAAGGCACATCCATCATAATATAGAATTCTTTCAAAATCTCTCAATGGTACTTTACGAACGAAAATGAAATAAGTCGCTTAATTTTTTTCAATGATTTTCAAAAATACGAATTGAGAAATTCGTTTTATTGTCAAGTGAATTTCCTGATAAAATTTCTATTAGAATATTTCAAAATAACATGTTCTTTTTTTTACATATTTAGACAAATGTTAAAAAAGTAGTAAAGAGTTCAAATATTTCGTACTAATTTTAACTTAACGATTCTTATATTTCCTCTATATAATGCTGATGATTATCTTAAATTTTAAATTGATTTTATTTTAAAATTCATTTTAATGCGAGTTAGTATTACACTGTGGTGGGTGCTGTTCTCACTATCAGAAGGTAGTGAGTTCGAATCCCGTCTTAACCGAAGGTCCGTCTTGTTCGCTAAAGGCGTCAGGGTCATGTTAAATGGATCTTGGTCGCAATATCCTCCCAGTGAAACGATATCGCTGGGGGAAGCAGGCAAAATATTCGGGGTGTTCTGCTTGCTCCCTGTTTCAAAATCACAAAGACTCCATCCAGCTTCTTGTATCTAATTGGTAGAACTCAACTCGAGGCTAGGTTGGTTAGATACATGGAAGCGTATTGGTACCAAAGACATATCATAAAACTTTTGATTACAAAATTTACAAAAATTGAAATTTTAGATTGTTTGCGAAATCAAACTTAAACTGTGTAGATTTTCTTAATGTAAAATCTGTTGTGAAAATATTAACCTAACTTTATCAAACGAATTTCTCTGTATAAGATTTGATGACTGCAAAAATGATTGCTCGATTCACCAGTAAGAAAGAAAATGGCACAAAAAATTCTTCATTAATTTACTTATTCTGATAGGGAACTAGAAATTATGCACAACAATTTTACTTAAAAGATTAGAGTTAATAAAAATAACTAGATTTAAAGAATAATAACATAAGAGTGATATGCAAAACCACATTATTGCGTTGAAATGCAGAAGAAATTAAATGTTATGATAAAATAACTATTGTATGTACGTATTTTATCACTTTTCTTCAAAATTTTACTCGATGCACTGTTGATTCAATGGTATAATTCAAACTACTTCCATCGAAAATAAAAAGTGAAAAATTGTTTTTTACTTAAGTAAGCTAAAATAACTTATTAGATCAGAAATTGAGAGAGCGAAAATGTTGTAAATAATATTATAATCATAACCTTTAGAAACATTTCACCACAGTATGTTTCGCACTAGTAAAGTGATTAACAAAATGTTTTGTCTTCCATAAAAATTGCGCTTTTAAAATAATCACAATTGAAAAAGACAATTTCAGAGCAGTTTTGCATACATAACAGTAAATGGAAAATGTTATTTCACCTGAATATGTAAGGGCCAATAATGAACAATGATACAAAATCACAAATTATAACCGTGAAGCATTCATTTCTTAGAACAGTGTTTCTTTTTAATAAAAAACCTATTCGACAATTACATTGAGCTTAAAACATCTCAGATGAAAATGAGTGTTATCATTCTATATATTAGATAGGGGAATAAGTTCGAGCGTTTTTACCAAAGACTTAAACCGAAAACAATAATTATATCAATAAGTTAATCAATTATATATTCGTCGTTGCTGTTTACAACCTCTTCCCACCTCTCGACCAATTTGTTGATGCTGTTCCACCAAATATCACCTGGTCTGGTGTCAAAGAAGTTGTGGAGCCAGTTGACCTCTTGGTACACTGGGAAATGCTCGAAAAGAACGCCACGGTCAACAAGGAGCTCTACATTGCCCAGCTGCACCGCGTGAATAAGGCTATTCGACTGAAAAGACCTGATAAACATGGTCAAACAATTCTCCTTCACGACAACGCCAGGCTCCATATTGCACAAGTCGTCAAAGCCGCACTTCAAGAGCTTGAATGGAAGGTCTTTCAGCATCCGCCGTATTCTCCAGAGTTTGCACCGACCGATTACCATCTTTTCCGCTCCTTGTCAAACCATATGAAGGGTGTTACCTTCGATAACAAAGAGGTTTTTAAAAGCTGGCTCAACAGCTTCTGTGACGCCAGACCAGGTGATTTTTGGCGGAACGGCATCAACAAATTAGTCGAGAGGTAGGAAGAGGTTGTAAACAGCAATGGCGAATGTATAATTGATAAACTTATTGATATAATTATTGTTTTCTGTTTAAATAAAAGTCTTTGGTAAAAACGCTACGGATTTATTCCCCAACCTAATAATTAGGTGAAATCATGCATGTTTAATAGCTATCCAAGATAATAATATGCTAACAACATTTTCTTACATCTTTATTCGTAGTCCTATAAATGTGGATTGTTAAACGGAGATAAAATTTTAAGATATTCCGAGTAACTCCCTACTTCATGAAATGTACTCAAAGCTTGATGCAGATTTATACGTTTCACTGGCTTTATACAGATCATAGATGTATGGATATATATATTTAGTGGATCTATATATAGTTATATAGAATATCGATCATGTGCCTTACTATATATTTTGTTGTCTGTTATATTACTCCAATTACAATTTTTTTACAAACACAGTAAAAATTTCAAACATTGTTTAATTAATGAATGATTTTAAAGAATTATACATAAACTTCTTGAATGAGTCTCACACTTGTTAATGAATTCACAAGTTTTACGCTATTTTATTGGCAAACAATTTTCAAATAAATTTTATATACGTAAGTGATTTGTTCTGAAGAGCACATTTTTTTTCCAATTTGCTATGGAAATCAGAATTAAATGTGACCTATATGTTTAATGAATTATATCTGCACACTATTCGATTGATATTTGCCAAATGATTAAAGTTTTAAAGACGCGTTTAAGCAGATCCTGTTTATTTTAATATACAGGAGTTTGCTTAAACGTCAATATGTCTATCTTTCTTCCTTTAATACCAAAGTGTTTTCCTGATTCTAACTAATAATTAGCTACAATTACAATGCAAAAACTATTATAAATATTAATAACAATAATAACTTTTTATCACAAATGCTATAAAAGTATCGATCTCTGAATATATTTTCTTAACCTATTGTATAACAAGTACTGAACATTAAATGGTACAATTATAATTGATATGATACTGATTTTCTAGAAAAAAATTTCTTGAAAAATATTCTATTCATATCAAATCAATTTTGGAAACGATAATGGTATAATGATTACTTTAGTATGTTTATAAATTTCTCCGCTTTTATTACCAAAAAGCCGCACTTTCAGACTTAAATAAAAAAAAATCATGTTCTTAATAATCATAAATTTCTCATTACATATTCTTAAAATTTATTTTAACTTCTCGATTCAAATTTAAATGCATCAAACAGATTTGGCCGCCTTTTTTCATCTATCCAAAAAAAAGCCATTCAAACCACTTTGCCTTTCTCATTCCCTTTCAAGAAACCATTACAACTTATAAAACCCAACCCATTCTTTCTTCTTTCAGATGGATAGTGATCGCCAAAACGAGCGTACTCAAAGCGCCAATCCAGCCAACTATCTACTGTTATCTCTCTTTTCATCTTTCCAAAACACCACTATGTTTCAAAAATGCCCCTCACGCTGTAATGAGTAGAAAGATAAACCCATTTTATACGAAAGTTTCGTTCAATTTGCGACGCATTTTAACTTTTTCTTGGCACGGATTCAAACTAAAATTTATCATCCTCTTCTCAGCTGCTGCCCATATCTCCATCCACCATCGCCCCTTCTCAACTTTTATAACTGCTGAAAAGTGGAGAAAGACCATTATGTGCTTGAAATTACAGCATGATTACGAATTCCGGTGTAAACTAGATTTATCTCGCCCATGCGTCATTAGTGTTTTGCTGTGAATAGCGCTGTTGCTTCCCTTTTTTATGCATGTTCTTGGATTTTCAGTGGGGGTTATGGGGGGAAATTATGAACCCTACGTGGGCCATATGTTTAATATAATAAGTCTTTTCTTAATAAATTAATTTATACGTATAAGATAGTTGAATAGAATTTTTAAAAAATTAATAGTGAAAAATTTGTAGAGAAATAAAACCAATGTAACACACACCTAATGTTGAGATAAATATATATATTTATGATATTTATGCCGAGGCAAAACAGGAAAATATAATTTGTATGCTAAAAATTTGTTTCTTCTTAATTAGACTTTTTTTATTTTTAAAACTCTCAACTGAATATAAATTGTAAATATACTTTATGGTTATATGGGGGCATATTCATGGCAGGCTAGAAATTAAATTACATTTAGATTAATAAATCTAGTTATTTATAATCAAAATAATAATTTTTCCAACTTCACATATTTTTGTTTTCACATTAGTTTACAGTTATTAATACCTTTTGTTATAATAATCACAATAAAAAGGATTATTATATATTAACTCAATATTCATTGCAAAAAATACCAACATGGAAGAATAAAAAGAAAACAAAATCAATCTTGGAAAGAATTTAAAAAATGTTATTACCGAACATATTTTTCGAAAATTAGATGGTAAATTTTGGCAATTTTTTTTAAATTTTTCATTATTTTGTGGCATTATAAATTATATCCTTTAACGCTAGCAAAACCATTATAAAAATTACAATAGTTTTCATTGTTTTGTGACATATCATATATCCTTCCCACTACGCGTAAAAATTTTACCTTTTATGAATTAAATTAATAATTGAATCATCAGTATTAATTTTTTGCCGAATTCAACTTTGTTATATATTATTATTTACCATCTAAGGACATTTCAGTAATTTATAAAAAAATAATGTAGACTAATTTTTTAAAAGTGTGAGGCCACCTGTTTATTTTACATTTATCTTTATCAAACTTTATATAGAAATTATTTTTAATATAGGCTTTTTTAGCACTGTTAAAAAAGGCAACTATATTTGAACTGGGAAACTTGTTATTTATTTGAATCCATTAGAATTAAGATAACAAAAAAGCAATTCAGTACTATGCATTAAATTTTATATAACAAAACACAAAAATTTTGGCAAAATGCATCATCAATTTAAATTCACAACTCTATCCAAAAAGTTATGCCATTTGGAAAAACTTGTGTAGTAGTTATTGTACTTACCTTTGCACAGAACTGAAATTAAGCAACACATATGAAACCCCAAAGCTGTTATTATACTCGCTGTCTTTGTCATCACAATTTAATAAATACTTTGTAATATTACTCACATTAAATTTGTTGAAATTAGATTTAAAAATCAACCTTGAAAAATGAACAACTAGATTGTGCACTTTTTACTTACAATATATTGTTCTATTCAACAAAATACAACACACAGCATTTGCATTTTGTTGTAAACATCTGTTCTTATGTCTAAATTCCTGACAAATATTTTAATTTGTAGTCTTTCCAAAAAAATTTTTTTAACTATTGAAACTTTATTTAGAATTTCTCTCGGATAAACTTAGCGAATGTCACTTGGTGAAAATTCTCTGCAAAAAAACAATGAAAGAGCTCTTCATAACTATATTAGGAACATTTCTTTGATAAGTGGGTCCTCACCTGAGGAAAACTAATGAAAGCAATACAAAAAGGAAAGTGAGAGGCGAGAAAAAAGATTTGAGTGAAATGCTTTGGAAACCTTAAAAATGACTTTTTTCCCTCAAAGAAATGAAAATAGGTATAAGATTAAATTCATTTTTCAAAAGTGGCGGGTCACTCGACTGAGAACAATGTTTTGGACTCCTTGAGGAACGAAAGGTAAGGTGTGGAAGGGATGGTTGCGTGGGTGAGGGGATGGATGGTGTCTTTCCCAACCTCACTCTCTCTTTTTTTTTTCTTCCTCCGGAGAAAGAGATCTCGAACCCAATTTCCTGTCATCTTTTTACCGAGGAGTCCTCACCAGAAAACTCTAGCAGTTTTTCCTCGGTGTATGGACTGAAACTGAAGTGAAGTGAAGAGAAGGGGTGGAAGTGAAGTGAAATGAAATCAAAAGTTTTGAGAAAGAGAGCATTGAAGAAAACACGCGTGTGATTATCATCGAAGGCGGAAGAAGTTATGAAAACTTATTTTTCTCTTGGTAATAAAAAAAAGACAAAGCGGAAGAATATTTTTTCTCTCTATCGTCAACCGAATTTGAAGTTTTCAAGAAATGGCTCCTTAATCATATTTTTTTCACTTTAAGAGAAAATTGAGAATCGTTGATTTAGTACAAAAGGTAGAAAAATTACTTTTCTCAAAGGAATCTAACATAACTCTGATTCTGTTAGAACAAGAAAACAAATTACTAAACAGAGCAATCAATCAATTTCCTCAAACAGAAGTAATTAAATTGGTTAAATTGGATCGAAAACCTGTAGTTCAACTCAATTTTGTGTACATGTTTGTTATAATGCGGAGTTTAAAATAGCTGGAATAGTTTATAAATTAAAAAGTTAATAAGTTTTTTTTTTTTTTTTTTTTTTTTTTTTTTGGATCAATCTCATATTTACAAATTTCTCAGGAACACAAATAAATTGTTTTTAAAGTTACTATTTACATACTTTAAAGTTTTAGTCTTTTTCTATAAATTAGATCTTGGTATTTTTATATAAGTAATATCATTGTTTAAATTTTTTAAAATTGTAAACTAAAATATTTGTTAAATATTTTGTACAAAATTTTTATATATAAAAATGAAGAAAACTAAACGGATAAATAATTAGAAAAATAATAGAACTTTACTCCTTAAAATTAAATTAAACTAGAATTTTTTTTCAAAGTATAAGCTCAAAGTTTTGACAAATAAATGTATTTCTGTGGTTATCTTCCTTCAATATCTTCACATAATTACCATATAAGTAATTTGGACAGCTTCAGATAATTCTTCAAATCATTTTTTATCAAAATCCTTTTTCTATTTCATGACGAAATTGCATATTTTCTGTAAAGTAACAAAAATCAAGTTATATTTTTGGCCAATCTTAAATCAAAAATATTAAAATTAGATACATTTATATTATGATAAAGACGATATTCGAATATACAAAACCAAAATAATGGGTATATGTTTCACGATTACTGAAATAAATGTTCTTCGTAAGTAATACAAAAATGCTAAATTATTTTATGAACAGGTTATCAAAATAACATTGGATTAAATGCCTGGCTAAATTTTACTCTGGTTCTATTAAATGTAACTGAAACACTTGAAAATGAGGAAATGTATTACATCCATTAAAAATTAACACCAATGTATGTCCTTAAGAATATTTTATTTAAGTACACAAAAATATAATCGACACATATTAATGCAATTTTATTATTATTATTACCTCCACAAAATATTAACTGATTACATTACTTTTAATCTTCAAACCAGAGCAATAAAATTATTCATGAAACATTAATTACCAATTCATAACAACACATACTAGTTTAAAAGTCCACAAAACAATATTTTTAAAAGACACAAACTAATATTTTTATAACATGTCAATGATTAGTACATGTAGTCAAGTACCCTGAAACATCAAATACATGTCCTATAAAATGTCCTTTTAGTTTTAACACGATTCCATTAAGCTATAATCATCATGTTCCATTGTTTTTTATTATTTTTCCATAGATGACCAACAGTTTATTAAAATATATGAGCTTCTATCTTCTCGAAATTATGGATAAGTGATTCCCAAATAAATTTTGACGTTACTTCTTATTTAAATGTCATATAAAAATTTTATTTGATATTTTTTGCATAAATATGATTGATATTAAATTTCTTGAAATACCACTAATTATTTTTTAGTTAAAATTAGGTTAGTGATTTTAAGTAATCTTCTTGTATACCAATTGCCATAATATTTGTCTTATAGTGTTTAATGTATGGAAAAAATTAAATTACGAATGTATTCATCAATCTGAGAAAATTCAATAAAAATATCAAGTCTTGTAAATATTGTTTTACAATTTTCTCCTTCTAAACATCTCAAACTCCATCTTAGTCCTAAGTATCCAGCCATAGAATAATCTAAATATACTTCAGACTGCCAGACTTACCCACATCAAACATATCTCAGCAGCAGAAGTTTTACCATCTTAAAATAATTTAAAGAAATCACTATCAAGGCTTTCAGAAGAAGCTGTCACTCAGGTATTCTTCCTCGACGAGAAATGCCCAAAAAAATAACGTTTTTACGAAATAACGAGTTCTGATGGAAGCGGAAAAGGGGTACATCGTCTTACACTTTTCATTTTGTTCTCATTTAATCTAATCTGCAGAATTTTCCGACGGAGAACCATCAAGTCCCATTTACTGCCACTGAAGCTTGAGAAAAGCTGTAATGTGTGTGTGAGATGCCAAGGTTCGAAAAGGCTTTTCAAGCTGCTTTCAAACTCTGCTTTTTTTTCTCTCTCCTTCTTCGTAGCGCCTCTTTTCTTGGCGTGAATGTGGAGAGACTTGTTTAGAGCCTAAATTAAGAGCCTCTGGTTTTTAATTAGTTTTGTTTTAAGTGTCGAGGGAAAAGTGCGCGCGTCGAAAGTAAGTAATCAAGTCGGTAATTATTCCAACGGTCCACACTGAAGAAAGTGTCCTTCAGCCTTCTTCTTAAAAGGAGTAAATGGGAAAAAAACTAGAGACTTCGTATTTCCTTTTAAAGTGATTTCGGTGGGCATGTTCGAAAACGTGTTAGGGTAGATAAGGAGTAGATGGAAAACTAATTTAACGATCCTGCTATTAGCATTCTATAGCACTAGTTTGCAATTTTAGTAAATGAAATCTGGAGTGCACTAATGGGCTGGCTAGAAGCTAGAACAACGGCAAAGTTAGTTACTCTTTGATCAGTGGCAATTCATAATTAAATGGTCTTCATGGAAGCGTGCATCATTATCAAAGTGCTAAAACTGATTAAAAATGATAACCATTCAACACAGGACTCCGAGACACCTTTTTGCTCAAAGCACAAAAAGTTTAAGAATCAAACGACACTCATTTTCCAATGTTATGGATGTATTTTACCATATAGAAGACAACGAAAGTAAATTTTTATCAAAATTTATAAAACATGTTTCAAAAAATTTAATTAAGATTTTGTATAACATGGTTTTATTTATGGATATAAAAGTTCTTATATAGAAATGAAATGTACATGAATAAATTAATTTTAGTATATACTTCGCAGCAAAACAAGATTTTAGTAACCAACGTCATAAAAAGTTCTTATGATTTTGGACATATAATTCTTTCCCAAAAGGTGTATAGTACAGATAATGAGTTATACAACGACCGTGAACATAGATTTAGTTCTTTCTTCCTCATATTTCGAAATAGGAAACAAGGAGAACTTCCTTATAAACCAACATCCTTGTCTGAATTTTAGAATGTATGTATACACTGACCAATGAATAACATATCCTAGATCAACAATTTAATAAATCAATTTTTTCGTGAACAACAGCTCTTATTTGCTTAGAAATTGTTCTACATACTTCTGGAACGCATTTGTTTCTTTAAAATAGCATGTATTTGTTGAAGGTTTTTGTTATTTGAAGCCCAGTAGAGTTACTGTCCTGCCAGGAAATTTGTTGGAGACAGTGTCAATCATGCTCTTAGAAGATTATGCTGAAATTGCAACGTCTTCTAGACAAGGACTGTGCGTTCTGAATCCAAGAATATATATATATATATATATATATATATATATATATATATATATATATATATATATATATATATATATATATATATATATATATATATATATATATATATATATACCGCCTCTTTCAGTCATAATACAATTCTGCTAAAAATTATACAAGACGCTTTTATTTTTAAACTCATCTGTGGTTAAATCATTGCTTGTACACGCAACTCATAAAATTTTGATAAATTTAATCCTCTAATCATACAAAAGTAATTATTTAAATACATCTGATATTATTCACAGTATATCACAAAATGCGTTGTATGAAATTCCTATTTTAAATTGGTTATGAAAAATAGAATATTTTATTCTATCATAAATAATGAATGAGTATTTTAGTTTGAATAAATTAATATTCTTAAAATATTCATCTAAAATGTTGTATATATTCAGAAAGAAAATTCAATTTTGGAAAAAGTTATAAGATAATTATTAACAAAATCCAACAACGTTATGAGAATTTTGAGATAGAATTTCTAGAAAACTGTCATATAATGATTATCTACTTAAATAGCTAATGAAAAATATTCTATTAATATTTGGTTGGAGGGAAGTATTGCAGATGATGTTTATCGTCAAAGGCGCTTCTTTTTGAAAATTTTTACACATTATTTTGCTTTAATATAAATACATTAATTTGTAGATTCGCCGAAATATTAAACTGTGCAAATAATATAGACGGTATAGATTTATAAGAAAAGCAGTGAAATATTGCTTCGGAGCTGAACTTAAATTTTTATGTTGAATAATAAAGTGAAAGGGAGAATGAATATTGTACTTGCAATGAATTCTGAAAATTCTTTTCTATAAAATATAATGAATATAAGGATTCTATATACTGACAAATAATAAATGGGTGTATTTAAGTATATGGAAAAATTTGAATCATTACACTTTTAATCTAATTAATGAAACCCTTATTAGTTAGTTAAACAAGGAGTTAAATTATTAGTTAATTTTTCCTTTGTTCTCTTACTATATCTCGTGAATATTTGACGTAAATTTTCTCTTTTTATGAAATTAGTCGAAAATAAAGTCAGTTAATTAATTTATAATTTGATAAATTTATTCCATACTCTTACATCAACAATTTATTAAATTTTATAAGTACGAAACCTTTTAACTTTCATTATTAAATTATTGTAATTTTAATCCTACTTAGAATTTACTTTGATTGTTCTATTTATACATATTTAGTATCATGCTACTAATTTAATTACAGACATAAGTAGTTAGTTTAAAATGATGATATTAAATTATATCATACTTCTGAAAAAAAAATGCATTTCAATCTATTTCTTTTATTATATGAGCAAAAATACACCTATTTAGATAATTAAAATAAATTTTATTTTCTGTCTATTATTTTTGCAATAGCAATTAAAAACTTTTTAATTTAATATAGATCAAAGAGTATTTTACCATGTTTAAACTGCATATTTATTACATAAATTATATGTTCATTTTTATCATTTTTAATTTCAGAATTGACAATTTAATAATCTAAGTTCATTTTCAGTAAAGCATTATTTAAGTAAAAAAAATTCATTTAAAGTTTAACTGTTTGTTTTTATTTAGTGAGGAACATAAATATGAATAATTATCATTGCCGTGAACAAAAATAAGAATAATGAAAGTTTTTCAGCTTTAATCTCACTGTGTACTTTTTGCAAAATTATAAACTAAATAAATTTTATTTCAATTATATACAACATAATTTTTTCCTTATATTTTCACTTAATCATTCCTTTATTTTTTCCGTTAATTCCAGAAAAATGTTATAAACTTACACTCAATTACATAAATAAAAACTTTATGAATTTGCTTATTTAAGATTAAAATAATAAGAATGAAACATTTTTTTATTTTTACCTTTTTTCATAGACCTATTTTAATTGCCTTAAAGGAGAACACCATGCATATTATATTACAGTAATTATTAGAATCTCTGTGAACTATTTTCATTTTTTGTTAGAATTTTATTTTCTCTAAAAATGTAATATAAATATTCAAAAGCAAATTATTAGTGAGATTCATGTAAATTGAAAAACTTAGAATTTAATAAGATTTATAAAATCATATTTAATGTAACTTAGAGTTACAGATATGTTTATTCTAAGTTATATAAATGCAGTATAAATATTCAAAAGCAAATTATTAATAAGACTCATTTCAATTAATGTATTAATCTTAGAATTGTATTAATCTTATTAATATTAGAATTAATAAGATTTATGTAACTTAGAATTACAAATAAGTTTATTCTAAGTTATTAGAAATTAATTTCATTAAAATGCGTAAAATGAATTACAATTTTTTATGATTCTATGTTTATTTTTGTAGTGCAATATAAAAAATATACTCTGTTTGGCAACAAAGTATAAAAAATTAAACCATTTGTTTTGAAATTTTGTATGAGAATTTCTTTACCCCGAATATTCAAATGTTTACATCTTCAAAGTCGATGAATAACAACTTTGGTGATAAATCACATTACCACTAAGCAACTAGTATTGCATAAGTTTGACACAAATTGTAGATATATTTTCATTGATAGCTTCACTGGTTTGATTTGTTGGCACAGATGCTATATAATCCAGAATGTCAAATTCTGAATTTTCTTGGCGATGAAGAAATGTTGCCAAGATGACGTATTGTATCGTGCATAATGACGTAAATACTAGGATTGCCAAATAGAACTTTCTGCTTTTCTTATAGACTTCCATATCTATGCCTGATAAAATCCTGGTTCCCAGATACATAAGAAAATCTGCCAAAAAAATCACCAAACTCAGAGTTTGGTATCCTGGATTATACGGCATTGGTGTAGATTTGCTTATCACTCATCGGTTACTTTGATGCACGAGGGCTGATTAAAGGGAAACAGCTTAAGGTAAATTGCGAAGTACTACAAACATCTATGCCTACGATGGGAAATGAAACTAAGAACTTACTTGATATTGCAGTTTTTGAGATGAATAGTCAGCAATGTCATTGCGATTTTGGCAAAAAATTCCAAATTAGACAGTTTCAAACTATAATGCAAAATAAAGGTACCATAGACTGTTGTGTCATATTTAGTAATAATAGGTTATTACTTACCCGGTAGAGATACGTCTGTTCAAATGGTACTGATAACTGCCCAGAATCTATCAGGGAATGATTATTGCAGGCAGTGAATATGTGACAAAGTCAAAAAACTATGTATGAGGCACAAATTGTCAAACTGTTGTCATCAATCTTTATTCGATGTGTTTGTGTCACACGTGTTAATCTCTACCTCTCTTGGTAGCTTTTCTTGTTGAATGCACTATAGTAGTTTCACATATTATCGATATACCGGGTAATTATAATCAAACTTCCCTATAAACATTATTCAACAGCACAAATGGTTGGACGGAATGCAGCCAAAGTTTGTATATGGGCTATACACGAAATGCTCTTCAGGAATTTAAAAAAAAATTCAGTTCCAAAATGTCCACTACAGGCTCCTTTTCGGAAAAAAAACATGAAATTTAGCACAATAATCTACCATGAGGAGTAAAAATGCATTGCTTACTCTAGTGATGTATAGCATCCTTGAAATAACGAGTCAAGTTATATGGCTCGGAAAATACATTAGAAATTATTCGTATGTGAATTTTTCTAAGACATACTAGGTTTCACAGAAAAAGAAATGTCAGATAACAACTAACAAAAATGATATGCAATCACGAGCGTAGCTTTAATTATATTCCTTAAATTAATAAAGGACATGCCACATCATATTTTCACTTTTTATTAACTTGAAACAAAATTATGCACTGCAGATATCCTAAACAACTTTGGGTATTTCACAGTAAATTACGATCACTTCAATAAGTTTAAATAATTTACACTTTAATTATTTTGTTCGTTTGATGAATAAGTGAAAAAATTATTTTTTCTTTATGATCAATTCTGAAGATGTAATTCTCTCTCCCAGGGGGCATCGTCTAGCCTTGTTGTGAAGTTCGCAGACACAGAAAAAGAAAGGCAGATGAGGCGGATGCAGCAGATGACGGGGAATATGGGTGGTCTGCTGAACCCTTTCATCTTCAACCAGTTTGGTGCTTATGGTGCATACGCACAGGTAGATCTCAATGTATGTTCACACACAGATATGTGTCTTTCCCTCTATCTCTCTCACTCTTTCTCTCTATCTTGTTATGTATGTTCTTCCTGTATGATGTTCTATCCATCTCTTTTACATTACCCACTGTGTGCCCATGAAGCAAATGTTGCATGTTCACACTTTCCTCCCTTTGACGTTGAAGTTGTAGCAATAGTATGTGTACACCGCAAGTTGTTCACAGCATACGATGGAGTTTATTATTCTAAATAGTACATTTGTACTAAACGTTGCGGTAAAACAAATCTCAATTAAAAGATTAAGAAACGCAATACAAAATGGTATATTAAATCACATTTCATAATTACATATTCTTTCTCGGATAAAATATGCTAGTTAAGACAAGTTAACAATTTTTTTTTCTGGTACGTTTTTCTATAAGCAAATATTCGTAAAGGGAATATTTATCCCTTTATTGCAAATTCTCATTACTTTAATAGTTACAAAAAAAATTCAACTTCGTCGAAACATATTTTCCATTCACTGATACTATGTCTAATCACTGAGATAATATGAATACATATGTGGCATGATTAAATTAATTTTTTATTATTTTAACACATAACATTAATTATGAGCACATCATGAGATTAAAATACAATCTTTTCTCAAATATTTATTCAATCAAATTATCTAATACATGATATATTAATTACACATTAAGTTCCCTTACTTAGAATTTGGAAATTATCTCGTTGATTAATGTGTCTAAAAATGCTTAGAATGGCATAATTAAACAAACAGGATATTTGTAATATATATATATATATATATACATATATATACATACATACATACATACATATATACATATATATATATATATATATATATATATATATATATATATATATATATATATATATATATATATATATATATATATATATATATATATATATATATATATATATATATATATATATAAAATATCCTTATAAACATAATTTTACTGTACATTTCCATTATAAGAATGAATACATGTACTCGTAACCTGTAAGAATACTTATGAAATAAATCATGTGAACTTAAAACATAAAATTTTGGTACCAGAATTTACTTTGTTATATATGAGATTCCATTAATGTATTACTTATTGTTTAATTTTACTAAAGTTGCTAATATTAAGAAAATATTAATAAAATGAAACATACAAAATGAGTAAAATGAAAAACTAAAAATATAAAACCTAAAGTGCAATCAAATTACCTTTTCAAGGGATTTTTTTTTCAAAGATGAAATTATAATTTTTAAAATAAAATAACTGTATTATAAACAAAATCTTTGTGAAACCATATCATAAAAATAACGTTTCAATGAATAATTAAAATAAGCGGAAACATTTTGTAAAAATAGTTTTAAAAAAATAACAGTCTTGTAAAGAATAAATAACCATGTCGCGTTCTATCTTAATAAATTTGAATTTCATTACACATGAAACTGAAATCACATTTTAATAATGTGAAATTCTCCCTAGATCCTATTTCATTCAAGAAAGATGCAAAGTAATACAACATAATCAAAGAAAATGTCTCGTGAAAATTCTTAATTAACACTTACCTTCGCAACAAACGGATGCCCATTTTAAAAGAAAACAAGAAGCCCTGATACTCGCATTAAAGTATCAAATGAAATGGTATTTCGGTATTGCGGAAGAATTTCCTGCTTCGCATAAGTATCGTGATTTTAAATGCGGTATAACAATAAAAATAAACAAGAAAATTATGGGGAAAAGAGAAGTTAATATAAAATTAGAATTGTGTTGGACTTTTGAAGCTGGTGAAAGATGGAAGTTAAAAATCACAACATGGTTCATTTTTAAAATTCCAGATTCTCATACCAGCTTTGTACATTAAAAGATAGGCATTTAATTAAATTGCTAAGCGAACTCTGTAAACAAACAAAATATTCAGAGACGACCAAATTGAAATTCGTACAGAAAGATTCCTGAAAAATAGCAGATATCGTAGATGTGAAATATATAATTTGGAATTTTTTTTTTTTTAAATGAGGGAAATTTCAAGAGCAGTTGATTCTAAGTATCAGCTATAGAATGTAACTAATTCAAAGTAAATGCATGATCCACATACTTCATTAGAGCTATTTGTTAGATAATAAAAATGAATTTTTCAAAATTATAACATGATTAAATGAAGCATATTCTTTTTAACTATTCCTTCATAACATATTATTTTATGATCCTTATATACCATTCAAAAATAAGTACACAAAACTTATGTAAATATCTTTTAAGAATATGATTTTTATTTATAAAGTTATACTGTTCTACTTTTAATGGTCTTAAAAATAATTATACACACATCAAATAGCTTAAAAATAATACTATAATATGAAAAATTGTAAGAACTGAAATTCATTCAACAAAAATACACATGTAAGGCACTATTGTTAATTTAATTATTTGTTAAGACCACAAAGAGAACAAAAAATTTTTACAATCAAAATATATTAAAATAATAGGATTCTAGAATTTTGTCACAATGCTTTTAATAAAAGTGCAAGATAGAATACAAGATGCAATAATATCAAAATTATATAAATTAAAGTAATATTAAAAAATACTCAAGTATTTTTTAACAGAACCATATAAATGGGTCATTGAATTAACATCAAAAAGCGTAAGATTAATCTCTTAAGTAAGATTTTAAATTCTCACTTAAAAACTTATTCTGAGAGCAGTTATATCCCCCTAAATGAGTTATAAAAAATTGTATATCAGTATATAAGCAAACATGAAAAGAATAAATAGGTGGTAGGATGATTATTTTGACGTGTATAAAAGACATCACACGTGAGCTAGTTATTCATTTCTCTTTGTTAGAAGTCATGATTGAAAGAAAAATATGATATCCATTTCCGATGTTAGTGCTAATTTCTTAATTTTAGCCTGTGAGTGCAAAATGTTTTTACGATATCGTTTGATTGTATACGATCATATTTTGGACAGTTTAGTATTTCAAAGTTGAGCAGAATTTTATTCAACTTCCAACAGCAACAATAGTGTCGAAGGTAGAGATTACGCCTTTAAGATAACGCTAAAGACGAACCTTCTCTGCTAAAGTATGCCTGAACCAGTTGAAACCAACAACATACTGTAAGAGGATCATTATCTATATTTTTTCTCATCATTGTTTTATTACATTGAGTATTTCACATACATGTCCGCTTTTTCAAAGATATAGTGCATCCGAGTTTTTCATTTAAAGAAGCCAATGCACGCAAACATGATCAACTGCCCTGAGATACTGAAATAAAGTAAAATTTTCAATGTATTATATGATCTACATATTCATCAGATTTAAATCATTGGAATATATTCAACAGATGTTCTTTAGAATGTATTAAACAGATGTATTGTTCAAAGAAATCATCATCCTTATCAAGTTATACAAGAAATCAAAATCATACTGAGATACAAGTGGGATAGAATCTTTGGAACACTCTTTAACGGTTTAATGTGAGGAGCTTGCAAAACCAATACTATTTGTATATATAATCATTTATACAACAACAGACCAAGGTGTGTCAAAATCTTTTGACTCTAATGTTTTCAACATCTCGAAAAAGACTCTCTCTTTTTCAACTATGAAAGCATTTTTTGTTTATGTTTTAAAGTTAATTACTAATAACAAGAGATAAAATTTGATGAATGATAAAAATTAAAGCCAAATTATTGGAAATAAATACTTCCTGTAATTTTTTCCACTATTTATGATGCATATTAGAAAATTAGGAACACGATTAAAATTAAATAGTGAATATAAAAATATGTTAATCTTCAAAAAATATTTATTTTACTCTAAAGCGATTAGCAGAAATCGTTTCTCAATCAGAAGATATGATTTCAGGAAAAGTTATATAACTATACATATAAATTAACCACCTATTTTTATGAAACTGAAATTAAGCCACAATAGTATGTGATACACAGTAACTGATTCCAATATAAGAAAATTTAACATGCAATTTTTTTAATGCTAACTTGATACAATTTAAATTTTGTGACGTCATTATAATTAAATATTATTTTAGTACAAATCTGTATGAAAAAAATTTCAATAATTATTTTCTATTTAATGCTTTAGTTATAAATAACTAAAGCATTATTTCAATTCAATAAAAAACTCGCGCATTTTAAGCTATTATTTTAATTCTGTTTTTTAAATATTGATTTTAGCTTTTAATAATTTATGAATTAATACATATTACACACATAAGAGATCTGATAGTATTAAAAGATTATATACCCATGACCACAGAAAGATATTTTACATAACCAAGTTTATTATTATATTCTATGTTCTCTAAAATTTGCTGATCGATCCAACTCCTCGGTATAATAGCAATAAGATAATTCTAACAACTCAATGAGAATTTACTAAATTACTTTTTAAACGTAATTTAATGTGTAATATATATGCTACTTTATAATCAGGTTATAATTTTATATATGTGCTCTCTAAATCATTCACATTATGCTTCTTCACAACACAATTTTATCAGAATACCACAACTCAATCATACTGATTTTAAATTCCCAACAAAGTGGAGCTTCAATTTTCAGAAAAGTTTAAGTTTTGTTTTACTAGAACCGGGAAATTAAAACAAAACTGGGGCCTTAATAGTGATAGCCTATCCGATGCCAAAGCTGTTTCCTAAATGCATTATTAATTTCTAAAATCCCTCTCCAACAGACGAAGCCCAGCTGTTGCCTGCCGAACCTTACCACCACACAAATGGGAGGGCAACCCTTTTCCAAGAATATGTGTGTATTTTTCATCTCGACAGTACATTATTTATCAAACAAAGGATGAAAGACGAGGAAAAAATTACGGAAACCCTTCTCTTATATTCCCGAAACTACACACTTCTCTGCCTTTTTCTTTGCTTCTTTTTTTTTTCTTTACTTTTTTTTTCTTTTCTCGCCTCAATTTTATAAACCTAAAGGGGAAAATTTTTATTCCTGTTATATAATAAAGTGTCAGAAACAACATAAATTATCAAGCTCATCGGAGAAACCTAGCATCGTTCTCTTCTTCTTTTTTTTTTTTATTTATCTTCATTACTTTTTTATTCCATTGGACCCTCGTATGCTTAACAATATGAAAACTAAGCTTCTTCCTCGGTTTGATTAATAACAGTCTTGGCGCGAACTTCAATGGCTTTTGGCGAAAATAACCATTCTTGGTGATAAACGGTGTGTGTGAGGGGGCTGAGGAAGGGTTTCCTTTTTTAAACAGTGCGTATTGTTCTTTTGTATAAGAAAAACGAGCACTTATATTTCATTGATAGTGTTAAAAGCCTCAGATTAAATAATGATTATAATAAAACGCACAGTAATGACTTTTATGGGAAAAAATTAGGTTTCTTTCGAAAACTTTACTATTGCTATTATGAGTGTTTATATTTAGCAAGAAATGAATCCCTGCAATTTCTTCATTTATCCTTTGTAATAATATTTTTATCGTCTTTTGATATTTTGGCCTTATGATACGTTTTCTGCCGAGAATTCACATTGTATAGAACTAAATGCTATATTAAAGGTAACATACATTATTATATTGTTATCCACAATATCATACAATAAAAGTTAAGCTATTCCCCCAAAGAAAAAAATTTTAATTCACTATATGTAGAATAAATAATATTCTATTGTAAACAGGGAGTAATTTGCTATAAGAAATTTTCTGCCCGCCTATTTTTATTTGGCAATAAAAATAAACTAAAAGTCAAGTAAAACGATAATTTCTACCGTATGAAGAAAATTTGCACATTAAATGCATATTGTATCAGAATATATATTTGTCTAGTATTATGGAATAAAATCTCTGTAAAAAAGATTTAATTTTTATTCCATTTTCTGGATTCATCCAGACTAACATACAACTAATGTCTGTTTAGAAAAAATATTTTCTCATAAAGTTAAATAAAATTTTAGTTTTCTATTTATTCATATTGTTTTTTGTAATAGAACTTTTATTATTTTTCAGACTATAAATGCTCCTAATTTTCATTTGTTTGCCTGGAAACATTTATTCAATCTTATATACATAATTACATCCAGTAGGAATCCACCATCATTTTGTCCCAAAACATATTTTGCAGTGATTTCCCTAACACTGTTCGTCCAATATGAATAACACATACTGCATTTCATCTTGTATATAAGCTATTCACTGTCTGCGTACAGATAAAAGCTCCTATGCATTTTATTTTCCCCATTAGAATTACTCTGGATGAATGATTACCACTTGTACTGATTCTCGCTTTCATGTGTTCTAGTTCATGCAACAGCAAGCCGCCCTGATGGCTGCAGCGGCACAAGGGGGTTACGTGAATCCGATGGCTGCGCTGGCCATCGCACAGCTGCCTCAGATGACGACGGTCCCTAATGGACTTGCGAACCCTGCCATAACCCCAACCTCAGGTAAGTTCCACTGTTAATTCCTAACTGCGACCGAATTAAAGTTCTCTCCCTCTCTGGGAATATTCTGGTTTTCCACTATTGCAATATAGTCTTTTAGAATAGTCCTTTCGCAGGGGGAGACCTCTCAAAAGCTTTACAATAGCTTTCAAAAGGTGGAAAATTCCTTGTGCAATATCAGAGTAATGCAATGGAATGTAAAAAAAATCTTTCCTAAACATGATTTTAATATTTTAAATTGTTGATTTGACATATTTTTGACTTTTTTTCTAAACGCCATTATTAACATCATCCATTTATAAAAATTGATAAAACATTATATCATATCTAGAAACTAACTCACTTGGACAACCATTGTCCAAGTGAGTTAGTTCAATAGATTTCATAAATTCTAAATTGCTTTTATTTTGGAATAACCAAATTTCCAAGAAATATTTTGAAAGGATAAGTTATGAATGCACAGCGAAAAATTTATAAATCAAGCATTGTTTATAAAACAAAAATATATTCCAAAAGTTAGAATTTGAAAGCATAATTTTTGTTATACAAAACATAATTAAAAACAAACCTGTTTTTTATATTTATTTTTTGTTTGTATAATGCACTCGATTGTCTTTATAATATTAGTTTAAGTTAACACATGTCGCAGAAAAGTTTTTCATAAACCGATTTCAATATTACAAAATGTGTAAAATTTTATTTCTTCGGTTAAACTTAGTAAATATTGAGAAACAAAACATTTTTGTTTCTCAATACTCCACTCTCAATACCTTTTTCTAAATTAATCATTTTTATCATTGACACTCTCAACCAACAATATAGGAATATTTTAAAAAGATATTACACTTTTTAATTAAAATAATCTATATTTATTATAAAAGAACCATATCTTAAATGATATTTTTTGCCAAGGATACGAATCATTTGATGTAGTATTTCGTTAAAAAATGTATATATTTTGTCATAATTAAGAGGAAGAAAAAATTCTTAATTATATATAACAAAATATATACATTTAAATCTTTTATTACTTAATTATAAATTCTTAATTACTTTTTATTCAAAATTTTTATTATTAAAAATTTTTTCTTGAAGGAATGAATAAATATAATTTCATTAGTAGCTTTAAATAGTATATCGAAAAAATTATAGTAAAAATTGTTTACCAAGAAATATAAAGTTAGAATTTCTTCTTCCTAAGCAAAAAAGTTGTATTAAAGGAAATTCGTCTAGAATAAAAATAAGTAAATTCAAAAATAAAAAGTAAATTGATCCTTAAATAAGAAAATCCATATGCAATTAAATATGAATTTAGTCTAGTTATTCCATTATGAATTTATATAAATATCATGTTTTAATTAATTAATCATTACTGAGAATATTCTAAAACACTTTCTTATTGGTAAAATAATGTATTTATTCATTCAAAATATGCACCTTACATTTTATTTAAATAAAAACTTAGATTCAATTAGAATTACGTTCCTATGAATTAGCAGTAACTATCTTCTAACAATTACAAGATAAAGCTTGTAATTTTGGAAAAGTAGTTAGGCGAGCTTTAACTGCTACTCTGAATCATAAAGCGTCGAGATTATATAATCAGCAGCAAAGGAGAGACAATTATAAAACTATAATTAGCTTTCTCTGTATATATATATATACGCGCATATATATATATATATATATATATATATATATATATATATATATATATATATATATATATATATATATATATATATGTATATATGCATATATATATATATATATACATATATATATATATATATATATATATATATATATATATATATATATATATATATATATATATATATATATATATATATATATATATATATATATATATATATATATATATATATATATATATATATATATATATATATATATATATATATATATATATATATATATATATATATATATATATATATATATATATATATATATATATATATATATATATATATATATATATATATATATATATATATATATATATATATATATACATATATATATATATATATATATATATATATATATATATATATATATATATATATATATATATATATATATATTATATATATATATATATACAAGCTTTCTTTTTATCAGAGAAATTTATTGCCCCTTTGAACTTTTTCACGCATTCCGGACAATAAATTCTTACTATTTCCCTATTATAATGCAACGTATTGACTTATAAAGATTTGCAAAATGTACAGAAACTTTAAGCCTTGTACTGTGAGTAAGTTTACAATAAATATTCTTAGACTTCATAAATATTCAGGTGCAGTTAATTAGATTCAGTTTTATTTTTGAGATGATTCTTCAAATGTATAATTCTTTCTTAATTTAAAAGTCATAAATATGACGATATATATAATAATAATACTATGAATGACAAAGATCACCAAGAAATATTATGTAATATTAATATAAATCACCAAGAAATATTATGTTTAAGATTGTTATCACATTGCTTAGAATAGATTTATAATCAAATGTTTTAAAATAATTGAAAAATTAAATTTTGATATTTTTATTAATTTTTTTATTTTTTATCAAAAACAATCTGATTTTTTATCAAAAATATCCTATTAAAATAGTATTTATAAATAAAATTATAGTATCATTAATTAGAGAGTTTCCTATACTATACTGTATATCAGTTTATCTTGAAACTCTATATAACTCCTCCAAAAAATATATTTCTCTTATACTTTTATTAAAAATCAAAGATTTAATTAACTACAATATAAGCATATCACACTTGCAAACTTAACTTAAGCTTAAATGGTTTTTTTCACCAATTTTTTAATGTAGATGAATATATATTATTCTATTATATCAAAATTGTTAATAAATTATATTTTCACTGTCAAAATACAATTTTGTAAAATCATAAATTATTCTGATGTAAGTAGAGGAAGGTGTTGAATTAAAACAAGTATTCAACAAGTATTAACAAAACTTCAGAAAATTTTGTGGTAGATAACTGAATTTTTTAAAACAAGTAAAAAATATTTGTATAATATTACGAAGATTGTTCTAAACAAGTTAATATGAGTATGATTATTTTACAAATTCTTATCTTTGCTAGTTGTTTTCCTTAAAACCTTTATCTCTATGTTTTCTCAAAAATCTAACATTTAAAAATAGCGTTCTAAGTATGATAATAAAATGAAGATGATCATGATAAGAATTTATCATTATTTAAATTTTATTTTCACATTCTTTTTGCTTCTGCAAACTTATCGTTTTAATTTATGAACACATTACCCTTTTCCACCTAGCTTTGTCTGTAGAATTTTGAACAATGTTTCTTTATCATCAACTACAGATTTTTAATTATTTTTCTTCATCAGGGAAGACTAATGTTATTGAAATGCGTAAAATAATCTAGAGTAATTATTTTATCTAGAGCAATATCACAATTAATTTAGAGAAATATCACAATACTCTGAAAGGAAGCATATAAATGGTAAAGAAATGCATCATCGTCTTTTTAAATTTTAAAGAAAGTATCCTGCATCATATTTCCCATTTGTATTTCCATAGAGATAAATTTTTATGTTCAAAGTATAAAGCAATTTGAATGTAAATTCATAGGCCTTAGAAACAAAAGACCTCACCTAAGCCTAAAAAAAATTTTCCACAAGATGCCTGATATGAAAGTCTAAACCAGCTAAAACGAATGCTTACCGTAAACACCTCTTTAGACTCTTTTCACCTTTCGAAAGATGAGTTAGTCTCGCTTTGTACTCATAAAAGAGATAGAATTTTTTCACTTGCCGTTTGGCGATAAATGGTTGGCGCATTCGATTGTAAAGCTATGCTAGAGGCAAGATTAAAAGGAAAAAATGATGCGCTTAAGAGATCTATACACGTTTACTCAACTAATGATGCAGACAGGAACCCAGAGACAATGATTCTGCACCGGAGTTGTTCCAGGTCTCCAGTTACAATCTGGGCATTACGGTAAACATATGGTGATTGCCACCCGTCTTTTATGTCTCGAAGCGAGATCTCCTTGTTTTTATGGAGGGACTCCCACGGCGGAGACAAAGAAAGGATATTAAGGAATTTCTTCCTTACAAGATGACGTACGAGTGTTATGTCTGGAAAGAATGGGCTCTGCTGCTGCGTAAGCGAAACTTGATTATTGCTATTTATTCTTCCGTATTCTTCTTGACAGGGTATTTTTGTTCACCTGTGTTGTAGTCACCTAAATATAGTGTAACAAAATCTAAGCGTGAAGCTCTATTAAATAAAAGAGAAGACAGAGCTGTATTTTATCCGGTAACTCGAAGACTAGTGAACTACAGCAAGTTACCAAAACCTATCATTAACTAAATAGACAGATCATATTTACGGAATAGAAATCAGATTCTATTCTTAAGAAGTCTCTAGATCTTTCTTTATGTGAAAAATCTTAAAAAGTTGTTATACATATAGACATATATATATATATATATATATATATATATATATATATATATATATATATATATATATATATATATATATATATATATATATATATATATATATTTCTAAAACAGTCTGTAAATGAGAATTCACGCAGAAAGAAACAAAATCCGCACTTGAGAAGAAATTTAAATTTGTTTTGTATTTCATGACTGAGAATTCCGAATTCAAATTTCCTATAAAATTTAAATATATTTTGTTCTAAATATATAAATCGCGACATTTATTTATGCTATTCATAGTAATATAAAAGAATAAATTCATACATAGAATTTAATAAGAATCGTATATTTATTAAAACACTAAAATAACAACGTATTCTAAAAACACTAAAATATCGTTCTTCAACAATTATTAATATTAACACTGGAATAAATTTACACTACTAACCAAGCAACAAATCCAAATCAATCACCAAATCAGTTCAAAAATTATGATGACACCACTAGAGTGAATCAAATCAAAGCTAGGTGCAAAACTTTCATTTTGCAGCTACAATCTTTCTTCACTTGTTAAATAAACGAAGAAAACATTTATAAGTGAGTTTATTACCAATTGTTTACTCACTTCGTTTTTGTTTTCGCTTAATTTATCACAACTTCTTTAATTTGAGATACCTAAGCAAGGATTTTTACTTAACATTTTTCCTTCTTTGAATCAAAGTAATAGTAACACTAGTGACACTTTTAAATAAAAGTTTTTAAAATCGAGAAAAATTTATTAAATTTAGCATTTATGTTTAAAATAAATGATCTGACATTTGTAATTAACATAATTTTTTATGTTATTCACTTTCCAATTGATAAAAAAAATGGCTAGTAATTTATGACTTAATAAATAGTCAAGAACTACTGATTTCGTATCTTATTAATAATTTAGCTGCTATTCAATGAAAACGCCCTGCGTTTTCAACACGTAAGCATAAATTAAATTATACTATAAAATGTGTCTTATACAGATGTAAATTTACCCAAATGAAGGAATTAATTATAAAAGAGTACTTTATTGTGTAGTAGGGAAATATATTAAATAAAAGAACTAGTATTTTTTTATTTATCATGCAATGAATTTAATTGTGGCAGTTATTTTTAAGAGGGTTTTTATATGCAAATGGAACCTTCAAAAATATTCCTTGTTGAAGTATTATCTAATTCTCTTTTTATGCAAATGGTTTACATATTTAATGATTTCTATTAGGTATGTTTTATGATTTCTATTATGAAGCTTCTTTAATTTTAAATAAAAAATTTTCTTAAAATTAAAGGAGCTTTAGCTCTTAATGCCTATTCATCGGTGATAAAAAAAAGTATGAAAGAGCTGTGTACAGAGATTCATTTTAATTGTTTCAAACTTATATTTTTAAAAAACAGATCTATATCCTTGTAACATTCAAACGAAATATTGATCTAAATGTTTATAAAACAAAATTTATTCTCACGAATGGTTATGTCTACTAGTAAACCAAGCTTTATAATCTTATAAAACACAAATTAACCAAACGTGAAATTCTATGCTGGTTGTTTTTCTTTGTGAATACAATAGTGCCATAAAAGTGCAAATTGAGTTGTAATATTTTCAAATCATTGCATCTCATTGGTTAAACAAATGCCTCGGTTTCGCTATTTCAACTCAAATTGAGAAATGAAAACTCTGAAGTTCTATTACAGACTATCGATTGTCCTCTTCACCAAGTATAAATTAAATAAGCACCTCGTAATATTTCATCTCGCATTTTCTTAAATTAATCATTGCAGGGGACCTCACGATAATTGTTGCAGGATTACACCAGCTCTCCTATCTAACTCTCAATTTTAAATCTACACTCGCAGTGCACCCTCCGGGGAAGAGCGAGTCCAGATATTTAGCTCAAAACATGGAAGAGACAATGCATCGGGGGGATATAATTCTATTCAAAATCGAAACTGCTCGCTCAACCAATACATCTTAAACCTCGGGAACATTTCCTTTAGTCTCGGCTCCCGAACATTATCATCTGTAAATCACTTAGGAGTCGGGCGGGGGTGGAGTGGGAGGCTGGGATGGGTATATATATCAAATGGTGAGTGGAAAGAGAGGATATTTGAAGCGAATGACCAAAGAAGGGTGGTATGGGGGTAGAGATGGATAGAATTCGATAATTTCTGTTGGACATATGATGGACATCAATTTGCTAGGTACGCTGGCCACGTAAACTGATTATTCATTAAGCTTAGAAAGGATGACAGCAACCGTTATGTGTCATTGGCAAGCTCAACGCGGTATTAATGTAATTAATAAAGCTTCCCCTTTAATGGGGCTCGGTCAATCAACTGGCGAGGGGACGGATGAGTTGGCGTTATGCAGCTTATTCATCTGCGGAATTCCTTTTAGAGGGATCCTGTTTCCTGGAATAGCATCAGCGTCTGCTAAAAAAAAAAAGAAAGAAAAGAAGGGAAAGCACAAAGCAGGATTACTGTTCAGTTTACAGAGATTTTTCCAAAAGGATTAAAAAGCTTTTATAAAGTTTTTATTTTAAGTGCATTTGAATGGGGGAAATAGGAAAAAATGTATGGTTAATTCAAATGAAGAGTAAAGTGTGTAAAATTTTAAGATAAAGTACCTTGGTTTGGTTTGTCGCTCAACGGTCATTTTTTGCACACGAAGACTAATTAGACAGGGACCTACGGTTTAAAGTGGATTCCGAACCACTACAAACATCCATGCCAAAGGTGGGATTCGAACCCACGAACTGTTGAACCGAAGGCAAGAGCGCTAACCATTCGGCTGCCAGCTCGGCAAGATAAAGTACTAGTGTTATGAAAAAATATGTGATTTTAATCCATGAAAAAACAGTTTTAGATTTATAGTAAAATACCTAATTTTATTATAAATCTAAAATTATCTTTGTTTTCAGAAGTTATACAGTTGTTTAGTATACTAATAAATTTAACGATATATATATACTTGTTTAACATGATGAAATCTTTATTTATTTAGGAATCTAAATAATCATTTTCTTTAAGCTGCCATATGCATTTTTTTGAAGAGAAATCTCTTTACCAGGGAATATAATATATTCACAAGCTTTGAATCCTAATTTTACTGACAATATTTGCACACATTTCCAAGTACTTTCTGCTCATTTTGTATGTATACAGTAAAATAATATTTTTTTAAACTTAAATAAGCGCCGCACATTGGTAGAAACTCTGCTATGCTAAAATTTTAGTTTTAAAACATGTAAATACCACGACACATTTCTTCAAAAAATCAAAGTAATTGCCATTCATTTTAACTTTCTATGAATTGAATTAATTTTAATGAACACATAAATAATTTATTTATTTTGTAATGCATAGTATTATTGTGGTCTTTTGAGTCAAAGTATGATATTATTACAATACATATTATTATGGTAATTTTTCTAATTATTTTTGCACTTTTTAAATGTATTATGTAGGCAACATTTAAGTCTTATTAAGTTATAAATACTCATATGCAATGCAAAGGAAATTCTTAAAATAAAACTAATCTTCTATAAATATAATTGTTTATTTAGTGAAAGGTAGTGTAACATGCATTTAATGATATTCATCAACCCAACTTTTTGGTCCGTGGAATATTTTGAGGTCAACAAAATGCACTATTTTGATTTGCGTGCATAGGAACTATTTTGATAAAGCTTGTGTCCGAAGATTTGGCTTCAGATTCATTTGTAGCCAAAAGAATCTTTTGTAGCAAAGTAGCGTTACCTGTACTGCATCGAAAGCTGTAAGAAGGATAGATTGTTTTTTCGTTTCTATATATGATAATATGAGGACAACATTGTATCAAATTCATGAGTAACATATACATTCTACAAAATTGAAATGACTCTTTGTTTCATTCTAATGATATCGCCAAACTTCTTTTTGGCGGAATTTAAATGTCACAATAATACGCCAATTTAAAATTTCCATGTAAATAAATTTGTGACATTTTCACTCATTTTTATTAAAACAAAAATTGAATAAAATTCGCAATTAAAATAAGGAAAAAATAGATAGATACTTTGAATCTTAGTTTTTATTCAAACTTTTTAATTACATTTCTTTTCTAGAAATACTAACAACTATTTAAAAAAAAATTTCTACAAATTAAAAAATGGTCTTTTTTAAATTTACATTATAAATGTAATTAATAGAAAATAAATTAATTTATGTAATATGATCATTATGTTCAATAAAATAATAAGTTTAGCAATATATTTATTCATAAACATAAGGTTGTTGAAGAAATTCTAATTAAGTTTTAAGGGTTGCAGTTGAGCTTAGCTATGAACAAGTGATTATGATGTCATTATCCCAGAAGTAAAGATTAGACATACATATTTCTCTAATTTTGAATAAAGCGACGTTGCTCACATAATTTTTTCTGAATAAATGACACATTTGTAACTACCACTTCAGTTTTATTTTAGTATTCTCCTTAAGTGTAGAACATATTATTTCTCCTAATTAAATTTAAAATTGTATTCATTTTCTTCAAAATGATGTTAAAAATTTCATATTTTAACATGTTTAATATAACCTTTCTTACAACCTATAAAACAAGAATACTTTACATTTTCTTCATATTGGAGAATAATTAACTGTTTTTTTTTATCAAAAAACATTCCGAGCAATTCATTAGGAAAAATGAAAAATGATTGAAATAAAATCTATTTAGCATTACAATTAATATAATTTTCAAATTTTTTATGGGTGTATAAATTCAATTGCATTTATGTTGCCATTGGTAAAAAAGGACATATTTATTTTTACATTTTTTAGTTATTTGTGCATTGAAAATTTTGTTATTAATCAATTTATTTTATAGCAAACAGCTGAAGCATTAGATTGCATAATATATTTAAAAAAAAAGCTGCATTATTTGTGGCACGGTGAGTTATGCAATAATTGCCTGCATGCTTAGATGTTTTTTTATGTTTAGATGTAATATTCTTTATAGCATTATGTAAGTGTGTACCTGTCGATGTTGCACTGGTGTTATTAGCTTTGCTTCATTTGATGTTTTCAGCTTTGCTTTATTTATGTCCTCGAACCAGGAAGCCTACAACAATCTCACTTGCTATAAGTAGTTACCGCATTTGCTGCCCTTTCAGATAAACTACTTTGGAAAACAGCAGAACACATAGTGCTTTTATTAAATCTTAAAAATAGAAAGAAAAATTAGTGCATGTTTATAGATTATTTAGAATAAAATAGGCTAGAACCATTAGCTCAAGCTCAATTATTAGTAAATAATAATAATAAAAAATTAGTGCATTATTTTTATTTATTATCAATTAGTGCTTTGATTTTATTTATAATGACAATTTTAACACATGAGAACAGCTAAAAGAAATTTTGACAAATAAACGAAGAAAAATTAAAGGGAGGGTTTTGATTTAATGAAAATATATTACATATAAAATATAAATTTTTATTAACTTCATTTAATCCCGTTATTTATATACTTAAATACGTTAAATTTATTATTTTGAAATTTAATTCTTTACGAATAAATTTTAAATTTACAAATGAAGTTTGTTAAACTTTTATATATATATCCTAATCGTCCTACCATATAATTGCAATGAAAGCAAATGCGGTAATAATTATATATAAATCTTAATGTCTTGAGCAGAATGATTTTCAACTTTTCAAAGCTAAATTAAGTTAAATTTTATTTAAAGGATATGACTATAATAGAATGATTTTACTGGTAGTTAATATCAAAGCAATCCGAATTTTCATAAAAATTAAACATTTCAACAAATGCAACTAATTTTGAATCTCCTGATTAACTAAATCAGTTGGTTTTATTATGAATCAGATTCTAAAATAGCCTGATTGAGTAATAAAGCCACTTTAGAGCAATACTTTGAATCAATAGCTTTAAATGATGCAGTATCTATTTTGTTATAAAATTTTCTAGTTATACAAGCTTTAAAAAGAATAATTAATGATTGAGAAAAAATATAAAAATGGTTTTCGACCAAATTAAACTCTGCATCGATTAGCTAAAATAGATCAAAACAAAATGTCTGCTCAAGGCGTTAGGACACAAACGGACGTTCGAATTGACCCTAGGCTTTCTGTTATAGGTACGGGGACGCAGAGTGTGAATGGAGCTATCCCTAATTTGCCTTCCCCCACTATGCCCACCTTTAGTCACGTGCCTCAAGCTAATGGTCAAGCCGGAGAAGTATACACCAATGGATTACCCCATTACCCGGGTAAGTATACGTTCAACCTCCTCCTATCAACCTTCAACTTGCTTTCGATGTTGATCTATGTTACGAATATTCTTAAATTTTGATATTTTATGGCTAATTAGATGTTCTAGACTGATCTATGTTGCCATGGCTGATTGTTCTTTTGAGCTTGGCTGTACTGTTCGTTGTTTATTGTAACCGTAATTATTTTTTTTAATTCCAAAAAGCTTGGATTTATGCATTTTCATTTGTAAGTAAGAAAATAATACCTGTAAAACATTTCAGTTGAATGCATTACGTAACAAACTATTATTGTTAAATTTTGAAGATGAATATCACGTCCAAACCAGCTTGTACTGAGACTTTGAAATATCATAACGAAGATATTAGCTTTTCAGCAGCGAGTGGTAATATTGAAGTTAATAGCATGTATGAAGCTTATTTGCCAAAAGTGCTATTATTCATATAATTATTAAATCGAAATATTGTAAGAACGATCCTTATATATCATTTCAAAACAAGATACTATTGTAACATTTGATATATAAAATTAATTTTTGAATATTGAGAAAGGTGATAATTCATTTATTTATTCATTTATTATTATTTTTTGCAACTTTGTTAAGAATTCTTAACACAAATAAAAGATTCACTTTAATGTCATAGAAAAATTAATCTTCCAGAAGAAAGGATATGCTTCGAAATCAGACAAAAGATATGATAATATGTACTATTCGATAATCGTTCATATCATTTTTAATTTTCTTAAAGAATTGAATGATTTAAAGAATTAGAAAATTTGTAAAAGCTAGTGTCTTATTAAAAACGAATTAACGCTTTGATTACTTCATATTTAGCTTCCCACTAATCTTTCTTTTATATTATAAAAATTTATTTTCAGAATGATGAAGTACACTTAATGAAAAGGATAACTTCAAAAATTTTCTTTATTGTTTTAGAGACAATCATAACACACAAATCTTCAACATCAGTTAAACTTAAAAACTTAATAATTTTTTTTTCCTATATGATTGCTCTGCTTGGTAGAATAGCTTTCATAAGAAATGAAATTTTTGTGGATGATCGTGTCACGTGAAATAACTGCAACCATCATACATTCCTAAAAATTATCAAAAAGTATCTAAATTCTAATATATGATCCAAATTCCAAAATCTTTTATCTCATTCCAAAGTACCATCTAAATTTGAGAGAAGTCGTGAAATTTTATCAGCCACACTTCAAAGTATTTTCAAATAATTTTTTTAAATAATTTTTTAAAAAAAAATCATATGCGACCATTTTAAAAATTTTGCGCCATTTTGGCTTTCAAAATAATTTTCTCTTCTATGCGCTTTTGAAGTATTAACTTATTCCTCAACAAGAAATATCCTTCGCCAAACGACATCGTTATCCTTCCATAATGACACCTCAACTCGACTTACTTCCTAGTCTCGTTAAATCTCGCGATATTCAGCGAAGCTCCGAACATTGACACGCCATTAGGTAAATTTCCTTTTTCCTAAGTGCTCACAGAGCGACGGCATTTTCTAGAAGTTTTCGATATGGAAAAGCTCATCTGGAGAAATGTTCTTGGGATTACGGTTTTCGCATAATTTTGCTTTTAATCACTGTAGACGTATTTTGAAATCGGAAGGAATAAATATTTTTCGCCTCGCATTGTGAGACACGAGAAGGGTATTAAAAATTCCCAATACTAACTGATCACGCCAAGTCATTTTAATGGAAAATATTTAATCGTATTCCTTTTGAGTGAGCAGAAAGTCATTTCGAATTTCCTCTTGTTTTAACTAATTTCAACAAACAAACAATACATAAAGGGTATTAAAACTTTGGAATAAAAGTCTCCCTTTTAAGTAATTTACGAACCTAGTCATCCAAACTAATATAGGGAATAAAAAAATCATTTCTTTTCCTCTAAAAGCAATGTTGCTGTAATGTAAGTTAAACTTATTTTTAAATAATCATTTTTGTTTGAATGCTTCAGATTGAATTTTGCTTAGCCACGCCAACGAGAATTCTCATTATTGTTGAAACCTAATCATTACAAAAATAATTTTAAAAAATAGCTGCTGCATGACATAAATATAGATCTATATACTCGATAATGTATTTTTAAAGTTAGAAATAAAAATTTGATACATAAATTTCAGCAATATTCATTTTAAATTAATTACATATAATACATTTTTTAATTTTATTTTCTCAGTAATTCATCTCACACAATATTTATGCTTGTAATATTTCGCAATAAACTTGGCTTCTTGATAGTAAAACTGAGTGAGAATTCATTTTTATTTAAATCAGATAGTTTCTCATTTATACATAAATTATTAAGGATTTTATAATACGAAAATGCTTTCATTTAATGTTAAATTAAACTTTTATTTCTTCATAATAACACACCTAATTAAGATAATTAAACATCAATTAGTTGAGTAATTTCTGAACATTTTTACAATACACATGCGATTTTGCCAAAATCAGTGTTTCCATTTAATTAAACAACCCTCTTAGAGTCCCCTGTAGCGCAACCCAATTACCAAAATGTAACTTCATATTAAGTAAACATAACTTAAACTAAATAACAAAAAAAATAAATCCTCAAAAAAAATATTAACATTTTTTTCAAAGCAAAAAAGCATTGTTTTTTCTTTTATATTACTAAGAAGAATAAGTAAATGTATATTAACATATTTCGTAAGCGTTTTATCTGATCTTATCAATTCTCTGAGATTATTTACTGCCAAACATCATTAGATCTCCTCTAGTAAGAAATTTGGAAATGAAACTTGATAATAAAAATTATTTTTCTTCCCATTTATCTTCAGTCGAATAGGTATAATAAAAGTGTTATTACAATAATTAAATTAATTAGCAGGGTTAACATATTCAAAATATATTTTCGTAAAAATTAATTTTAAGAAAGAATTCTAAAAAAAAAAATTCAATTTTAAGTAAATAAGTTTTATTCTCCTTAAGGTTTTTATTCGTTTTCTTACATTTGAGTTCATATTGAAGTATAAGAAGACAATAAAATTTACGCGAATATGGAACAAAATAAGGAATTCAATCGGACAAGGAATAATTTGAGACTGAATGGGTCTTGATATTATACTCATGAGCTTTGTGCTTGGTCCCTCAATTTTTGAAAAATTTCCTTCCTATCTCAATGCGACCTGCTTTCATGAAATTTTACCCTTGGGAGCCACTGTGCTGGTTACAACGTGCCTAGTACGCTGATTTGAACTTTGAACTTGAGAAACCTGGTAGCTACAAGTTGCCTCATTCTCGCCATAAACTCTAGGCATTATTTATGCTTTTGCAGTGCTTTTATAAGTAAAAGAGACAATAGTCCTCCTTAATATCATTTATTGCTCTGCAACTAGACTTAAAAGATTTCACAGTTATAAGTGAGAAATAAAAGATTATATTTTTTTCATTGTATGAAAGAAGATTGGAATATGTATTTTATCAAACAATTTGGCAAAAGTATTATGGGTATGGCATCAAGAAATAAGATAAAAACTTTAATTAAAATATTATGAAGTATCTTGTGTGGGTCTTTAAATATTATTAATAACTACAAAATTGGTATTTTTATTAAATTCATCATGAAATTATGATTTTTTATTTGAAAAAAAAGCAATTTTTATGCTTTTTAACAGAACAAGAAAAAACTTGTAATAAATTTCTAATTTTTGATTATCGATCATTATTTTTTTATTTATTTTAAAACTATAATGATAAATTCTGAATTGTTGCCTGCAAATTCTTTTCCATTCCAATATCTAGCTAACCTTAATTCATTCTAAAATTGTAAGTGAGAGTGGTTAATATAATCCAGGCTATTTGTCAAATTAATAATATGTTTTTATTTTATAACATCATTTTTTAGTTCAATATCATGATTTTTTTAGATTTTGTTCTTTCAATATATAAAGAAAATTCAAAAAAATAATGTCCAATAGCAACTAAATCTATTAAAAATAGTTCTTTTAGAATAGAACTAACTAGAATAACTTGTATTTAATTATGACTTTCTTTATTTGCTTATGTAACAAAAATTAGTTCAATAATCATGGCAAATCGTAATTTGCATAGCATTTTAGGACTTTATTTGAATTGAATATATATGAAAATTATTTCTACTTAAAAGCATTTTTCACCTATGTCAATTATGGGCAAAATTTGGTACTATAAAGTATTTCTCAAATTTTTATTACCTACGTTATTAAATACTGAAACTGAAGCTGAAATTTGAAAATTTTTTCAAGGATATGCTTATTAACAAAACAATTTAAATTATTCAAAATTGGAATTCAGAAAAATTTAAGAATAACTTATTTTAGCAAAGTAGAGGATTATCCCTATCGATTTTAGGCTTCTTAATCTACATTTTAATGTGAAATTAATCCTTATTTTAATACCCTTTTAAATCACGTGTCTTATCAGAGTAATTTTAAAACAAATATTTGTACAGAAAATTACAAACTGTTTGATTACAGCTTCCATTATTTATGAACAGATCTAACTTAAGTCGTTCACTTGTATGCAGTTAACAATTTTATTTTATAGATGCCAAATAGTTCACTTTAATTCTACCGCATTAGTATTCATCATCAAAGCTACTTTTAAATTATAAATTTTTATTTATTATTTTTTTGATTTTATTAGACTTTTATTATCTCCATAGGAATCAAATAATAAATGTTTGATGTTCATATTTTAAATGCAAAGAATACTTAGCTTTTAATATTTTGCTCTTATTTCTAAAAATTAATCAGAAATAAATTTCTAAAATTATTTTAAATATAAATAATTAGAGCATAAAAAGGCATATTAATTTTAAATTTATCCTCAATCATGATAGTATTTCGGAAATGTTCATGAATTTAACCTTGAAACAATATTATTCTTTTTCAAATTTCAAAGCTTTTTGAGGAAACGTTTAAAATTTATTAACTCATTGAATTTTAGAGAAGTATTGATATTACTTGTGATATATAACACTTAAACCAATATAAATCCAATACCTTCAAGAATATTTAAGCTATATAAAATTGTAAAACATTTAAGGAGACGATAATAATGTGATAATAATCTAATCATTCATAGTTTAAACTATAAGTGTTGTGTTTATCATTATATATATCACTAAATGAATTGATTAAACTTTTTAGCCAACTTTCTATATTAAATCAAGAGAAAGATTGCATTTATGGCATCAGAAATGACAATGTAAAATCCCTAATACAAATGGCTCTGATAAATGACATCTGTTTATGTTACTGACATTACATTATATCATAAACACATCATTTTAGTGTTATAACCATCATGACATAGGTAAATCCTTTTCTTAATTCATATTTAAAATATTTAAAAAACACATATTTAAAAACAATTCTCCTATTTTTTTCAAAAATATTAACAAATAGACATATAAATCTTCACAATTGTTGAAAACAATCATATATATATATATATATATATATATATATATATATATATATATATATATATATATATATATATATATATATATATATATATATATATATATATATATATATATATATATATATATATATATATATATATATATATATATATATATATATATATATATATATATATATATATATATATATATACACTCTTAAGAAAAATGACTCTCTTAATTTAAAGTTTCAATAAATATTTATAGATTTCATGCCCATATATTAGGATGATATAATAGAGCCCTGTATTCTTGCGATTAAAAGAGCATTCTTCTAACCACTTTAATTAAAGCTCTTTCCCATCGAAGATCAGATGTCAAATTACAATTCAATGCTCCATAAAATGAGAAGCAATTTGAGCGTCTTTGAAAATTTTCTTTCAAAATTACTTATAAATTTGCTTCTTAATGAACAATGCCGGATTCAAAAACAATAAAGATTCTATCATTTTTAAATATCTCAGGCACGGAAGCGGTGGACTTAAGTGGATTTAAAAGTTCTGCTGAAGAGTGCGCTGTCTTCGATTTCCTCTTTTAATCATCTTTCTTCTCAAAATCTTTCATCTGTTTTACAAATAAGATATTGGATTTTAGGCTGTAAAAAGCTTTTAGTGAAGAGAGATATCTCCTCCTAACCCATTAAAACTTCATTATTCTTTTCGCATCATACCAAAGAATTCGTAAGGCGAAAAAGCTGTAATATCTGTTCACTGAAGAAGTAATGCCGACAATGCATCCAAATAAATAGCCAGGGATTGAAATTTCAATTACCTTTCCGCCTAATTTTCGATGATTACTCTTCGCAAAGGTAGGAAGAAAAAAATACTGGGTCGAATTGCGAAATAATGACTGCACCTTTTAATATTTCTCTCCCGTCGAAATGAGTTTTTGAGAAATAGAACGTTAAAAAATAGAAGAAGACGGAACAAGAACTTCTTACCCCTGAAAGACTAAATTGAGAATAAGGTACAAAACGTTGGCTTTTTTATTTATTTTTCCATTTTTGTTCCAATTTCGTTCTCGTTCCAATTCCAAACACATAATGGAAAAAAATGGTATATCGAACCTGGAAAACAATTAAAAAAATTGTGAAGAAGGAGGCTGATTCTCCCACCACCCCTCTATTGTTCTACGAATGGAAAATTCCTTCTTTATAAGGCGTATTAATCATGAGAAAACAATCTTCTTTTCAACTCATTATCCCCATGTTCGAGAGTGCATTTCGTCGCGTATCACAGAGAAAGGTGGGGAGGAACACAAAGTTTTTTATTATTAATATTTTTTCATGCTAATTTATTCTTATCGTCATTTCCTTCCTTTTCATGTTTTTTCTACCATCAAATTTTCCCTATACCTACTCTATGCAATTGCCTTTATCATTACAATTGGTGAAGGAAGGTCCTAATGTGGGAAGTTAGGGGAAAGGAAAGGGAAAAATTAAACGATATCGATTCAGAAATCGAAATAGAAGAAGCGAAGGAAAAAATTCTTTCGCTATTAAAAACAGAAAGAAATTAAAGGTCAATTATTCTCGAGATTGAAGACAAGAACATAATTAAACTTCCATAGTCTTCAGTCTTTTTTAATTATCGTTTTCTTTTTCATCTCTTTTCAATTTTGTAAGAATTAAAAATGTATATTTTTCAATAGAATTTTTAAAAAATGCAAAAAGTAAACAATTAAATACCAAGTTAAGTCAAACCTTTAACTTTTTATCTACTATAAATTTCGCATCACTTTGGTAAGCATTAAAATAATTTTCCATTAAATTTCTTCCAATTTTTAACAAATTGAATTAAATCTATTTTCAGTTTTAATAATCATAGAGCGTATAAATGATTTCTTGTAAAATATAATTTTATTCCAGTGATATAACATTTAATGAAATATGAATTATTTATAATTTTATTAATTTCTGTTGGTAAAATTTAAAATATAAATTATACGAAAAACATTTTTAAAAGTTATGGCAATGTTTTAAATTTAAAAAACTAATAGTAAAATAACAGAAAAGTAACATTAAATTTATTTTTAAATTTTATATTCATCTGCTCGCATTCAAAGTGTAAAAGTATATTGTATTTATTTTTAATAAAATATTCCGTTGTTACTAAACTTCTCAATTTATAATCAACATAAATGCTTTTAATCTAAGTCAATATTAGTTTACATATTTCATTCATAAAATATGTTCATTTTAGCTAAAATCCAAATGCTCTTTCTAATGTTAATCAAAATTATATTAATAAATCTTAACTAAATTAAGCTGCCCTTTCTAATGAAATTTATAATAATAATATAAATTGTATAAAATATTAGTTTTCTTAAAAATGAAAGAATTTTGCTGTCATCATATTCAACTCAAAACAAGGTAAAGCAAATTTAAACATAAAGATTAAAAACAGAATGTTTTTAAGAATCAGGAAAAAATTAAAATCGGGAAAATATTTATAAGTTATATAAATATCAAATTCATATGAATTATGAAAAAAATTGAAATGATTTTATTAGAATTAACTTTAAAAGAATGTATTCTTCTTTAGTTGAAATTTTTCCTTCGTTAGATTATTTTAAATTTTTAATCTATGCTCAGTTAGAAAATACTGCATAAAATAATTTTAATTTTAAAAATTTATCTTTTAATTCATTTTTTAACATTTACATAATTAAATTATCCATAAATATTCTTCATTCTTTTCAATGATTCTTAAAACATAAAAAGTTTTAGTGATCAAATTAATTTTTCTTAATTGTAAGAACTAGTACAATGTATAGAACTTGTTGAAAAATTTCAAGGAAAATGTTATTCAAATATTTATTAATTATATTTGGAGGAAAACTTAATTATGACAAGCTTTTTTCTCATTTATTTCTATCTTAAAAATCATTAAAAAAGTAACTATCATTTAATTTTTTTAATTTATCGATAAATTTAAAACACCTTGAAAAATTAAGCAAAAACAAAAATCTAAGGTTTATTTCAGAAATAGAATAGGGTATTTTTTGAAAATCTTAGTAAAATAAAATAGTAGAAGAAATTTTAAGGAAATAAAATACCTGAAGTTAAACTTTTGATTGAAAAAATATTTTTAATAAAAAAATTATATTAAAATTTTAAATGTTTCGAACACAATCCAATTTCTTATTTAGTAATAAAATGTCATAAAAACCTAAATCAATTTTAATGATATTTTCTAGATTCAGTTACATTATTCTTTACTACTATTTTAACACCCTAACAAATAATTTTTCATAAAAATTATTTGTAAAAATAAATTTTAATAAAATATATTCTTAATTAATTATAAAATAAAATATTTTTACTCAGTGCAAAAATTGTTATGAAAATTTCATTAAAAATTTAATATTATACAACATACTATCCCGGAATAAATTTAGAAGAAACTTTTATATCGATCATATTGAATAATCAGTCTCATAAAGTCTTAATTAGACGCACGTTTCTACATTTTAACAACGAATCCAGTTATTTACTTTTAAACGTAGAAAGTGTAAAATATTTATTTAAATATTCGTATGCGAATTACTCTTTCAAAATTGAATGTAAACTAGCATTCAGATATCAGCGTGTCCCTGATAATATAGTTTGTTTCAAACTTTTAATTAAAGTGCTCGAGTGCCAAAGCGATCAAGTGCTGAGAAAACTGATGTCGGCGGTTTCTGAGATACGTTAACGACTAATGAGAAAATCGCACGTGACTCGTGTCAACTCGTTAAACTAAATAGATTTCTAGAGTTAATAAATTGGGATTTGATTTATTTAGAAGGGTTTCCTTACAAAAATAAGAAATTTCGGCTGAAATTATCTTCATCTTATTTTCTCGTGTTTTAATTCTAATATTATAAGTATGTACAATAAAGAACTCTTTTCAACAAATTTAAAAATTCATAATACATAACAGATGATTTTGTAAAAGTTGAATTTTTTGTCATTGAAATCAGCTCAATGTAATTTCTTCAAATAATTTATTCTGTTTTAATCTAAAATTCTGTCTTTAAAGTTACGATACTAAATTCAGTATGTCTCAGGATTTTATTTAGTATTCTACTCTTAAAAATATAAGAAATGTACCTGAATAATTTAAATTATAAATAATAATTAAGTTAAACAACAAATAATAAAAAATTATTCATGATTTTGACAGAAAATGCTTTTTTTAACAAGTTATCTAGAGAAGTTAATATTTTAATTTATTGGATGAATCTTTAAAATTTCTGGAAATATTTTTTATTCCAATGTTACGGTCCAATTAGAAGTTAGTAAGTTGAATAGTATTATTTCTTTAAATGTTGTGTAAATTTGCTATCATTTAAAAAATAGAAAATGCAAAGTTAAATTAAATGAGAAGAGTAAATTAAAATTAATATCCTGCGAATATATAACACTTTGATTAATTATCATGTTATTTTAAAATTTTGTTGTTAATGCTCTATCGAAAGACAGTGAAAATACAAAAATATAATGAAGATAAACGAATGGCTAATTATGCAATAAAACAAGAATTTTATAACAGTATTTTTTACAAATAAATAAAATTAACTATCCAAATCAAAGTCTCTAGAAAAAGTTTTTCCCAATTAAAAAAATTTTCGCTTTCATTGGGTTTATTTATTCTTAAATATAATAAAATTAAAACTAGAAATAATTTCAAATAACCTTTGCATATTAAAATTTTAAATTTGATATAGTTTTTAAGTTTCATGTAAAGTAATAAGATCATAGGTTTCACATGTATATTATGAATAATATTCATATTATAATATTATAAGTATATTTTAAATCTAATATCTCATCATATAATACAGTAAAAATAATCAAACCTAAAGAATGTCTAAATTTAATATTTATGAACTATTTCTCAATAGCATCACAGAGTATATAATTTATAAGATTTTATCAAATGATATTATAATATTAAAACGAAGTTTAATAATGATTAATTTTATTAAACACATTATTACTTAGGGCCTTCTAATATACCTTTATTCATCATAATATTTATAAGTCTATGGAATATATTACATTAAATTTCTTGGATAGGTTAATGCAAATTTATTTAATTGAGCAAGTTAGTAAAATTTAGAAGCTAATTTGTACTATTTTATAAATTAGATTCTTATATATGCATACTAAAATCAATATATTCTTGTAATCTAATAAAATTGCATTGAACAATTTAATTCAATATTATGTGTAGCTCAACAGACGTATTTAAACAAAATAATAACAAACTGGGATCCTTCAATGTCTAAATTCACTTTATTTAACATGCATTTCTAGCTAACTAAGACATCACATCTTCGGTACACATCGCATATACTTGAAATTGCACAGCCACAGTTAAAACAATGTAAATAATCATCATGCATATTTCAAGTACCAACATAAAACCAAACCATTATTATACATTGTTTTAGATATATTTTAATTTTATTTTATCTAAACATTTATGGTAAAACTAACTTCCACTGAGATTATCACTAACATTTATAGTATTTTTAATGACATAGATTAATTTATTATTCTATAATGATAAAATGTTACATTAAATATGTGAGAGTGTAACTCAAGGAATGTTGTTTTGATATTTATGATAATCATAGTTGGTTTAATGAACTTAAAAAAACTTTTTTATCAAAATTTTCTTAAAATTTTTATAACAAAGTTAATTTGAAGATACATATTTTTATATAAATTAATTTGAAATGAGAAAAATTTTCCCCCTTATTCCTTCTTATAAAATACATACTAAGATTAATCCATTTTAGTATCTTTGCTAAAAATATTACAAATCTAATCATATTCAATTTTCCGAAGTAATTTATAAATACGGAATTCCCAAGGATATTACATAGATTCTTCTTTTTTATCAAATTTTAGCAGATGAGCGACCAAAAAATGCGCAATATTACCTGAATTACTCAATTACAGCTGAACTGATGTATAATTTCATATGTACACTTGAGTGAACCTTAATCATCGTTATTGTGAATTTCGTAATAATAATTTTAAAAAAAATAGTTCCCAAGTTTTCATTTAACTTTGTAATGAAATCGAAACACATGCTAGTCATTTTCATTTGAAAAAAAATTAAGTTCAACTGATACGAACGCTTCTGAGTTCCCTAACGAATAAAAAAAAGAAAAAGGGAGTGGATTCAGGGAAAAAATTTTCCTCTTTTTGGTAGAAATGTAATACCCTATAATTAATAAAAACTCACCCGATGATCTTAAAGAGGTCTTTCCGGTTTTGATATTCAGGAAATTATTATTACTCTTTTAATGATGTAGAGAAGATTTGAATTTTAAAAAGATAAAGAATTAATGGAAAAAAATTAATTTCTTTTAAATTAGAAATGGTCCGGTTGAATGAAATTAATTTCTTTCAAAAGTAATATTAATCTTTTCCCTTTCGAAAGAAAACTTGACATCCTTTCGCATAAATAAAAAATTTCCTAAGGCTTTTTGTATGTATAAAGGCTTTAAACTTGTCCAAAGCTTCTGAATTTTTAATTAAATTTCTAATAAATTTTCAAAAACAATTTAATAATTATTACTAAGTAATATAAATCTAACATTTATGAATTAAGATAAATAATAACTGTATGTCACAGTGAAATTTTATTAAACTAATTAAGTTTCCAATCATGTGTTTCAAGTTTAAGTGTTTGCTCTACAATTTTTAAAAATTTAATCTTTTTATTGAAAATTATCAAATTATTCAAGATTAATTATTTAGGGGTTATATTTATGATAATCGGTAACTTCATATTTTCTTGGAAAGCTATTGCAACAAGCTTATTGTTGCAATAGCTTTCCAAGTAAGCAATCAGTTGCAATAAGCTTTCCAAGCTTATTGCAACAAGCATTCAAAATCGAGAATAATATAACAAAACTATAATTCTACAAAAATTTATTCAAATTCTGCCTAATCATTTATCTTTTTCAATGTCTTTTCTGTAATCATGTATAAGATTCTTCTTAACGCATGAATTTAAAATCAGAAAAACATGAAAAACTAAAATTGATTCTCTATACATTGCTTCTTTAGAAAGCAAATGGTTTCACATGCCTTGAAATATTTAAGAGAAGATAATCATTGTCAGCATTCATACCTTGGTCTTTTATCAAGAAGATAGAAAAGTTATCAGAATGAACTACAAAAAAAACATATTTAGTATAAACGCATACAAATAATGTAATATTTGAAATGAGTGAACGATATGACTAAGTGTATATGCATTACATGTATTTAATCAAATCATCTATTTCTATATATTTTGATGAAAACGGGTTATACAGTGAATTTTTTAAAATACTTAATACATGTTCTAAGAAGCACATATATATTTACACGTAAGTCAAATGTTCTGTACTTTTCAATAATTCCAAATAACTCGTTCATAAATGTATTATGTACAAACACATACGACGTAGAATCCATAAATTTGTAGTATATATGATGATCAATAGTCAACATATATTACCTTAAAAGAATATTTATCCTAAAGGAATAAGAGTATATAAAGCCATTTTGGAATCAAATGGCTTGATATGATTTCTGATGACGCTGATGGAAGCCAAACACACAAATCAAATTCTTAAGTCTCCAATTTGTTAAAAAGGTTTTGTTTAAATAAATCGAATATATATCTATTTACTATCGTGTCTATGTACTGCCTGTGAGAAAGAAATCAAAATGTATACACATTTTATAGAAGTTTACAAAGACAACAAATCAGAAGTTTACAATATATTTTATAGAAGTTTACAAAGTAACTTGTCTTATAGTGAAATTTGCATATCAATTTACATTATTCTACGGTAAATTGAGAATATATCATTTGTGAATATATATTAAGTATATGACACATATATATGTTATGAAGTATGCTTTTATTTATTTTGCGAGAATTTGTTTTGCCAATTAGAATCACTAAAAGGGATAAGGCTGGTGAAATTCTTGGCTATCAACAGAATCTGGAATAAAGGAATTTTTCATTTGGTGGAATAAATAGTATTCAATATATATATATATATATATATATATATATATATATATATATATATATATATATATATATATATATATATATATATATATATATATATATATATATATAATATGATTTATGATAAATTTTTTACACAAATATACTTTTAAAATTTTGTAAAAAAATCTTAGAAAATGAAACATGACAAAAATATTCAAAGCGTGAATTTGAAGCTGTTAAATCTTATGTAAATTATCTAAATGCATGCTTTTATTACCTTCTTAGCTCAAGCCATACCAAACGGGGATGCTTTACAGCCCACCGCCTATCCAAGTCTGCAGCCCTATCCGGGAATACGTAAGTAAATAATTTTTACTTTTGCATTTCTAGATATTTTAAAAACATGATCATTTGTTATAAATCCATCTATTTATTATGTGATTACAAACTCACTTTCTTACCTTAACAAAGCAGAAAAATTCTGTAAAATCAACAAGTACTTTTTTGATTAACATAAAATATTTCAAGAAAGTTGCGTATATGTTTATCAATCAAAATAAACAATGAGCAGGAAATTCTCTATTGACATGTCGAAGACACCATTTAAATCCCATCATTTTTAATGTGATGGATGAGGGGTATAGTATGTATTGCGTATAGCTTTTTGTGCTTAATAGTGACAGATATTGTCTGGTCAATGCCCTCTGTATTCATAGTTGTCACATATAATAGGTCGTTCTTTGATTCTCTTAGTTATAACAGCAAATTATTAATATCCGCTAGAGTCATAGTCGGACGAGAGTCTTTTGAAAATTTTTGATTGTTTCGAAATTGTTTCCACTATCGACAATCGTAGAAATATACGTAGACATAATCGTAAAATATGGAAACAAATACTGAAGTAATCGTGCTATATCTGCAATTAATGATCTTTCATCAAAGCGACCATCAGCATGCCATCGTTCAGAAACATGTTTTCTGGAAATAACAGTAATTTGTTTTGAAAACAAATTGTATCACAAAGGTAACACACTTTTATAAATTATTACATGAAACTTTTTTTAATTAGTTCTGTGCAATGCTATCTCCTTATTTGACGTCTCTTATTTGTATATTTCTCAACACAAAACTTTATTGTTTATTACATAATGTATTTGCATATTTTCATATGCCTGGCCATCAAACTGTAGCGTTTCCAAATTAAATTGTCTACTGAAAATTAACATTTTTTTAAATTTTTTTATGTAATAATAATAATATGTAATTTATACGTATTTAAACAGCAAACGTAAGAAAATTCGAATTTTATTTCTATTAAAAAAACTAAATAAGGCTTTAATACAAAAACAGTACGACGAATTAAAATTAATTGCTAGTTTATTTTTATTCTTGTAATATATATATTATTTCAAATTTTGAAAAAAAAGTGCCATTTTGATTTCAACTCAAATATATCCCATTAAAAATTTATAAATATTTTTCTTTCTTTTTTTATTCATATAAAAGGTTTACTTTTGTCATTTTCTATAGCTGCATACACAACTCCTTTTGGTCAGTTTGGCCAAGCCCTAACTCCACAGCCTGCCGTAGTTACTCAAACGCAGCGAGAAGGTACGTACATTCCCGGTAAGCATCACTCTCACTGTCTCTATCTTTCTCTTCTTCTCTCTTCCATTGTCTCTTCCCGCTTTGCTTTTCTCTAACTTCTCTTTTTTATCTTACCGTGTGTGCCATCTTTATATAGTACATTTGATAATAATTTTCTAATCTACATTTTTGATCCCTCAAGTCTCTGGAACATCTGTAAGATTGAATGTCTCAAAGCTTCTAACTTAGAGTCAAATTTCTTAACCTAATGCATGTTAATAATTAATTACTAATTATGTATGTTTTTAAAACCAAATAACTGTATGTACATAATCTCTTAACTAAATGTAAAAATTCAGACTTGAATGTTGAATATTGAAATGAATATTTAATGTTGAATGCATGTGGTGTTTGTTTACATGTATTAATGTTTTCATATATATTTTCGTTATATTTATTTGTGAATTATCAGAAATTTAAAGTTACCTAAGTATACTCAAAAGTTCTTTCGATGTAGAGTTGAAAAAATACAAAAGACAACCAAACTCACAAGTAAAATAGAAAATTATTGATGAATAATATCATGCTACTAAATGATAGCATAGATTACTAAATGACATTAATTGAAATGGAAAAATTCATAAAAGATAATAATCACTCTAAGTTCATAAGATCAGTGAAGACCTAATTGCCTATAAGGTTATAATCGATTATTCTGAAAATAATATTAATGTCTTATAAAGAATCAAAAATATCTATAAATTTTGAAAAAATGTATATCATGTAAATAAGCTATTATTGTTTCTACATCAAATGCTATCCAAAATAGCATGAAAAATATTTTCAAATTAAGAATTACCAATAAAATCTGCATTTTAATGATATAAATATTAAAATGCACTTGCTATTAACTATGAATAAAAGAATTTGATTTTTCTTTAATATTTTTGATATTATAATTTTAAGCTAATATTTTGTTGTCATGATTTGTTATGACCACCAATCTCACAAGAGCTTCGCATATCTGTAAATCAATAATAAAAATATTTATTGTATAATTTTGAGACAAAAACTTTAAGATTACAAAAATATCTTACATCCATCTGACCTTTCCATTACTAATTTATTTATTTATAAGAAACTATAAGTTGTTATTAAGCTGTTATTTAACAAATTTCAGTATCAAATTAAAAGCATAGTTATATTTTAACTAAGGCAAAAAATCTTATTTTCCAATTTTCCCACTCTTTACTTTAGTTTTATACTGTTATAAAAAATGTTTTAAAAATTAATCGTATTGGACTTTTACATAGCTGACATTATCAATACAATTTATTTGAAATGAAAAAAGTCATAGAGGGATGTCCATAGCAGAAATCATTTTGAAAGATTGATTTTACTTTGAAGTTAAGCAGTTAATATATAAATTGAAATTAATTGCTCATAACTTATTTTATATTTAACACTTCAGCTTGATTCAAGGTAAGAAAACATGAAATCTAGCTAATTTTGTTTAGTTAATAGAGTTAAGTCATTCATTCTTGTAATATAGATAAATCAACTTCTCTTTGAATAACATTTAGTAAAAAAAACGTAATTTTACACGATATTATATATCGTATCGAATGCCTGTTTTTAATAATATTAAAAAAAATTGTGTGAGTTTGAATTTAAAAAATTAAAAATTTACGTGTAAGAAAATTATAAAATTATCTTACACGTAAAATAAACATGAAATTCAAGTATCTAATTCCGTAAAAGCATTTTTGATCCAATTATACCCTTGGTTTTTCTTTACCATAAGTGATTTAAAAGCAGATATCTTTACACCGTAAGTAGACATATTTTATATTCAAAATTATAACGTTTCAATCTCAAAATTTATAACATATACTTTAAATAAATGTGTCGGGCCTCTTTCACACTAGACGACTTTTATCGTACGATAAAAGTTGTCTAGTGCGAAAGAGGCCTTCCTCTTCTTGCTGATTGTTTCAAACGAATGTTATTGTTACGATAATAAAATTTAAAATTACTAAAGTGTGACATTTTTGTTCTTTTTGAAGACTTTCTCTAATTTAAATTTTAATCACTTCAGACAACTGTTTTCTATAAAAAATTTAATAATATTCATTATACATATTTCGATTAAGATACTGTCTACGAAAATGTAATAATGTCGAATGTTCGAATATATTAAATGATGCCGATCATGTTCTACAGGTTGTTCTGATTGCTTCTTTGTAGGTCCGGAAGGGTGCAATCTCTTCATCTATCACCTGCCGCAGGAGTTTGGCGACGGCGAGCTCATGCAGATGTTTTTGCCCTTTGGCAACGTCATCAGTGCCAAGGTGTTCATCGACAGAGCTACTAATCAGAGCAAGTGCTTCGGTGAGCTCTCCTTTGTTCCGTCCAGCTGCTAACAAATACTCACAACCAAAAAATGTTTGCTCTTTATGAATTTTAATCTTTGTTTAAGACTAAATAGAACATTAAACGAAAATTTTTTTAATATTAGCAAAGCTAAATTTGATAATTACGAGTATGGTTTTAGTGGACAGCATCTTTGCACTATCTTTGTATTATGACATATCTTAGGAAGTGGGAAAGACATGATTAGTTTAGGAGAATTTGAATTTTTATCGATACACTTTCTCAGATAGGTTTGCTAGTAAATTTCTCAAGAATAAAATGCATTTTCACTTTTTGCACACAATTTTTTTTTTATGATGAAATTTCATTTTTTCATCATTATAATACATAAAATATTTCATTGTGTAAAATAAAATAATTTTACCTTCAATTCTGTTTTTTATCATTTATTTGGTTAGTAAGTTTTGAATCGAAAGAAATAAATTTTATTCAAGATGTATAGTGTACAATGTCTTCTGTATTTTAATTTTTGCTTTTTGTATTCTGTTCAAAAATAGAGCTTTTATTTTATCATTACTATGGCTTTCTTTTAAAAATAATTCAAATATACATACTTTATAATAAAGAACCTTTTTAATAAAAATTTGATTTAAAGTGCAAATACACTTCAAGTTTTTTTTTTTTTTTTTTTCTAACAAAAATGGAGAGATGTCAAGTTTTTTTTAACTGAAATGTACAAAGAGATAACCAAAATTTGTATATCAACATAATCAGTCTACATATAAATTCTAATTTGAATAAATATATTTCTCATTCAGATAACAAAGAAAGCAGTTTTATAGGTACCCAAAATAAAACTCAATAAAATTACCTTCATTAAATGATTTTGTAAATGCGCCATATTTGTTTCATTTGGTTTATGATTTCTTACTTTCATTTGTTATGCTTTTTATTTCCTTAAATTAGCCTTTTTCTATTTCTTTTGCTCCACTTTGGCTCAAAATGAAATCAAATATTCCAGCTGTATTTCTACTCTTTTTTACGCTTCTAAATTTTACATTCCGTTCTCGATTTGTCTGTAAAAACTTCTCTTTTGCAACCAATTTAGAGTTCTGCATTCGTCCCTAATTCAAATCTCTTGTTCAGGGATTAAACAAAAAAAAATCCCAGTTTTTAAACTGCCTTTCTCTTTTGTAATCTTTAACAAAATCAACATTAACTTCTCGTTTGAATTCCATTTAATCCTGCAGGGTCTTTAGTGGAATTCCCTATTATTAGAGCGGCGTTTAGAGTAGAATGTAATACCTTTTCATCGAGCTTTAAAATTTTTGTTTCTCGTTTTGGCAACAGCCTTAATCTTTCTTATTGTTTGCCTAGACTTGTAGTTTCTTCTAAACGATTTTAATCCTGTTATACATTTTAAGGTTTTTTTTTTTATATAATTTTTATCTTGATTTCTTTTCTTAATTTCAAATTCCTTAACATACATGGTAACTTTGTCTTAAAAAGTTGTTCTTAAAAAAATTTCTAGCTTTTTTCTATTTTCAATGCTTTGAGAAATGTATTTTTCCAGCTGTAGACATAGAGTAATTGAAAATAAATTATTTTAACGCAGTGGTATTATTTGAGTCTCAGTTTTTTGCCTTGAAATGAGGATTAAAATTATTTGATTTTCAATTGTATCCTTTGAATAATATTTGAATTGCTTTTTTTAAATAATCGATGCCCTTTGCTTTGTTAAAATTGCTTTTAAATGCATTGTTTTATTTAGTTTACATGAGAAATCAAGTTTCATTACAGAATTTAATAGTATAGAAAAAAATCAACTGTAATAATTGTTAAGGTTTATTGTTGTGATATGTAATCGATATAAAACGTACTGTAAAATATTAATATATATTGTCCAATATTTTAGTAAATAAATATAAATATGTACAATGTAGTATCATATGTGAACACATGTAAATAAATAAAATGTAACTGTAAATGCTGCTGTTTGACAACAATTACCATTTATAACTTTTGTATAATGCTGTTATTAGTTTTCTAATAATTCCCCAAATATTATTTAATTTACATTTCCGTTTGTATGTGTAAGAGAGAGAAAATTAGAAACACATAAAAAAATAGGTTATAGCAAAATATTTTCTTTTTCTGAAGGGAGTAGTAAAACTTTGCTTAAATTTATAATCATGACACTCCGATTTTTGACTCCTTAATATTTGATACACGAACAATGATGAAAATTTAACTAATATTTTTATTTTTAGCCTAGAGAGTTTTAAAAACTAAAGCACTTTATGTTAAAGATTAATTTTCAATAATGCAATTTATGAATAAAAATATAAATATTTATAACATTTAATACTGTATATGGTAAAAACAACCTAAATATGTAAATCAATATAAAATCAAAATACTTTTGAATTTTTATTGAAATCTAGACAAAAATTTGAAGATAAGCTTGCTATTACAATGCAATTCTAATCTGCTCAGGTTTTTCACTGCGTTTCCTGTTTTTATTATATTTAAAGGAATCACGTTTTGAAATTTAAGAATATATCAATATTAATCAGTTGTTAATTTTAAACACAGAAATTATTATTGTTGTTTGACTACGTAATATTAAAATTAATCCATAAGTATGTAAGGCGTAATCAATTTTAATTCATAGAATAAATATATTACATAAATAAAAAAAACACATTATATATAAAGAATTTATTATATAACATCAATATTTGGACAGTAAATACTCATAACTACAAAATTGAACATATTTACAAAATATACCTTTCCAAGTATTCACGGTAAATATTAAATTCATTTTATTTTCATGAGTTTTAATTTGTTCTTTATAATACGAAAATGCATTTAATCTCTTTTTTTACTACCATTTTTGTAATCATTACCTTTGACAATTGGCACATGTAACATAATTCACATTTAATCACGTAACTCTGATTCAGATCTTCACATATTTAAGAATAATTACAGCAATAATTTTCCGTTGATATAAATTTTTAAATAATTTCTTTAAAAAGATGAAATATATACGTAAATTCCAATCTAATATTTTAATAAACATTTATGAATTCTTTTCGTTTTAATCATTTTTAAATTATATTTCAAACACACTCCTAATTGTTTTTTTAAATAAACACAGTACTTCATCATTACGAAAACTCCTTCTCTCGCAAACCCCTTACTAAACGCATCATCATACCTTTTAATTAAATCGATAGCAAAATATATTAGGTTGAGTAAGAAGGCTTTATCAATTGATGAAATGATCAAAAGCTGTAAACGAGATTCATTCAAGAGACTTGGATTGCCATTACAGACTTTTGATGAAACACAAGTTTGAAACTTCGTCCCCGCAGACATCTGGCTCGCCGACCATTCTTTATCAGCTTTGATGGAACTCATAGATCGACACTTTGATGGCTTGGCGGTGGGCTTTTCCTCCTAAACGACCAGACCCTTTAATTTCGGACCCTTCGCATCAAGAAACAGATTTCCATAATGGAAGAGTAAATATATTACCTGCCTGGCCCACCAAAACCCTTTCAGTCCTTCGCGGTGCCAGATCGGGTGTACGCTCATCTCTCCCATCGCTTTGAAAAATTGAGTGTATCAATAAATATCGCCTGTGCTTATGCAAATGAAATGACCAGGACGGAGAAATAAACGACCTTTCCGAAACGACTTAACCATGACTCAAGACGTTTGTTTAATGCCTGGTCCGTGCTCGCACAGTAATTTAGGCGTCGGCTTCTCTACTGAACGGACATATATATATATCCCTCCACCCCTAAAGGGGGAAATGGGAGCACCCTCACTTCATATCCTTCGTTCCGTCTTTATCCAATCTAGTCTCTCTTTTGCCGCTTTAATGACTGCCCAAGTTGCGATATCTCCCACTCAAGTCACCCCCACCTTCTCTTCCATTCTTGAAGCGGCATAGGGTTGAGGTACATATAAATATAGAGACGGAGAGTTAGGGCTATGCTTTATCATATGGAGGAGGAGATATAATGCTATCGCGCAAACAGTTCGCCACTTCCAATAACATCAATTCCTGCGAACTTGGCTGGGTGTCTCAGGGGAAGGGACAAATATTACATCATCACTGGCTTCCTAAGCTTCTGATACCACGATAAATGATTACCAATGCTTACCAAATCATGAACCCTTGATTCTTCATAAGCTCTGACGAAGTAAAAGAAAAGTAAAATCTTTTTTTACGCCTTTTAAAAGTTTTAATACTATGCTCATTATTTGTCAGGAATGATGGTAAAAAGTTCATTTTATAACCATCTATTTTGTGAAGATAATTGTCTTGTGTCATCTTGAAGGATTTAGTCTTGGATGAAAATAAAAAAAATGGAATAAAATAAAAAAATAGAAAATGTATAAAAAAAATAAGAATTTAAACTTTGGAGATTTAAACTAAATATAAAGTAAATGTTTTATCTTTTGTTTGTTATTTTACTTTTTCTTCTGTTCTATTTTCAAAGTGTTCGATTTTGGAAGAAATATCGCTAAGGATTTGAAAATTTGAAAACTAATTAGTTAGAACAATAGGTTGTTTTCATAATTTTGAAAACTTTTAGAAACGGAGAAAATTATAACTAAGGATATTTCTTTATTATTGTTAAAAATCGTGAAAGGATTTTTTTCTCATCACCGACGACTCTCAAACACTCGATGGTAAATTTCGTCTTGTTTGCTGCCGCTCGAAAAATGTGATTTGAAGGTAGGCAAGAAATTCTCCGACAAATCGGATTTACTACTTCATTTCAATACGATGCGTCGCAGATGAAACGTTATCTGATGTATTTGATTTTTTAAACCAATAAGAACTGTAATAAAATGACGTAATCACGATTTCTACGACAAAAACAACTACTTTATAGTTAATATTTAGCCATTTATATGACAATATATCACAAAAATTTAACAATAAGTAACTTCACGATGCAGAATTTTAAACTTACAAAGTGCAGACAGCTCTTGAAAAAGTTTTTTTTATTATTATGTATTTATTTTTTTTTTTTACATATATGACATTAATTTTAAAATTTAACACATATTCAATTTTGATTGTAAAATTTAATTTTGATCTATTTAAAATTTTTTTACCATTTTCAATTGCATTTTTTAATAGAAAAATCATGCTTAATATTTTGCGATATATAAAACTGAAGCATAAAAAATCACAAATATTATATTCTAAGAGTTAATAAAAAATGTCTTTTCAAAAGTTTTCAATAATTTGATTTATCAATTAAAATTTAAGATATTAATGATGATATCTGTAGCATTTTTCCCCCATGATGTCATGTTTATTTTAATTATAAATAAAAAATTTAAATAATTTAATGCAGCTATGAAATTTTTCAATTATGATAACATTTTTTATTGATTAAAAACATCTCTTAAAGTTATCAGATGTGCCTTGTAATGATTTCCTTTATTTGATAAATTTTGCTTCCCTTCGAAAGGTTTTGTGAGCTTCGACAACCCCGCTAGTGCCCAGGCTGCCATCCAGGCTATGAACGGCTTCCAAATAGGCATGAAGCGCCTCAAGGTTCAACTGAAGCGTCCCAAGGACGCTAATAGGCCCTATTAGAGAGTCGAGCGCCCGCCTCTACCAATCCTCTACCTGACGCAGGTAATGTGACTCATTTACAATTCTTCACAAATTGACTCTGCTGATGACCTTCATATATATATATAACCAAAGGAATCCACCTTAATTAAATTCAATTATTACATGTTGTTATAATATAAGATAGACCATTCATAAAAAAATAATAAATGTTGCGTAGTAGTTAAAATTACCTTATAGACATGGGGGTGCTTTAAATTATATTAAAATAAATAAAATTCAATACTGTAATCACATGTTTATCTCATTATTTTAGCAATGAGCAGAAACCAAATCACCATCAAAAGAGAAGGCAACAGTATTGCCTAAATCATTTCCATGGATTATGGTAGATAATAATTTAAAAGTTATTTCGGCAGATTCTTTAAATTTATAGTTCATTATTATTAAATTTATTTTCTTATTTCTTTACTAAATTAATCTCAATCCAAAATTGATTTTATTTTAAATTATATACTTGATTCTGTTTTTCAAACTCACTGTGAAACTTAAGTTTATAATTTCTATAATATTATGGCTGAAAAAATAAGATCATAGCTTAATATTTTTTAATAAACAATGCTTTATTTGCTTACAAGTCTTTAATATATATAATAGAGAATTATTTTGAGCAAAACAAAGCAATCCCTTTGATGCTAAGGTACTTGGAAACGTTTGAGAAAACAGCTACGACTGGATGTTTATTTCAACTAAAAGAATATTTGAATATACACCCCGTGGGGATTACATGTACCATTTTGCTAAGCATCAAATGCAGTTGCACAAGTCTGAAATTTCTTTGGCATCGCTTAGGGTTTAAATTTCGCCAAGAATAAAATTAGCGTAAGAATCCTATCAAATGTTCTTAATGTTACTGAAATCTATTGGGGATTTCAAGAAGAGTAATTGTGCAACAAAAAAAATTGTTTTTTAAAAGCAGCAAAAATCTAATACTTAATCTTCTAAAAAATATTACTCAAAATGAAAGCAATAAAATCTCATTAAAATTTCTTCTAACATCCTATTTAATCCTTCTACGCTTTTCTGAAATAGAACATAAATAAAATCACGTGATTATACAGAATGTAAATTTTTTCCCAAAAAAAATTTTCTTTTAGAGAAACAGAAGAATTATCTCTATAACTTTTTTTAATAAGCTTACCACTAATCTGCTTGCGTTCGAAATTAACTATCAATTAATTCAAGTACATAAAACCAAAACAAAAAACCTTTTCCTTTATAAAAGAAAGGAGAAAATATTAAAATATATTCATTTAAGGGCAAAACTCACCCTCTTAAAACAAGCCAAAAGTAATTACAAATTTAATTTTTATGAAAACTTAACTTAAGGCTTTATTAAAATTTAATCTGTTATTGAAGGTGAATTAAAAATAAATGTGTTAAAATAGAATAAATATTAAATTAAAGAGTAGACTCACTGAGAAAATAATATAAAAAATTAGTGAGTAAAAACATTATGAAAAAATAAAATATCTCAAAGAAGTAAAAACTTATGAAAAAAAGAAATTATTCAAGAAAATAAACCTCTTTAGTGAGAGATCTTATTAAATATGAATAAGAGAGAGTTCTTACATCAACTAAAAACATTTTCGGAGAATTATATACTTTACTATTAAATGCTTTTATTCTTAATTTGACGTAGCTAACTAAGTTGTAAATATAATTCAAAAATTTTGTATAAAAATAAATAAAAAAATCACATAATAAATAAATAAAATAAATAAAAATAAAAAAGTGAAAAATTTATCCAAGAAAAGATTAATATTAATTTTACATGAAATTCATGCTGATGTGAAATGTGATTAAGTTAATAATGTAAATTCACGTTGATATAATATCACCTTGAAAAGGTTTTCTTGGGTGTAATAGAATACATTTATTTTAATTATTCACGTATCCATAGTTCCTATTTTTGATTGAAAGGAAGGAAAATAGTAACATAATGATATCTGATTTTAAAGTAAATAAAAATAATAATAAAATTTTATCTTGAAATCGTAATTCAATTGTAATTTACGAATTTTTAAATATGTAAAAAAATATTTTATTTTGCATGTAGCAACAATAAAATCTGTGTATTTGTAAATAAATATTAAATCTCACTTATAATGTGTTCAACGAAATAAAAATGTAGCAAAGTATTCTCTCTACAACAATTTTTTTCATTGGAAACTCTTCTAGGTAACTCAATATAGGTTCAAAGTGAAAATAAATAAATAATATTCCATAAACAAAGTAAAATGGGCTAACTTATTGATGGTGCAACAATTTTGTGAGCTAGTTCAAATAAAATGTCTTTTCTTTCTAGAAAATTGTTTAAATTTAAGTACCATACGCGGGATACTCCACTACATTAGTTAATTAATATCTTTAATAATTCACTAATATTTCACGTAAAAGGAAGCTGATAATATCATAAGTTTATAAGTAAATTTCAATAATTTTACAAATAAATTAAAGTTTAAATTATTAAATAAAAAATTATTTTACTCGTGTCTTTATCGCTAAATAAAAGAATTTTCACATAGATATCGATAATTCTCAACCATTTGCAGTAAATTATATTAGACTAGATGTAAAATTATAATGTAAAAACACAGAAACTATAATTTTATGTAAGAAGCACAAAAAGAATGGACTTTAAAATTTTTTAACTTATTTCGATCAAAGAAATTGCCAATTCTCATAAAAAAATTTTTACATAAATTATTGTGTTGTGAACTAATAAGTTCTTCAATTTTTGTTTATTTATTTTAATACTGAGAGTATTATATACTCAAGCAATTTTTTTAATTATATTTCTTAATAAGGCATGATTTTTTTATTTCTTTTATTTATTTTCTTAAATACCTATTTTTACCATACATGAGTAAATTTTGATGCATCAACTTTAGTGTTGAGAAAATTAAAGTAGTGAATCTTGGCTGCTCATTCGATAAATTATGCTTCTACCCTACGAGTTTGCATATTTATTTATTTTTTACCATATTCTACTCTTGTACCCTTTAGGAAAAAATTAGAAACTGAAACAATGAAAAAGTTTTGAAAGAAAAATTAAATTAAGTACATATATATCCCAACTTTTTTTCGCGGTTCATTGGTTATGGTTACGGTTAAAATGTGGAAAAAAAGACGATCGGTTTCTTGAAGAGAATAAACGTCAGGAGAGCTCACACAGAACGACTATTCCTTTTCTAAAATTCACTAGACCCATGAAAAAATTCCCCAAATTCCGACACTTCATTTTGTTCTTTTCCATTTGACAACAGGGGTCCTCATTGGCCCGTGAAAGGAAGGAAAAGCCTTTTTTAAATTGTCCCTCTCGTCAAAACTTTTTCCTATTTTTTCCCCTCAGAAGTCCCTCGCTTTTGGTAGTTTTTTTTTTTTTTTTTATCTTTGAAATGTTTTATACCTGTTCCTATTAAAGAACTTCGAAGTTTTTAGAGATAAAAAAAGGTGAGCTTATATTATGAAAAAAATTTTCACCTTTAAGCGTAGATCATTTTCTTTGAGAAAGTTTTTATATAGCAACTCGCCCTGAAAAAAATTTTCAGGCTATATTTTCAAGAGTACTATCAACATTTGGTATTGGTTGGATTTCAGATTTTTTTGATATTTTTCTCTGTACTGATATCTTTCCGATTCTAGTTTCACACAGAGCGATCACTTAAATTGGCATGCATGTATGTGTGCTTCACTTCTTTTTTTCTTTTACATTTTGAATTACTCATCCGACATCCACCGAAGTTTTCCAGATAAAGTATATGCTTATACTTTAAAATGGCGCAACAAAAAAAATACTATAATACTGTAATGATGTATCATTTATTAAAAAAAGATACTAAGTTTGGTAACTTTTTTAAGTGTGGTATATGGTAGCATTTACTTTTTAATGTAATTTTAATTTTGTATACGTTACCAAACTATAAACTATTCATACGTCTCCTAACTATAAATTTATTCATACGTCTCCTAACTATACATTTATTTATACGTCTCCTAACAATAAATTTATTCATACGTCTCCTAACTATACATTTATTCATACGTCTCCTAACTATAAATTTATTCATACACGTCTCCTAACTATAAATTTATTCATACGTCTCCTAACTATAAATTTATTCATACGTCTCCTAACTATAAATTTATTCATACGCGTCTCCTAACTATAAATTTATTCATACGTCTCCTAACTATAAATTTATTTATACGACTTCTGACTATAAATTTATTCATACGCGTCTCCTAACTATAAATTTATTCATACGTCTCCTAACTATAAATTTATTCATACGTCTCTTAATTATAAATTTATTCATTATAAATTTATTCATACGTCTCCTAACTATAAATTTACAAATTTGGTCATTTATTATCTTTTAAAATCAAAATAAATACATAAAACTGTAGTTTTAAGATTTAAAATCTGACTTTCACTACATTAGGTTACTAATTTCAAAGATCAACTGAAAGAAAGGATAAATAATTTTCAAAATATTTTTTTTATTAAAATCTCTTCAACGTTCAGTATTAAAATTTGTATTGGTTTTTTTATTCATGTATATTAAATAGAAATTTCCTTGGCTTAGTTCATTTATTTTTTCATCTTAATATAATATTTTAATAAGTATTTTAGTTTGACACTTTATCTTTTGGTATTTGTGTCTAATAAAATGTATTTTATGTAATTATTCTCGCATATTTTTTTCTCGCATTTTTCAATCCGTTACTATTTTGTATAAAATATTTAGGTTAAAAAGGCAATTTTTAAAAATTATAATCTGGAATAATATTAAGGCAAAATGTAGTCACAATTAATTTTTCATTTCCTAATGAAATTCTCTTAATATCTTGCATTCGAATACTTAATCATACTAAGGCTACGCACAACACACGGGGTTTATAGAATCAATAAATTTCCAATCAATATATCAGGAGTAGTTTATCGCACCCACACAAATTTTATGAATTATCTATATATAATATCCGATACTTATTATTAGAAGTAGTTGAATTTAAAACGATAACATTTATTTTTTGACAATAACAAGCGTGGAAGTGTTTTCATTGTTAGTACGTAATAAAGATTACGCTCGGAAGACATAATCTTCCTGAAACAATTATAATCTTTCCCCGACAGTTCTTGCTTATTTACTTTATCGCCCAGAGAATACAGTATAGGAAATCAAGACTTATTTCTTCATTACTTTCCAAGAGGGGAGCTTCAACAAAACATTTTGGCGATGTCCAAACAAAGGCGGTGATATTGATAACAGCGCATTCCCAATTTGTCAAGAGCTATTGGCGTGTCAAATAATAGACAATGTTCTCGCCTCTTAATGGTGATGCATACTTTTCCATTAGGAACGTACGGTCTCTCACCTATTTGGTGAGAACCAAAAGTATCTGCAGAACTTTCCTAATGCCATCAAATACACCTGAACGCAAGAGTGGCAGGCATACGGGGCGTCATTATACGTTTCACTCGACCCACTGCTGCAGCGACCAAGGAAATCTTCAATTAGTGTTGAGGTATGGTATTGTTGCTAATAGAGACTTCTTCTAACAACTGCTGTTTGTTCTCTCTGCTCGTACATAAATAGTCATTAGATGTGGATATCTCTTTTTCACATGGATCACCCAATAATTCTGCAGAAAGGGAAGCGTGTTTAGCTTTGTTTACGTCATCTCGTTTTTGCGAATGTTGATTGTAACGTATGGTATTCATTTCGAGTAAGAGTTTGGCTGAGAAAAGAAAACATAGGATGTGCTTCGGTGTGAGGGCTTATGTCGATTTCCTTAATGGTATTGCTTAATCCCTTTTATTGAGGCTGTAAACAAGGCATGATGAACTATCAATGTGACCTTAATCCAGACTGTAAATAGAACACGAGTGGGAGAAGCTAATGATTAATAAATCTTATCTAAATAAGAAAATACGTGTATTCTCGTAAATAAATATGAATTCAAGTTTTTTCCCCAAATTATATTTTTCACGTGACTTCTCTTTTATTAAAAGCTCATTTTAGTTAATAAAATAATTTAAACTATTTTATTTTCATTTTTTAAAAATATAATTTGAAAAAGGGATGATTTGAATATTAATTGCATAAAGGTTCAGTTCAAAAACTGAAAGATGAGTAATAAAAGACTTTTAACTGCAAATTTAATTATCTATTTATTCAAATTGAGTTGAAATTTTTTTACAGTAAAACATGATCAAAAATAATGAAATTAAATTATTTTCTAATGTTTTAAAATAAAACATATATCATAATTTGAGAAAAAATATTTATTTTTACCTTCTCAGATATTCAGTAGATTGATTTTTAGAAGTTAAGCATTTTTTAATTTTATCTTGTTTTCGAAGTTTATAAACTAAAACTCATTGATAAAATATTAATTAGTGTTATAGGAAAATGCATTTTTTCTAAATTTATGACGCTCTCAATTAAAAGAATTTTAAAAATTAAAAGTTCTTTGAATCATTCATTTTTACAAATTTCCTTGTAAAATATAAATATTTAATTCATTTTTTTAAATAAAAGTACTTTTAAGAATAGTCAAAGTTTTGTTACTTAATGAAATTTATAGTATAATTAGTAACTAGTAAAGAAGGAAATTTATAGTATGATTGATCTTTTATTGGTATTCCAAATTTTTATTCATACTTTTTTCTTTTCAACAGTATTTCAATGGATCTTTACATATTATATTTTGCATAAGTGTAATTTATTTTACTTTTATAATTCAATTAAACATTAATAACTATGATAAATTTAATATTCATATATAATAGTTTTCAAAAGCTTTGTATACCTTCAACTTGTTTTATTGTTATTCTAAATTACGGAAACACGAAAAAATATTCTATTTTTCCTCAATCAAATAAATGAAAAGTTTAATGGAAACAACACTTTTTTAAAACAGAAATTCTTTAATTGATTATTATAGTTTTAGTAGGTTCATCTGTATAAACATCCCAAGAAGAAAGCAAAATAAAAATAATTACGCAAACTTTATGAGAAATTTTCGCATAGCTATTAAGGAAAGGAAAAAAGCCAACCTAACCATCTGCAGAAAATTATCGTTTGTAAGCAAGCATTTTGCTTCTATCATAACTCAATCCAAATTGGTTCCCTGCCCCTTATCTCTTCATACTTATACATATCTGCAGTTTATAGTTCCACCCATCATTAAACAGAAAAGCAGGGGCGGGAAACAAAAGAGTACAGCGGTGAATGAACAAAAAAAAAAGATCCAAGAAATGTCTCTACGAAACACTACTTTGTCTTATCCATGTTGAATAGTTGATCTGGAACAAAGAAAAAAGGTGGATCTAAATGTCACTTTTACTATAAAAAGAGTATGAAAAGATATTGATAAGAAGATCAGAAGAAAAGAAACGTGACGACTCAGCAGAAAGAGAATCAAAAGAAAGTTGCCTACGTCTTAGATATTCGATGAAAAACTGTAATAATGATTGCTTTTGCTGCATTCATCAAAGCTAGAACAAGTCCATTGTAAAACATTTTATAGACGTGTTGCGTCATTTTTCTTCATCTCAATCGTTTTACGGGAGAAGTTGTGAATGGAGTCTTGCTGTCCAACATCCAAATTCTGCTTGCCTCTAGAAAATTTAATGACACCTTTCGACAAAGCTGTACATGAGATATAGCCATTGTACTTTTTTTTATTTTTCCCTTATCAAAAATAAAGCGTTGAATGATAAAGTAAAGAGGAAATTTAAATGACCATTTTATCAGCAGCGAAATGATTGTTGTGCATAAAAGAGATTTTAGTGAAATGACTTATAGGTACTTGCTTAAAGAATCAAAATACATTCATACATCTTGAAATATAATGTAAGACACAAAACATACATAGCATATGGATATTTTTCATAAAAATTCTCAATGAATTGTTGCAAACTGTTGCCTTAAAAATTATGTTGAAATTAGAATAAATGTGTGTGGTTCCAACTCTTTTTTTTAAGTGACATTGAAAAATTACATATAGATAAAAAAAAAACGTTTGTTGATAAAGAGAATCATAACATCACTGATGAAAAATAAAACTTTATTAAAATTTAATTATTTGAATTTAATGCAAAAAGTAACATTACTTTTTCTAGTCTTTATAATTAAATAACATAGCACGAAAATCACAAATTAGTTTCTTCAAACTTTTCATATAAATAACATTCGAAATAATCATGAAGCTTTTTTGTGAACTTAGAAAATAAAGACGTCTTATTTTGGAAATTAAACGGATACTTATTTTTATTCATTTTGCTTAAGGCACAATTTCATTTTAGGAAATAGTATTTATAAATCCATTGTATTGTCTTCTCTCTCTCAAGAAACAAACTTGTTAATATCATCATGTTGAAAAAAAAGTTTATTTTTAAGGGATACATTTAATAAACCTTGTTTAGTTAATTATTTGTTCAAAGATCATTTTCTGCGCAAAAGGAATATATATATATATATATATATATATATATATATATATATATATATATATATATATATATATATATATATATATATATATATATATATATATATATATATATATATATATATATATATATATATATATATATATATATAATATATATAATATATATATATATATATATATATATATATATATATATATATATATATATATATATATATATATATATATATATATATATATATATATATATATATATATATATATATATATGTATGTATGTATGTTTTCTTAAATCGGGGCTCTAGTTCATATTGTCTAAACAAAAATTCATCATTGACCAAAAAACTCAAATCATTAATTAAAGTAATTGAAGATAACAGCTTCGAAGTCAACTACGTATTTCATTTTCGTATTGTCGGTATTTCATAATTAGTATAGTTTGATGCCTCATCTACGAAATCAACAATTTGCTTCATTAAGATTAATAAACTTACAATGAAATTGAAAATATTTTAACTACTATACACAATTGTTTACCCTGAGTCATTAAATATTTTTCTCTCTTAATAGTTTCCGTACATCTATTTTTTAATACTATCAACAAGTATAGATAAAAAATTTTATGAAATTTATCAGTTTCTTTATGTAGAAATGTCATGCTAAATTAAAAAAGCATCATTTAGATGTCATTGCCTTGTCTCCATTAGCGATGAAATTTAGGATTTAAATTTTCTTTCAAATTGATTTCAGTAGAAAAGTAATTTTCCTTTTTTCACAATTTTTCCTTTCATATTTTTCTTTTGTTATTTAAAGCATTATCGGAATTTCTTCCTATTATATATATATATATAATTTCTTTGGACTACTGTACTTCTTTTGGAATCATAAAAACATTTTTTTTACTTTTACTCCGTTGTTGGCACAGTTGCCTGTGAACTCTCCATCTGCGAATGTCCCTCTTCTAATCCCTATAATGGATTCTTGCGCCTCGTACGAAGAAAATTGCTCCAAAAAGCAATACCAACGTTTGGGTTAAGTGCAACTGTCAGGGCTGGCAGAAGAAAGTTCCAGCAGAGAGAACAAATATTTTCAAATTTGTAAAATTGTGTCTGTTAATATAAATTACTTTTATAAGACCTAAAGGTCATACAGCTCTTTCCTTTCACATCCATTTTGTTTTATTGAAGCTAAAAATCCGTTATTTAATTTACCCAATAAATTATAATATGTTATAGTTCTTTATAGATAATTATTTTTGGGGACTAATCTATAATCACACATATACATGGTTGAGGCTTCAAGCCTAAATAAATTTTTAAATTTTGAAAAGACCAAGGAATATGAACTACATACTGAGGGAAATTTCTGAGTATAATTCCATAAATATAGTAAGCAATCCAAGTTATTTCGTTCACACACACACACAGAATCAAATATGAGAAAAATCTAATTTAATTAAAATCTATATCAATTAACATTTGCATTTTATTTTGCGTAAGTTTAAAATATTGAACAGAATCTCTTAAAAGGCCTGTTTTTCAAACGAATATTCAAAATAATGTTGATTTCAATTGCAGTGTAAAGTTTTGATTGGTTAGTATTTCTATATGGTTTTGTGTGTACTACATACTAGTTTAATTAATAGTATGTTGCCACTGTAGAATATATTATCTTATCATATTCTAAATTTTAAAAGAATGGAACCTATCAAAATTCTGTTCGAAATTAATGGTTTTATTGCATGAAGACTTGAGAAGAGTAAATTAAACAAATTCTTTTCTTGAATTAGGATTTCTTGATAAAATATCTCAGTCTTAGTTGAAATAAACATTCAAAGGAGACATTAAAAAGCTTAGTTTTTATTAACTTTGGGAATTAAACAAATTTCTTTTGTTTCCACCATTGAAAAGTAAATTATATTCTAAAAACATATACGCTTTAATTTTCTCAATCAAATACATATATATATATATATATATATATATATATATATATATATATATATATATATATATATATATATATATATATATATATATATATATATATATATATATATATATATATATATATATATATATATACAGGGTGATTATAAAAAAATTTTGCCAACATCTGCACTTCTAGCGTCCATTCTATTTAACCGATCAAGATGATATTTCAAATATAGTTCTTTTGAGATATGCACTCGAGATTCTGTGAATGGCAACACAGTGGCCCTCGCGGTTACAGTTATAGTGACAGAAACTCGAAATTTTCGAATGGTAACGTCTACTTTTTATCATCGCAAAATGTTCAGCACATGCGAAAACCCTAAATAGCGTTGAAACGGTACCGATATGTCCAAAAACGGACGTGTTCTGCAAACACAAAAAAGAGTTCTGAAAACCGGCCAATAAAACACGATCTGGGCGCACGCAATAAATTTGCATGTGACAGAGTCAAGAAACCAATCACAGAACGCCGGTCGCCAGATATTCAGCGCAGGAAACCTATAAAATACCAAGCGGGTATGCGAAGTCGTCATTCGGGAACTCGCACATGCCGACGATATGAGTCTTCCTAGGAAAGTTCGCGGTGAATTGATCAAACTCTATTACCAAAATGGGATGAACGCTGCGGAAGCCTTGCGTGTGTATCGCCGCAATCATCGACAACGACGCGGCCCATGTACTCTGCAAGCTCTGCGTGATTTAGTGCGGAAATTCGAAGATACAGGCTGCACCTGTGACAAACAGCGCTCCGGACGGCCAACTGTTTCTTAGGACGTTGTCATGGAAGTGCACCATACAGTGACTGCAGGACACACAGAAACCGCAAGAGGCATAGCGCGCGTGTTGGATATTCCGAACTCAACGGTCCGCAAGCTCTTGCGCTCGGTACTTCACATGTTTCCCTATCGGTTCCAGCGCGTCCAGATGTTGGAGCCGGGTGACCCACAACAACGTCTGGACTTCGCAAATGCATTTTTGTTATGATATGATGCGGATAACGACTGGCCACTTCGCATACTATGGACGGACGAGGTGCATTTCACCTTAAATGGCAGCATTAACACAAAGAATTGTGTGCACTGGGGAGAGACGAATCCTCATGCTGTGGCGCCAGTACCATTATTTGACGCCAAAGTGACTGCGTGGTGCGGCATTACAGCTACATTTGTTCTCGGCCCGTTCTTCTTTGAGGAAACGACCCCGACTGGCCCTGCAACATGTTCTGTAACGGGCCCTCGGTATGCAGCCATGCTGAAAAATTATGTCTTACCGGAGTTGCGTCGGCTGAATGCACTCAATGACATTGTTTGGATGCAAGATGGCGCACCTCCACATATAGCGAGGTCAGTTAAAAGGCTCCTGGATCAGCATTTTGGTGATCGCATCATCTCACGCTATTATCCTTTTCCGTGGCCTGCGCGATCCCCAAATCTGACGCCTATGGATTTCTGGTTTTGGGGCTATCTCAAATCCAGAGTTTATCTGTGCAATCCTCAAACATTGTCGGATTTAAAGGATTCTATACGGCGTGAGATTGGAAACATCCCTCGTGCCATGTTGCGTGCAGCGACATTGTCCACCGTCTCCCGCATGCAATGCGTAATTGCCTGTGATGGCACTCATGTGGAAAATGTTTGAAATTAATAAAGATTTTTTTCTCTATGTGTTCTCATCATTGAGCAGTGTCTTGTCTCTGTCGTATGCATTATTCCTCCGTGCGCCTTGAAGAACTGTTTGTATGTGTATAACACGTCGGTTTTCGGACATATCGGTACCGTTTAAACGCTATTTAGGGTTTTCGCATGTGCTGAACATTTTGCGATGGTAAAAAGTAGGCGTTGTCATTCGAAAATTTCGAGTTTCTGTCACTATAACTGTAACCGCGAGGGCCACTGTGTTGCCATTCACAGAATCTCGAGCGCATATCTCAAAAGAACTATATTTGAAGTATCATCTTGATCGATTAAATAGAATGGACGCTAGAAGTGCAGATGTTGGCAAAGTTTTTTTATAATCACCCTGTATATATATATATATATATATACAGGGTGATATATATATATATATATATATATATATATATATATATATATATATATATATATATATATATATATATATATATATATATATATATATATATATATATATATATATATATATATATATATATATATATACATATATAACATTTTCTTAATTTAAAGTATATTTTAACGATTTTTTGGAAGATTATTCTTTTGAAATCACACATTACGATAAAATCCATGAACTAATTTATTCAATGTAGTTGCTTTTATTTTGAAAAAAAGTTCAAGAAAATATCAAATTGCTATTTCTGGAAAAATATTCCCTATAATTTGATTTTTAATAAATATGCTTTGAAATACTGCTTACATAATATGTTGAGTACTGATATGAATTTCTATAAATAAATTCTTTATTCATAAAAAATTCTGATTATTTTTTATTCATTCTTCAGACATTTCCTATCCTAATACCAATAAAACCAAAATTATTTTGACCAAAACCTTCCAAATAAATACCAGATTATTGCAAACAAATACACTTGATGTAATAGTTGAACTTAAAAACTGTTGAATAGAAGGATAGAAATAAAAAGAGAGATTTTTTATATAAAGTTTGAAAACAATATTTATTCACAAATCCAGAAATAATATCTATGTACAAGAATTCATGAAATATTTGAGTACGAATACTGCTTTTAACTTTTTTCGGTATTGCATTATTATTTATTTTATTTAAAAAAAAACATATCCCGATACTTTATATTAATCATTGTATTCGTTTATACGTATTCTAGTTTCGCATTCTGTCATTCCAGCATTTACAAGATACGTGTGAAGTCATGTAAAGCCTGCTTAATATATTTATATCACATAACTTTGCTTGTTGGAGCTAATGTATGGTGTAAAAACCATTTCCATTCAAGATATTTTTCAAATATTAAAGTAATAGGCTCCATGGCTTCTAAGGTATAATATGTGATCTTTATTACCTACACTGATTATCTATACATAATGCATTTTCAGTCTCAAATAAATCACTGAAAAATAGAAAAAGGCATTTAATATTTAACATAAATTCGATACAAAACATGGAATGTGTATCGGTGTATTTTATGCTTCGAACACATCGTTAATGGACATCAATGAAAATATTCCACCATACGTACCACGCAAACCTATTAGGAGATTTATTACTCTGTATTTTATTGACTTACACATCCACACACACCACCACCAGAAGGTTGCAGAACCATTATGCTATTCCGAACGCCACTTTGTTTCTTTTGTTCGATTTTTTTTCCCTCGGCAAGATTCGAAAAATTCATATTTTATAACTTCTAACTTCTCCGTTCTCCAATCAAACGATACCACTGCAAAATACAGCCATTAAACATAAAGCCAGTTCTAGAGCGGGGAAAAGAAAACGATAGGGGTGGATAGAAATGTAGGTAAAAATTGTTCTGAAGGCATTAGAGGAGAGAAAAAGAGACTGTGCAGACGAAATTTGCTGGAATGCGTCAGGATGACGCTTAATGGATGCGAAAGTAACGTCAGAACATAATTTCTGAAGTTGCAAAAATCAACGTAAAAGAACGCATTCCTTATCAGTAAAGGGAAAATATTATAACGATTGGGGAAATATATATATAGAGAGGAAGGGAAAAATGAGGATAGTAAACAGCATTAAAAAGATCCTTTAAACCGAAAAGCAAATTTTCGCGAAGTTGCTAATCCATTTTACTTGACGGACGAAACACTCCTTCCTAGTTGAAAATACACTTAAAGGAAAAGACTTACTGAAGCCGGGTGAAAAGCCGTAAGGGGGGAGAAATTGAAGGGGGGAGATAATGATAAAAATAAAGACTAGCAACATAGGACGTAAGTTTTTAGCGGAAGGGAATGAAATATAATGATAGAAGAAAGGCATTTTTCCTGATGCCTCAATACTTTTATCTACTTTGTAAGTCCGTCTATAATCTAGTTATATTAAATAAAAATTATTACATTTTTTGAGGGCGTTACTTATTTCTTTTTCTCTTTCGCTTAAGATCATTATCGTGTAACTTCTCAAGGTGGTACCTCTTAATTTGATTATTTTCTCAAAGTGTTGCTACAATTTGCAGAGGCGTCAGGTGTTTTTAAAAAAGGGAAAAGCCTCTTTAAAAGTTCCTTTTATGTATTCCACATTCTTCTTTTAAACTTTTAAAGAAAAGAAAATTAACTATAGATTAAATGCAGGTCATTAAAATTGACGGTTAAGCAAAATAAATTTATTAGCTCACACCTGCAATAACATAATTGCAAATGGTGGTTGCGTCTAAGAGGATAAAGCCGCTATTTTCTAGGGGAAGTGTAATATGTGGAAAAGATTGAGTTATATGCAAAATATTTAACTAGTGAGCAAAAAACCTAATCATAAGGACATAAACAAAACAAATAAATAGATGTATCAAGGCTTTAAATCCTTAACTCAAAATTGGTTTTGGAAGAGTTAGACATTCGATTTGATTTCATCAAATGATATATTAATCCAAAATTATTGCAAAATAATTCAATGATACGATGATCAAATATAATGTGCATATTCAACAGCACACTATGCAGAAAATTTCATTTATAAGAAAATAATAGCTGTCCATTTCTTCGGATGAGTCAAATATGTAATATGTTCAAATGAAAATCTGAGGTGATTTTGGGATGTTTACCGGTGCAAGGTCTAATATAGGACATTCTTCACTGTAAAATATTTAAATTTAAAAATAAAAATTCTGTGTTAAAAGACTAGTCAAGGAAATCTGAAATTCTGAGGAATTAAAATTGTGATTTTCTTGAAAACAATTTATTAATTTGTTGGAATTTAGTACACAAAAAATCTTTTGTTATTGTATCTATTTCCATTTCATTTCAAATGTCATGACTTTTAAAGGTAGTGATGCTCTGGATATTCAATTTATCCAGAGCATCATTTGAACTTAATTAAATTTTTGTGTTTCTAATTCTGTCGACCATTTTCACCAAAAAATGTCGCCAAATATTTGCAAAAAAATTTATATTTGTTCATCACAATATCTCAATTTACACAACTAGTTGTTTTTTTTTAAATAAACATTCATACCGCAGTTATTTTCGAATACTTTTTCCTAATATCAGAATCCATTGCATTCCAATATGTCAGACAAATCCTGAATTTTATTACTTTTTTCAAAATGTGAGTAAAAAAACAGAACAATTCACTACTTATATTTTCATTGAAATAAATAGATAAAAACTTCATTTTTAATTCATATATTTTTATTCCAATCTTTACATAAGCAAAGTTACAGAATTTATAATTATAATTTTAAAACTTGCACCCGTTAATTATATACATGTAATTTAATCTACCTCAGACTGTGCAATTGCAACATTTGAAAACATATTTTTTCAGGGAAATGGTTGACGGACTTTTAAGAAATGTTTATGTCGTAATTTTCTGTCAACTGTAGACGTTATATACGACATATTTAGGGTCACGGTAACCTAATGGTTAGGGTATCAGAAGGGCTGAGCTTGATTCCCAGTGCCGCCAAAAACCAACCGATAATCTATGCACAAACGAGGTGTTCCGTCTTTTTTCTTTACGATTACTACTGGGCTACAATATTCTGAAGAACTGGGTTCTATTATACCTTGTTCTAACCATTCGTCTATTTGGGTTTCAACTATCTTTTTCTCTGAAAATGGTAATCTACGGAGTTGATGAGATGAACTCGATGTATGAACTCGTGGTATCTGTGGAATCGAAAGTTCTGTGGTCGGTCGTTGAGCAGTTACCATGGGTGCAATGGTCTGGAGAAAATTTCCTTTCTCTCGCCATCAAAATCAAAATTGAAGGAGTGGATCCTCTGGTGATGTCGTCTATCGGCGGAATCTTAGAGCAAAGACGAAATTTTACCTTCGCGATATCTAATAGACTGATTATTGTATAAGTAAAAGAGTACTGTCATGCGGGAATAGAATCAAAAGCTGATTAAACAATTATGAATTCATAAACTACGCGACTACGCATCAGACAAACATCAATAATCAGTGTATGATTTTCTAATATAAGACAATATTAACAATCTTTCTTCAAGTCGTATCCAAACTTTAATCTAATCTTCGTAATGCTGCAGGCTGAAGCAAGATCCTTTCCAATACACAATATCATGCTATATAGCCGTTCGCTTCTGTCATTCGTGGAAAGGCAAATGATTGCTATTTCATCAAGGAAAGCGTTTCTAGAATTTTCCATTGGTTGCTGGTTATATTCACGTATCGTAATAAGGAAACTGACCAATTAAATATGACTGCGATTACAAACCACCCATTTGTCGAGTCCTCATGCATCCACATATTTGACACGTGTGGACCTATTTCTCAAAAGGATCATCCACAATCTCTGCTATCAACTTAATGGAACTCTAAAAGGTGTTCAAATTTCGATGCAGACTGAACAATGCATCCAAAAAATTTATAATAATAAATTATTCGAGTTATTCAAAGCAGCAATCTTTCCTCGAATCATATGCATTTTGTAAATCGTAGTATAGTCATCCAGGTTGCAAAGCTCTGTCCTAAAAAAATAATCATTTAGATGTATAGGAGAATATTTTATGTGATTTGGACTATTCCTTTGCAATGCAATTTCGATAACCAGCAGTATGAATCAGTAAATTCTTCTCTCAAGGTTTAACTTTTCATAAAACATAAATTGTAAATTAAATTTACAGTGGTAATAATAAAACAATAGCTTTGTTGTCAGAATTTCAGAATTAATAACAAAAAAATCACTAATTACTAAAACTTAAATAAACTACATGATAGCAATATAGCTAACAATTTTAATAAATGTGTGAATATTTTAACATGCTACTGCTGTAAAAAAAATATTGATAAGATAATATGAAAATTTGTGGAAAATGTGTGCGTCACACAATGTAAAAAATTTTTTAATTAAAAGGTACATTTATAAATAAGATTTTTTTCACATTCGCTGAACATGATTTTTTTGTCATATTAGCAAAGCATAAACTTTTTCTTTTTTCACATTTGTCAAAGATTTTTTAAAAAAAATTTAGAACATATTTGATTTTATTATCTCTTTATTGCTGTAATTATTAACTTGTGATTTTTTGTAAGATTTTCATAATTCTCCAAAAAATTTCTCACATTTTATAAGATCTTGTTTCAATGTTCAATGTTTCAAAATGGCAACAAATTCAGAATCTTGACAATAAATATAGAACATATCAAAGAATTTATTATCACATATAACATTTAGTCTATGAAAATCACAAAAATTTTTAGAAAAATTGCGATGATCAGCGGCACAAGATAAATAGTAATTAAAAAAATTCATGCATTTGAAGTGAGAATCTGAAGACAAAGTGTTTAAGTGTGTGTGTGTGTGTGTGTGTGTGTGATGTGTGTGTGTGTGTGTGTGTGTGTGTGTGTGTGTGTGTGTGTGTGTGTGTGTGTGTGTGTGTGTGTGTGTGTGTGTGTGTGTGTATGTGTGTGTGTGTGTGTATGTGTGTGTGTATGTGTATATAGACAGATAGATAGAGAGAGTGAGTAAAATTAACAAAATATATTAATTTAATTTTAAATATATTACAATTTACAATTCAATAAGACAATATATTCTAATAAAACATAATATGGATATAAAATATTTTAAAAATGCATTAAGTAAAATATCACCTTATATATATATATATATATATATATATATATATATATATATATATATATATAATCTTGAATAACGAAGTTACTAATTGCGATTTCATGTAGGAACTATTTCATCGCCATTTTTAATCCCCCAAGCCCGACCGAAATCAAACGATATGACGCTCTTTCTCTTTCACGAGAAACTCATAATTTCTATCATCCAAACAAAGGTAGCACAAAACAGTATTTTGTGTTCTCAACCCAAATGAAGCGAACAAGCGAAGAGATAAAGGGAAAGGAACGATTCGGAGGGTCTCCCCAACAAGTCCGGGCATGCCCTCCAACAACAAAGAACCTCGCCATCTCTCTGCGAATAAAAGAGGGAAAAGTCAAAGCCCGAAATATTTCCCTAGCTCTCCTCGTTAAAATGGGGCACAGCCTGTTATGATAACGATAAAAGTTATTGTGATGGAGATTAAAGATGCCGCATTATTAATGACTATACGAGTGGATTGTGCTGCACACTCTCTCTGAAAACAAAACGAGAACTAATCTATATTGGTAGTTCCACTGCAGCTGACGCAGGACTGGGATCCAGGGGCGAGACTGAAAGTGAAAGCAGCTGAGATCTCACTCTGCAAGCGGAGCTAATTAAATTTCGAGGTGAGATTTGACATTGCCTGACAACGGATCATCTGAATAACTGGCGACAAATTTTGCTTCTTTATTTTTTGCCCGCTCGTGGAAAAAAAACATTCTGAAACATAAGAGGATTAATTAAACTTTGAACTTATTTTTCTGTGATAAAGATTCTTTTGGAAGTATAAAATTAAATGAATTTGAGGACAGTTTTACTTGAAAAAAAACATTCAGACACTTAAATTTGCAAAGGAATATTATTAAATTCTTATATTAAATACAATACCTGTAACAAAGAGTATTATAAACAGACATAGTATAATTTTAGTAAATTATTTTTCTAATAAACTTGTACTCATCTAGTTAAAAAGTGCTTAAAATTTTTATGAAATAATTTTATCCATCGCTATTGAGACTAAAAATTGAGAGAAAAATTATAAATATTTTTAATTTTTTAAAGAAAAGCATATTTATCAAATAATAAAAATTTTCTTCAACTGAATATCATATAATTATCTTTTCTAGCAGAATTAAACCCAAGAAAAAATATAGTATTTGTAATACAATAAAGTATCAGACTTAAAATAGATAAATCCTAACAAAACTCTGAAAATTGATCACCTTAATGATCAATTCTAATTTGTTAATTAGATTATAAGTTATCAACTTTTAAATAGCCCTTAATTATATAATCGAAATTCTCTTTGGTAATTTAAATATAAAATCTCTCTTCGATATTATTCTTACAAAAAATTTATCAAGCACTTACTAAATATTCTTCATACATTATAGATACAATTCACCAGCAATTATTCCTGGAAATTATTTCACGATAATAAAAAATGTTCATGCAATACACAAACAATTCACTAGCAATATTTTTAGGAAATTCTTTTACAATACTCAGACCATTCTCTTTATCAATATTCTAAATCTATTTCAGTTTTTAAAAAGATTGGTAAATTTCTCTTAATCTAGAAATCAAGTTTTACATTTGATGTCTTGTCAATTCTAGGAAAATATTATATATGCTGAATGAAGACCGCGCGGTTTGAAGAATATGCCTTTCAATGAAAGTTATGAATATAAGTTGTGAATAATGTTGTTTCACTTTAACTGATGCAATGAATAGGCATACTAACAATGAAATACCGTTTGTTACTCAAAAATATTTTAATATTTAAAAGTCTGAAAAAAAATCTGAATACGAATATTATCACACTTCATTATTCTTGATGTATAAGTTCGTTAGAAAAATACTGATAAATATAATTAAAATTTAAAAAAAATACTAGAGCCAATAGTAATTACATACTATATTTTGCCTATTTAAACAAACCATAAAGTAGATGTTTTGTCATGTCTTTTTCATTCTGCTTCTTCTGCTATTCTATTATCCATCTGAATCAATAGAAAACAGCTTCTCAAACCAATGCTCTGCTTTTTATATAAGAACTCGTTTTATTAACAAAATAAACTTCAACAATATGCTCAGACATTTGATGGGGAATTTTGCCTTGTTTGCTGCCCCTCGGGCACAGGTACCGTATAATCCATGATTCCAAATTCTGATTTTTTTTTTTTTTTGTCGATGAAGGAAGAAATGTTGCCAAGATGATGTGCGATATGACTTAAATACTAGGGTTACAGAAAAAGAATTCTCTGCATAATTCTTATAGGTCTTCATATGTATGACGTAATAAAAACAAAATTGCCAGATACACAAGAAAATCCGCCAAAAAATCGCCAATCTCAGAATTTGGCATCATGGATTATACAGCACCTGTGCCTTCGCTCGAAGAATCTGATTTGAAGGCAAGCAGCAAATTCATAGACAAGTCGGATTTACAACGCATCACAATACGATGTGACGTAGATGAAGCGTTATCTTACGTCATGGATATTTTAAACCAATGAGAATCGTAATATATAAAGTGGCGCACTAATATCCCAATTTTAATCACCCTTCTAACCTCAGCAAAGTAATTATGAAAAAACGTCTACCTCGGCGTTTATATTTCGTCTTAAAATTTTAAATTCTATTTCCCATATCTTCATTTAAAAAAATGCTTTTAATGTAAGCAATGTTATGTATTAAAATCATTTTTAATTTAAGATTGCTTAATTAAAATTATTAACATCGCTTATATTTTCTTATTCATAAAACTTACGTATATCGTATTACAGAAACTGATTCCAGAATAATATTAAGTGTTGAAGTACAAATTTTGTTTTACACATCCACATAAAATGATATGAATGTCTCTGATTTAATAAAATATGTCACTTTTCCCTTTAAGAAAAAGAAAAATATATGGCTCATTTTGAGACATTTGCAGCAAAATTTCCTCCTTTATCAAACAGAAAACTGAACAACAACGCAGATAACAATAAATTGATATAATAACCAAAGGAGAGAAGCAAATAATAAATCCATTGTAAATGGCGATAATCAGAATGTTATCAGAAACACACTCCCAACATTCTGACAAATTTTCAAAACTTTAACACCGATATATTTTGTAAGCAGTCCCTTCAAATTCGGAATTCTTCATTCGTAGCGTAAAGCATCAAGATCGCAGCGATTAAATAAATAGACAGCAACTTTGCATCAGGCAAAATTTTTGTTTTGGTGAGCCTTCTTTGCCTGACTTTACATTCGTGGCCTCCATCAGATATTGTTTGATGAACGTTTATGGCTTCTTTCATGCCCCATCAGCGTGCACAGAACTGTTGTGTTCGTGCCAAGAGTGGTTTCAAATCTCTCTCCCACTTCTTTTGTTTATGCTCTTCTGCGAAAGTTGCTCCTTGTCTGCAAGCCCTCCCTCGTAAAAGGAACTCCGAATTCCCTTTCCTTCGCAATGAATGGGGCAGAAAAGATTTTGATTGCAGCTAGGAAAAGGACCCTTTATCCGAAAGCCCCGAACTATTGTCACTTCCCACAGAATAGGAAGATCTTTCATTCAATTAAAATGGCTTTGCTGAGGATTTATCACTAGGGTAGTATCTTTAAGCGAGACAAATGAGATTAAACATGTATTTAACTTGAGAAATATACAAAGAAAGGGTTTTTATAAGAAAATTTTACTTTATTCAACATGATATTATTCTCAGATAATATTTTATGCTAAATTTCCACATGGAAATATCATAAGAAAATAGCTTTTGCATATGCAGCGCTTTTGTTAATTAATCATTTTATAAATTTATCTTTAATTAATTTTAAAATGCAATTTTTGATTCGAATCTCGCTGACTAACTTTGATTAAGGGCTTGTGTTACCGTAATATATTGCTGATTTATTTATTATAGGAATGACACATAAGGTAATTAATTTGAAGATTAATTACATTTTTTGTAACATTATATCTTGGGAATACGAGATTTGTTATTAGTTATTATTTGATAACAAGAGATGAGTTTTTAATGCTGTCTTTGGTATGCACATTTATGTTTAAGATTTATTCAGATTTCCTTGCTTGCAATAAGTGAATATTTATAAAAAATATTTCTTCAATGAGGAATTATAGCATTATGGGGACATTAAAAAGTCTTACTTCTGCATTTAATTATAAAGAGATCCATTGCTCTTGGTGTCAAACGAACGACTTTATTAATTTCATATTTTACAGAGTAAAATAAATTTTTTGACGAAAGAAAGTTTTGTTAAAACAATAATAAATCTTTAGTGTACTTAAAAATATGAACAGCTTGAAGTTAAGTTCCATAAAATGTAATTTTATAAAAATGCAATGTCCATAATATTTAGAAAATAATTACGTAGATTGAAAATACTTTTACAATATTTGTAAATAATTTTCAAATTACATCACATCTGATAAACTGAAAAAAAAACATTAAATAAAAACAGAATATATTTTGTGAATGAAGTTTCATCATATTTTTAAAAAAACATTAATGTATATTTATTTTTCTTATTTACTTATATGTTTTAGGAGAATATCATAAATAAATATATAAAAATAATAAATTACATGTATTATATAAAAAACTTCTGGTAATTTTTGGATGCTTTTCTGATATATTGTACAGCTGTATCGATGCACATAACCATGTTCAAACACCGATTCTTTTGCAGTTAAACTCTTACTTTTTTAACTTCTAAAATTTTGATAGAAATTTTTGCATACGTTTTTATAAAAAATACTTCACATAAATTCAAAACAAACTCACGTTTTGGGAAATATGCTCTATTTAAAGACATTGTTCTATACTAAAACATATGAAAATTTTATCCCAAAATGGATAGATTAATATATTTTCTTTACTTTTATACAATCATGATAATTTCCTAAGTTGATTGTCTCAGAAAATGTATGATTCATGCCAAAAAGATAAAATGAAGTCTATCTCAATTTGACTAGCATTTTGTCAGACTAACATTTGAGGAATGTGATGCATATTGTGAGAAACAACTAGAAAGTACCTCACTGTAGTCCAAAATCAAATAATTACCCTCAGACCTTGTTACCGTAAGTAATTAGCATAACATAGCTCAACATAAGTACATAGACTGGGTGCTTATTTACCTTAATTGATGAACTTTTTAAATTCGGAAACTTTTCCTCGGCCCCCTTGGCAAAGGAACCCGCGAATAATGGCAACAGAAGGGTCATAAATCATCACGTACTTGAGTTTATGACAGATATAGAAGCTTTTCAAAAAAAGCTTCGGCAGTGGAAAACTGCGTGAACTGAAAGTTCCAGGGATAGAAGGGGAAAAAAACAGCAACATGTGAATTGCTAGTATCACTGATAAACAATCCCTTTATCTGTGGGTTTAGCGTAATTTCGAAGCGTTGATAAGCTAATATAGTAGTTTCCGTGGCGTAAGTAACCACCATTCTGTGGTTACTAATGGGTATTACTATCAACCGCCCAGAGGGAGAGGGGATATGGAGTGGTAAAACGACGTTAAATATGAAAAATCTCGTTGGAGAACCCCTTAATAAAGGCACCAGAGAGAGTATGACTAGAAGCTTGTTAATGTTCGGGATCGTTAAAAGCTCATTAATAACAACGAGAACTTTTCTGGGATCGAAAGTTGGCTTTTCTTTGCACTATTTTCCATTTTTTTCCCTTTTCCTTTATAGTTTTTCTTGCTTCTTTTAGTTAATTTTGTTGAAAACGTAACGAAAATCTTCTCCTTTCGACTGGCTGGAAATTCTGGGTAACGTTCTCTATTCAAATTAATTTCTGTCGATATTTTTTTCAGAAAAAATTGCGAAGACCGATAATAGTATCACCTATGGAAATGTTTCGATGTTAGTTATTTATTGCATTTGTTTGTTTTTTACTCTGTTGTGGTATACTTGCTTCTTACCACAAAATTTATGTACTTATATTTTTATTCTTTTCAAGGTTTTTTTTTTCCTAAAAATTATTTTTTTATAATTTTCTTGAAAGCTATTTAATTTACCATAACGGTTTACCCTAATTCTTATAAAAATTATGAGAAATAAACATATAATCTTCTGATGTTAAATCTGCAACGTACAGAAGGATCAACTATTTACTCATAAGTCATAGAATTAAGCCAATTAATTTTGCGTGCTATCGCTCATGTTCGAAGATATTAGTAAATAAATTGAAAGATTATGAGTTCCAAATATTTCTTTTGATGCTTTACGCTGAAATATTTTTTGGAAACAAGGAATGTTATGTGAAAGACATTGGCAATCTCCAGCCAAGATTCTAGTAAGAGCTCTTTCTAGAACTGATTCTTATATGACATAAGTCATATATTAAAGAAATAAATCAAAAATAAATTTTTCGAAACTTGCCAACTTTAAGACTAGGACCCAAAAATAAAAAAAAAACAGACGCTAAACTAGTTGTTGAGAACTGGATCATTAAATGGAAACCTCATTGTTCTTCAAGCAGGGGGAAAATCTAAGTGATCGAGGGGGTCGATCAGCGTCTTCTTATTGGTTGTAACAGAAGGGGAAGGGAAAAACACCAAAGGAAGCATGGTCTTGCCAACGAATGGTAGGATTAGCTTTTCTTTCTTCAGATTTCATTTAAGGAGTACACTAGAATCCGATATAATCCTCTCCTAAGAATCTACTGATTAGGTGCCACATTCAGGAACAATTCAATTTACTTTATGTTCTCGTTGAACCATGGGATAGGTTTACGGATGCCTGTCCTTGATTTGATTGGCGAGGACAAAAGATGGAACGACCAATCATACTGGGAATAGATTATATCTGATTTGTACACAGATTCCACTTTTCCCTTTTTTTAACCTGATTTTTTACAGCTATCTAACTATATAAAATCAAGTTCTTATCTTCAAAAACAGAATTCTTTGTTGTTTGCAGAATATAAAGCACATTTTATGATCTTCACTCCATCCGGTAAAATAATGGAAAAAATTTAATTTCGGTTTCCAGGCAAGAGGCAAAGATAATAATTAAGTTCTGTTCGAGTTTACTTCCATACTTGTGTAGTTCATTGTAATTCCCAATTATGTTTGCTTTATTTTAACTATAATGCTTTTATTCATGATTGTTTCTCCTTACAAGAGAATTTTCCTGTTCGATAGTTCGCACGAATGATCATCGCTCTCCTTGCTGAAAATATTTCATTTATTTTCATGTCTTAATCTGCGTTTCTGGAGTATGTTTATGAACAAGGTAATATTTCAATTTGAGCGTATATTTCCTTATTCGGATTTCCTTTTAGTTATTTCTCTATTTCTTCAAAGCTTTGATTTTAGGGAGATAAATTGATTTAAATTGAAATTCATTGATTAAATTAAACTTATTATTTTATTTTGAAGAGTACATTTGTTTTCAAAAAAATAAAAGTGCGAATATCTTTCACATAAAATGTTTGAAAAAATAAAATATAAAATTACATATAAATTTAATTTCAAAAGCTTAATATAATATTTATATAGGTGCAATTACTTATATATGGAGCTCTGTGCTCTTTCTCTCTCTCTCTCTCTCTCTCTCTAATTATATGAAAGAGAGGTTTTCATATAAATTAAAACTTATAAACACACACACACACACAGTTGGTTATAACAATTACAAAATCATACCGAATGAGGGCTTCAACTGCTGTTATACACAAATACAATAAAAATTCACTAATTTATTTACATTATCAACTTAAATTACTAATTCTTATCTTGAATAACTTTGTATGAATATTACTGTAAAATGTGGTAACAGATATACACATTTTATGAATGTCTTGTAAATATCGATAGTGCACAAAGTATCCAACTCCTGTTCCCTTAATCACTTATCATTCATTATCTTATGAATATTTCCAATTGCAAAAATCTTTTAAATGAAACAGCATATTATCTTTTAACCAACGTAGGTGTAAAAAAGTTCATTTTTCTAAAAAATTATAAAACGAAATTTATATGCGTTAACTTGGTTCTATGTTTTATAAAAGTTTCTCCATATATTACCATTTGTAGAATCGAAAGTTTAATGTTAAGCAACCAACATCTAGAAATTGTAAAGCTCTCAACAAATATTCACAAACACTCATATAAACTAAATTTACTAAAATCAAATAAAACGCCTAAATAGATCATCTCAAAAATAATAATAGTCCAACTTATTTTATTTTAAAATATGTAGGAAGTAGGGAATCACTGGTAAGATTGAAGTAATGCGTAGTTTTTGTAACTACAGAAAGGCAACCCAAGCATTGAAGTTCTTACACAAGAATCCTGAAAACACCTACATTTACTCACTTTCTTTTATTCTATCATTTTGAACATAAATTAACCTTAAACCCCCTTTAAAACATTTTAATTTCAAATTTACTGCATGTTTCTAAGCCACTTTAACTTTTTTGAATTTTGTCTTGTGAGAAACACAAACTTAGTTAAATATTTTAACAAATTAAAAAGCTATGAAAGTCAAAATCGAACATCTGAATATTTGTGCAAATGGAGAAATAATCAAAGATTAAAAAAGAATATCCCCTTCGGTTTTGCTGAAAAAATTTAAAGAGAATTTCCCAATTGGCTGAGCAATCCTCTCTAAAACCTTGTGTTAGCCCGAATGAGGGCCTACCCGGAGTTCACTTCCACACTGAACTCGTCCGTCACGAACAAGAACTCTGATGCTCCCGATTACCTAAGACAGCTGGCTCTAGAAGTCATAGAAGGCATTCCCAGTGATGCCACTTTGGTTTACACAGATGGCAGTAAAGACGAATTGAACAACACTGGAAGCGGGGTCTTCATCGAGAATCTTTCAGTCAGGATTTCTAGAAGCAATCCGGAAAACTGCTCGGTATTCAGAAGCGAATTAATCGCCATAAATGAAGCATTAAAGATCATCCTCCACAACACTAGATCTAGTGACATTTGGATCTTCACTGATAACCACAGCTCAGTTCAGTACCTACAGGACTGGCGTAGTGTGTGTGACCTTATGGGCATAGAGATAATTAACAATCTTAAAAATTTGGCCAAGAGCAGGGATGTTCATTTTCTTTCGATTCCCTGCCATGTTAACATCCAAGGCAACGAAATTGCAGATATCTTGGCCAAAAGAGGTTGCTCTGAGTTGCCCAACAGTGACTACAAACTTACTTATAAAGAAATTTTCTCCATCAAGAAGAAAGAAACAGGCAAGTCTGGCTCATCCCTCCAGCCCATCCCTGGTTCATCAAGAAGACCCCTGGGGGTGCGTTAGATTTCGAAGGTGACAGACAGGATCAAACGGCAGTCTCAAGACTTTTAAGTGTACACCTGAGGTTCATGAAATTTGAATCTGGGCGCAAGGTCTTTTCTTTGTGCACAAAATGCAATCTGAAGCCGGCTTCCCACGATTACATCCTAGATGGTCTGGGATTTGCTTTGGCGGATGTTTATGCATGTCCGCTTTTGATACTCGATTTCGCTAGGGTTCACGGTGTCATGGATCTGATCTAGCTGCCACTGGATCTTTGAAAAATTGGAAACAACAACAATAATTTTTTGAATTTAATTATTCTTGGCAACTATTTCTTTATTCCAATTTCAAATTAACCTTTGGCAACTCAACCTTTACTCTAAAATAAAAATTCAATCTCATTTGCTGGTTTTGGTATTGTGTGTTTTTTTCCTACTGTGTGTATGTTTTATCCACTGTGAGTATGTTTACTTTTCTGCATATATATATATATATATATATATATATATATATATATATATATATATATATATATATATATATATATATATATATATATATATATATATATATATATATATATATATATATATATATATATATACTTTAATTTTCGAACTAAGTGTATTTATGAGATTTCTTTTAATACGAACACTCTTAGGTGGAATTGCTCAAAGATTTTTAGACATTTGTCCTTCGTGCATGTCAGAAAAGAGTGTTTATTTTGCATAGCTGATCATCTCCCTCCTGATGAAGACGTGGTCCCTATGCTTTCCTCTTATCATTTGCTTAGTATATTTTAATAATTTTCTAATTTTGTCTTTCTGGTTTCAATGTTTTTCATGTTTCATCTTTTATATATATATATACTATATATATATATATATATATATATATATATATATATATATATATATATATATATATATATATATATATATATATATATATATATATATATATATATATATATATATATATATCAAGTCTGGCTGCATAAAATTGTCTTGGTATGTGAGCAGACATAACTAAACACAAGACACATTGAGGACAAATGAATAATTTAAAAACATTTTATTTTGGAAATAATTGGCGGCATCGAATTCATACAGAAATTTTGTCTTTCTTGTTTTACAGTCAAACATTTGCGCAAATCCCAATAAGGGACACATTGATTTCGAAAAAAATATCTGGAAAAATAATCATAAGTAATACCTTTGGATATCTCGCATGGTTCAAGCATACAGATGAGCCAAGAAAAAACAAATCCTTCAGTGATCCTCACAGATACACCGAAAATTAAATAAAAAAAAAATAAACAAACCCTTAGTGCTACATAATTGAGAAAAAGCATATAGACTCATTTTCTAAATTTTGGAAATTTTGAACTGACTAATTAGAATTTAAAAAAGACAGATGTGATAGGAAATTGGGAAATGAAGCCTAAAACTAAAAATGAAAAAAATTATTAATAAATCATATAAAATAATTTACATTACTAAAATACGCTCTGCATATCTCAGATCCACGGGAGCCATGACTGACGAAGTATTATATATGGTTTTGAAAATTGATAATGAAAAATGCGAAACAACATTCAGCATAAAATACCATATTTACTGTTAAACAAGACGCACTTTAAAAAAAAAAGTTCGAAATATGGGGTGCTCCTCATATGTTGATACTCTGTTCTTGATTACATTCATTTCTGGAAATTTCCTGTCTTCGTAGTTATACAATTTTTTCTTGTTTCCTAGAGGAGAAAGAATGTATTTAGTAGAATTTTGTGAATGTGCTTCTCTGTCACGCGGATGATCCCAGCTCAAATTTTGTGAGCTACTTTTAAAAGTGTGTGAAATTTCCACAATTCAATTTTCTTAAATTTCTTTTTATATTTGACTAAAATGATTGAACGGTGTTATTTCCCAGATAGATTGGGTATTATTGTATTGTGTGTGTGTGATTTCTGTTTAAAATACTTTAACTTCATTATTATGAATAGAATAAAGTTTCATTCTTCAAAAATGTGCATAAAAAGTGCTACGCTTTATACACCGTTAAATACGATAGTTAATGTAAACCGTAATAGTTCTGGAAGTATACGATAAAAGATGTTTTTGTTTAGATTACAGTTGTTTAAGTTTTAAAAAAACAGTTCTTTGTGGTTTATAAATAAATCATAAAAGAATATTTCAACATATTTCTGTTAAACAAGTCAAAATGTTTTCTGGAAACAGTTCTATTTTGTTTTAATTTCCAAAAACACTAAAATAAAATTATTTCAAATAAAAAATTCGCATTTATAATTCTATCTTTTAGTGTAAAATCGAAGAAATATAATCAACTTAATATTTTCAAATAACTCGAATAGCATCTTATTTTAGAAGACTTTTTTTACATGTAGAAGTAAATATTACAGATCCTAAAACAGATTTATTACTCCCATACAAATTTCAAATAATATACCTCTGTCACAGAGACAGGTGAGTCTAGCTTCTTAAGACGTCTAGACGAAGAATCTGAAAATTCTCGAGTCATTTTTTAAAAGAAAATGATGAAAGATCGGAAGCCTAGTCCAAGTGGGTGCATAGCTGCTTTTCCCGAGGAAGGCAAATTTTTCCATCCACAGCGCAGCCGTCGAATTTATGAGTTCCTTTTTTCATCGCGTCAAGTATGCTAGGTATTTTCGAACAATTCCAGAAGTTCAGAGGAATTCAGAACGAAATAAAAGAGAGGGTATGTCAACAAACAGTGACTAATTGGAATTAAGTTATAATTAATTAATAACACGAGTGTTTGCTAATGATGAAAAGCCTCTTTATGCACCTTGAAGATAAATATGTCACCAAGGAAGCATCTTTAAATAGAACAACATTTATTTAATGTAAATTCTTCTAATCAACATTTCATACATTGATTTGAATAACTAGTATTTTTCGTTATAATAAGCAAGCTTGTTTCCTTTGCGGGAAAATTCTTCATATCTAAGTACTTATTTAAAGGATTTTTAAACAGTATAGTCACTTTATATTTAATATTCTAGAAATATAGTTGTTTAATATTAAAATTATTATAATATTATGTAATGGATATAGATAATGATAATATTATCTAAATGAATAATAATGGAATATATTTCTTCCTTGATATTAGAAATACACATTTCTCTAACACTGCTATTCCATTAATATTTAATGAACCGTTAAAAGTATATAATTTATGCGTAGCTATAAAATTAACATTAATTTTCTAGCTACGCATAAACTAAATATTTTTTATGAGTCATTAAATATTAATGGAATGACAATGTTAGAAATATGTGCCTGTTAGCAAATATACACCCCTTATTTTAAAGACTTATAATTTAAAAAATCTGAAATAATTTCGTGATAATATTCTATAATGATCCTAACTATTCTCTCATAATATTTCCTTTTAATACCTTTAATCTCAGACCCCCCCCATAATTGTAGCCCCCCCCCACCTTCCTTTAAGCCGCCAAAGTCAAGCAACAAGTTATACTTGTAGGCGAAGGTGATCACTTACTCCCTTAATATAATTCTACTTGGTTTTTAGTTGAAGGAACTCTGTTACTAGAGAAATAGATCTTGTTTAATCTTCTTTGATCTAGGTTTGTGCTCATTAAATATTCGTAAAAACTAATATCTTTGCGTTGAGTGGATTCGAGAGGAGAATAATTATTCAAATGTCAATTTTGTCTCTCAACTATGAGTAAAAGTTACGAAGCATTTGATGGTGAAAATATGTTTTTTTCCATTATGTCTATATTGTATATATGTATGTATATAAATTGTGTTGTGTGTTTGTACCAATATAATTATTGTGTTAACTCCAGAATCAATTGAAGTATTAAGATTTTTTTACAGAGAAAGACTAATCTTGTACTATTTTCAAATGATGGACAAGGAAACTGCACTTTTGTGTCTAAAATTATATATACCACATTAAGATGATATTAAACTATAGCTAATAATCCTCTCAGATGATAACAATACTTGAATAGAATTTTTTGTATCATATGATTAATTTTCTTGCTAATAAAACAGACATTTACAATTTTACACAATTCCTCATATATTTGAGTAAGTTTATATAGCTACTTTTCTACAGTATTGAATTTTAATAAACATCATTTATTGCAAAATTTGCAAGTATTTTTCAGTCTCAAAATTCTGTTGAATCATAGATTTAAGCAAACATATTGTTAAATTAATTAGTACGTTTGCATGGCATGTTCGCATGCTTCTTGACAAAAATGTTTTACAAAATATAGAGGATTATAATAAAAATTTATCATAAAAAATGTAAAAATTGCATTTTCATCTCGTAGGTATCTGAAGAACGAATCACTATTTTTGATTAAAAGTAATTTCGAATGAAAATTTGTTTTTAATGCATTTGTATTGAACTGAATAAAAATATTAAGAGCAATATTTAAATAAAAATATCAAAAGATTTTGCTTACATTTTTGAAACGTAATTTCAATTAATATTCTAATTTAATGGAATCTTATTTAATTAAATTGAAATTAATGGATTGTAGTCACCAATTTGTTAATTTTATTTTATAAACTTTTTGTTATCGTTTTTATAGTAGGAAATTTTGAAATCACATCGTATATAAAAATTTAAACAAGATGTGTTTTTTTTTTTTTTTTGGCAAATAATAATGTGGTCTTTTATTTTCTCTAATTGATCAAAAAAAAGTATTCCAAAGAATCTGTAAGTTAAGACAATAGAACCATTTACAATATTTTTAAAAATAAATTAATTCTAGTTCTAAACAAAACATTAGAAGGAAATCGTAAAGTATTTTTTTTTTCATGCGCACATACTTTTTCTATTTTTTTTATTATTTTATTTGCATTCTTAAACTGTACCCGAATCCGCTATTTCGTTGCATTAATTTCATTCTTTCTTTTCTTTGAAACTTCCTTGTTTCATTGAAAGCTGTCACATGTTGTAAGAAAACCACTTCTAAAACCGAGAGAGCTTTAATTGTCTTTGGCGAGAAAATAATTCCCCAAAAAGAACAAAAAAAAAAAAAACACCTTAGCCGGGAAACGTTAAACCCTGTTTCGCTGTGTTAAATCTCATACATAAGTAATGACTATCTAAACAGAAGTGGAAAAGAGTGACTAGGAAAAAAGAAAGGAATCATTTGGAAAAAAAATCTCTAAAACACACACACGTACTTCTTTTCATCCTCGGTAAGAAAAAAATTCTTTTTATTTTGCTTTATTCGCTCCATTGTTACAATTTTCTGTTGAAATTGTTCCGATTTGTAAAAAAAAAATTGTGTCGCCATTTAAGCTGTATGTCCCAAATGAGCCTAAAATTAATATCGAATAAAGAATTCGTTGTTATTTCAGGAATATATACCAACCATGTTTTATTGCTAAAAAAAATGCGAAGTAATAATTCACCTTCATTGATCAAAGGGTTTTTATGTTTTGTACATGAAACTTGGATTCACAGGAAACAAATTAATTAATAATTATTTACCCTATTTCACTTAATAAAGTTCTATATAAATTCCAGAAATTATCACAAAAGAATATACTGTTTTTATCAAAAAAATCTCATATGAAATCATTTTCTCATATGTTTCTTTTCGTTCTTTAATGAAAATCAACAATTCTATTTATTTCAAAATATTAATAGTTATAAAAATTTATATTCTTTTTTTTTAAATTTTTAATATGTAAGATTCAAACAAATATTATGGTTAACATCTTTAAAATTACAAATCCTTTAGAATTCCTATACCTAACTTATTTTAATAAAGGTAACTTAGCTTACACAAATAAATGTCCGCATACTTCAAATTCAAAATTTTGGATAGACTTAAAGTCGTTCATTTCAACTAGACTTACAGGCTATTTGATTTCTAAATGTTAAATATTATATTTAATTAATGCATAATACATTTGCGATTTAATCTTATATACATTTTATAGTTAACGCAGTGTGTACTTAATTAGAGAATCATGAGACAATTTGAAAGTGATTATTAACAAAACAATATTGGCATTCATATTTTTGGAAAACGAATTCCATTTCATTATAAAATCATTTTCATAACACCTTAAATCCTACAACGAACAGATAAATGTCTGAAATTGAAAATAATTCAGTATATTGAATATTTTATCATTCTTAATACGTTTCAGTTTTAAGCCACAAAATTATTAATGAAAAATTACTTAAAACTCCTCCATTTCAATAGACTAATTAATTTTTCAAAACAAAAGAGAGAAAAGTTAGAGTCATTTTCTTATAACAAGGTATCTGTTACAGAGCCGAAGTGACCTTGTGAAATCAAAAACTTCCAACTCTTTTGATCTATTGAATGTGAGTTGAAAAGAATGATATCTGCAGCCAATATACAGCACAACAAGAGGAAAACAACTCAACCCGACTCAAGTGTACAGGTTCTCCCCTTGATGGGAAGCTATGATGAAAACTTACGAAACAAAAACATAAAGGAGATGGTGAAAGTGGAAAAAAATTTCCTTAATAGTTCTTTCAAAGCAAGAAAATCTCTTTCACGGAAACCTTTTCCATCGACTAATATTGAAGTACTTACTCTTTAAAGATAGTAATGTCTCTACCTTATAACAGAAAAAAAGTGATCTGGAAAAGGAAAGGAAAAAAAAAACCCTACTCTCGAGAAGATAGAGAAAAAAGATGAAGATATCATTGGGGAGGGGTGAGGTTGTCCTCACTACTCTTTAATGACGGCAGTAATTGGTACCAAGTATAATTGTGAACATTTTCAGGTTTTTTTCTTTATTTTTTGTCGTTTCCTGCATTAAAAGAGTTTGTGAAAGAAAATGGTATATATCCTTATAGAATCAACTTCTACCTTTAGCAAAAACATATCAATAGCAATAATTGCAAAAAGGAATGAAAACTTCAACTTCTATTTCTATACAACTGATTTTGTTGTGACAAAATTCTATAAGCCCTTATATCTTATATCCAGAATGTAGAGGAAAAAAAATTGAGCTTGACATTTTTATATTAATATCAAAAATTTGAAAGAAAAGAGAATACATTTATTCAAAAGATACTAATGATCTTTGAAACAAATCAAAGAAATTTCTGTTAATAGAGAGATCATTATGGTCATAAGAAATAAGCAGATTTGACCTTTCCAACGGATAAATATCATGATGATAATAGAATCTGTGTTTTTAATGGATGTCAGTAGATATGCTATTTTATGAGAACTTGAAAAAAGAGATTTAACTTTGGTGTCAGTCACGTTTTTTGACATTGCTCAAAATAATGTATACAAATTCCTCTGTAAGCCGCAAAGCAGCTTTCATGAAATAAGAATTGATATGGAATATATTAACTGGTTAATGATTTAAATTTTATTCCTTTCCTAGAAACGCTTAAAACTCATTTTGCTAAAAAAAAATTTTTTTCTGCATATCCCAATTCAATTAATATGAACATAAATTTCTTTCAAATATACTTTGAAATATTGCACATCATATTGTTTGGAATACGAAAATTACAACAATAATTTTCTCTCGGTTTGCTTCTCGCTCTTTCTCTTTCTTTCTCTCTCACACTCCCCCTCTCACACTTTTCTACATATTTCTATAAAAACTGAAATTTAGAAATCCAAGGTATGGCTTAAGAAAACTAGTTCATTGTTGTTTAAAGATGTTCTGTCTTGTTACGTAGCTTTTCTATGGAAAAGAAACTCACTTCTATAGGAGTACTCATTCAAGGCACTTCATAAGATTCTGTTTTATCACGTATTTCCTTGAGAATCTTTTCCCATTCACTTTTATTGCTTCTTAGCATTTTCTGTCCTATAACTGTCCTACCATAGACATAAGTATTTTTTTCCTTAAAACAATGATTATTTGAATTTTTCTGTTATTTGGAAAAATAAAATTCTTAGCCATCATTGATAGTTGAGAATTAATGTTTCGTAATTTCCTTACTCTTATAACAATAATTATTTGAATTGTGAAAATTTTGAATTTATATGAAATATTATTTGTTTGTGATTTTTCTCCAAATATACATAATGTAAATAAGGACACATAATATTTATATTAATTTTTCTCCAAATAAATTGTCGAAAAATTAAAATTTGTAAAATGATGGTGAAGTTAATAAAAATAACTGTTTTAACCAATGTTAACTGATTTAACCATTTAACAAAATGTTTTAAAAAGAAAAATTACTAGAATTTATAATTTGAAAGTAGCATTGATTTAAATAAAATGATTCCGGTTACCATACATTTTATTTGATCTTCATAGGTGTGTGTGTGTGTGTGTGTGCGTGCGTGCGTGCGAGTGTGTGTGTTTGTTTGTTTTTTTCGATAAATTTAATTTACTATGTATGTTCTGCCGCCATCTATATCAGAATGATTAGTTGCTTGCGGCTGATTTATATCTAAACAACTTTGTCGCAAAAGTTTTTCAAAAGGAAAAAAAATTTTAATTAAAAATTAATAAATGAGAAAGATTTATTAAAAAATAGAAATTTAACAATAAATTTAATTTCATCTATGGTTGCAACAAACTAATCCCTGTGGTTTTCCTAAAAACAACAAACTAATTTCAACATAGATATCTTAAGTAAGTTGAGATTTCTGATGTGTTAGATTAATAAAACAACTATCCCTTATGACCATAATATAATTTAATCTAAAAATAAAGGTCATATTTAAAATATGGAAATAATCACGTTAGCGAGACTTATATACTTTAAATAATTGCAAATTAATGTTAATCTTGTAGTATGATATGGATATTTTTAGAAAATAAGCAATTAATTTACAAATGTTATTAAAGTATTGTTTAACGGCATGTCCTTCAATACCCGATAATTTTTCAAGATTTCATTTAAGAACATTAGTAATATTCTTCTGCAATATTTATTCACATTATACGAATTCGAAAATATTTCTATTAATTTCAGTGCAATTTTCTTCTAAGTCGTACATCAAATCATGTTAATTTAATTTTAGAATATTGGATATAAAAATAGCATGTAATTTGAATCTTCTACTTTCTATTTCAACTCAAAAAATAAATCAATATAATTTTCACTTTCAAGAATTGTTAAAATTCCTACTAACCACAATCGTTAAATCTTTGTTCTCTTTAAGTCCCCATAACATAATATTAAGAAGTACCACAAGATGCACCTATTATTTCCTCCATGTTCCTTACAGAAGATCGAATTTTCCTAATTTAGAGAATAAAACCTTTAATGTGAGTAGGAAAAAAGTTTTTTTTTCCTATTTTTCTTTTCATTCAATTCTTGAATTATCCCGATTCCGGAGAGCAAACAGAGCAACCTTCGCAAGCGCTCATCGAAATCCGTCTTCCACACACAAGACACAAAAGCCTTTGTATAATCGTCGACTCCTTCTTAGAATCGAATTCCCTTCTCTAAAGCTTAAATCACCGCCTTTACAAAAGAGGACCCCGTTAGCGCATCAGCAATAAAGTCTGCTAGCGAGGTAAGGTCCCAGTGTGTAGACAAGGACAGTGTCGTCGTGTACACGGAAATGTGAAATAAAAGGTTTGAAACAGAAAAAAAAGAAGCAAAACCGAAAGAATGCATCTTTCTACTCGTAATGCAATGGCAAATAAATGCAATAAAGGAAGTAAATTAAATTGAAAAGTCGTTGTTCCGTATCTTTCATTTTCTACAAAATTTCGAATAATAAACAGAGCAAATTCCTCATGCATGAAAATGATTTTAATTTGAAGTAAAGAAAATGTATTGTTTCTAAGCAACGCTTGACTCATCTCAACTCGAAGGAAAGCTTTAATTTTTACAAAATTCAAATTCCAAATTTACCGTTATTTACAATGCTTTATTTCTCTTAAAATGTAATTTACAAAGGTAAAAATACTTCCGAGTAATAAGACGCATTTTTAAAAGTCAAATTTTTATCTTTACAAACTAAAATATTTTTCTCATTAATGAACATATAATTACAGAAAACTAGTAAATGCTACTTACTATTTTTCCTCTCACGCTACTCTTATGTTGCAAATTTTCCAAATTTTTTCTCGAATTGTAAGTACATAAATGTGTGTTTACTTACATCTCAATTAAATATCTACTGTAACGTAACTTTCACATAAAAGTTGAAGATTATAGAAATTATTCGTCGTGATTTTGTTTGTTGAATGTACCGTATTCTTCATTGGTACATTTGCTAAGTGTACAAAATGTCACAGCTAAATAGTGATAGTATCGAAATTGACAGAAAAATATTTTAGTTTCTTGGTTTTATAAGATAAGATCTCATATTTAAAAAACATATTTTGCAAATTAGCAGTGATTTATACAACGCCCAACGTGGGAAGAAAAATGAATTTTTTTTTAATATAGGCAATTTAGAAAGACTTAACTCAATAAAAACAAATATCGTGACTTTCATTGTTTTCTAAACGCCATTCATTACGTGTTTCTTTTCCGATAGAACAATTCTGTACACATAGCCATAATGAAGTTTCATAAGGAAACAAATTTTTAAAAACATTTAATCATCTATCTAAAAGCTACATGTAGTTTTTCTATAGCTGCTGCGCGTGATGGAAACTCTAGTCGAAGCGAAATTTCATGTTCTAATGAATCATGGTATCAAGAGTATAGCTTGTTTTTGAAATTGTTCCTCGAAATACTGTATAAGTTTCATTAAATTTTTGTAAATTTACCAAAATTCCAACTAATATGTCCATTAGAAAGCACTGTCACAGCACAAGCAAACTAAGCAAATCAACGTCTTTATTCTTAAAAAATTTAATTAATTTTGGTTTTTAACTTGTAACGAAAATGATTAAATTTTCAGAGTATAATGTAATACAATTAAAGTGTGATATAGTAATTTATAAATCGAATGAAATTGAATTTGACTCCATTTCTTGCATTGTTTGAATACAAGTTACTTTTTATAATACATATTGGTGCTGCGTAATTGCATTATGCATTTATTTAAAATTATAACGTCTGTATTTTTTACAAATATCTCGTTCATTTTAGACAACGCTTAAAAAATGTAATTAAATTATTAGAAGATTTTGAGTAAAATTTAGAGAAAAGTACAATTTTATTACTGATTAAAATGATTTTTATTATTGATTAGATATCTTTTATATTAATCTGTTATAATAAGAAAAGTGTCCTGATAATCTAAGAAAAAGAGCTAATTAAACTTACCAAGGTCGAATTAATTTTAAAAGACTCGAAAAAATTTATTTTAACGAATTATAAAGCACTGTTGTTGTCATACGATCAATTAAACGCCTTTAATAGTTTGAAAAAGCTGACCTATAAATTAATTTTAAAAATTTTTTAAAGAAAATGTTTTGGTAGATAGTAATGAGAGTTTCGTCATTTTTTACCATTAAAAATATGGAACCATTGACTCATTAGCTAAAATGATTAAAATTAAGCAAATTATAATCGCTTATAGATGATATATTTTTAACGTTATTAAATCAGTCAGACATAATATTTGTTGTCATTGTTCGTCCCTGTGAGCATACCTTTTACATGAAATTTGATTTGAGACCCATAACTACAAAGATACATATCTTTGGAATTCTAAGGCACTGTTTACATATTGATTATCATTTATCACCACACTCCTCCTCATCAAAGAACGCACCAATATCAAATTAACTCCGTCTGAAATAGAGTGAATCGACGGATAGAAATTGCATACATAGAACATTACACGACACTGCTAATGAAATATCGACTTAGTCCAGCGTAATCGAATCAGCCTCCACAATTCATCAACTAATAAATGAATTAATGGTCCCACTCCAATGTTTTTCGTTTTTCTTGGGCCCCAGCTCCTTTCTTATAATTTACGATATTTTTCGTTCCTATTACACTGTTTACTTCAATCTTCCAATGTTTGCGTTTCCATGATATTCATCAACTCGCGACCTCTTTTATTCCTGGAGAGCTTCTTTTGTATACGCAGCCGAGTAAATACATCCTTGGTAATGAATTATCCTCCCAAACCTGACACCTCAGTGAAAGGTTCGGGGGTGTGATCAATTGAGGAGTGCAGTGCATTTTTCATGCGTTGTCTTCTCTGCTCTTTTTCGAATCTTAGCATAATACCCGCCTCTCTCATTTCGCAAGACGGTAATTAAAGTAGAAATTTCCAGCCACCTTTAGATATTTTTTTCTACCTTCCCTCTGTATTTATTCATGGCGATACCTTGTGAATGGACGCGTTACCCCGTGACGCCCATTAATTCATGAAGTGTTTGATTTCTTAGATCCAGGATGGATGGTAAGTGATACAGTTGGGAAAACTACTCAGTGATTTATAATGTGGATGGGGAAAAAAACAATACCGCTTTTAAAGAATAGGGAACATCTGAAAGAAGAGGTCTTCGCCGATAACACGCAGTTTTCAAGGCAAACGCAAAATAGGTTGTTCGGAGAAATATTGTTTCTGCCAAGCCTCGTCATTGAAGGATGTCTCGGACAGAGATTGGCTCTCAGAGGAATACAGCATCATTTTTTATGAGATTCCATGTGGTCAATTAAATATAACAGTGCCATTAGGTAGATTGCTTTGACTGAACATAAGGCAGATCCTATCACCATTTTTTATATAAATAATTGTGCGACAAAATATATATATACAAATTCTTTCTGCTTTTTATTAGCTCCAGAACGATCAATTGCGCATCTTAAAAAAATAGATAAAACACGCGATAGAATATGACTCTTTCCTTCTTTTTCTCGCAATTTTAAGAAATATCATTTTCATAGGTCTCTTTTTTTTAACTTATTATGATTGTGAAATTTCCGATTTCTCAGGATTCTTTTCGACTTGTATCATAAATATAATAATAAAGGTAATAAAAATAAATTCCAAATTATATTTTGAGTTTTTGAAAACTATGTTAAAATTTCAAAATTGTCACATCTTATAAGGATATGAAACTGATATAATTTGAAGCTTTATTTTGAAAAAAATGAGGTAAGCTATTTCAAGTTATTCCAATTTTTATCTTTAAATCTTGTAAGTATTAGTAATCCATCATAAGATTTTCATATATTCAGTCTTTTAAAAAATTTTAATCATTTATTTATTTTTTTCTCATAAGCAAAATACTATAATGCGTACATTTATATGCATAGTATTTTACTATTGCATTATCCTACTTGTAATACATGATACATAAATAATTTAAAGAATTCTAAGCATAAAGATATATAAATATAATAATTTAAGGAAAAGGAATCTCACATATTTAATGAATATATTGATTATAAATAATACCTTACGGATTTTGGTTTGTTGATTAACCGTCAAATTTTGCGGAGAAGGGATGATTAGAGAAGGACCTTGGTATAAGGTAAATTCCGAACTACCGCAAACATCCGAACCCAAGATGGGATTCAAATCCATGAACCGTTGAGCCGAAGGCAAGAGGGATAATCTTTCGGCTACTAGTTCGGTTTAATTCTTTATCGACAGTAACGAAAATTTATTGATATTTATGACAAATTCTGATTTTAAATATTGCGCATTTTGAATCAATGCGCCAACACTTTTTATCCAAATTAATAATATTTTGTTTTTGTTATGCGATATATGCTGAGTCAACAAGCCAAAAGTAATCAGGCTGATATTTCGTTCATAGTGTTATGCTCGTATAGTGCTTTTATTGATTTTATATTTCAATATTACATATTCACTCAAACTACGAAAAGATTTTTGATTTATGAAGGAAATCCTTTAAGATATTTGCCCATCAAACTAAAATATTAAATATTGATATTTAAATAAAGCATTAACTGCGAGTATTCTTATAGTCTTATTTACAGGAATAACAGGAAAAATTTTGATTAGTCCCACTATCAATTTGAGGGCTTCATTTACAACTTGTTATTTTACTCAATAATTTTTAAACACTTCAAATCATTTTGATAATCAAACCATTCATGTAATAATTGAGGAAAATATCTCTCTTCTCTTCCTCTCTCTCTTTCTCTCTCTCTCTTTCTTTTTCTTTCTCTTATTTTGACTATTTACAATTCTCTTACTCATAGATAACTTAATATATAAGTTTTAAATCCTATGACCAAAAATGTGTTTCTGTATAAAGAATAGTTTAAAAGTCTTTATAGGCCAACAGCTTATTCTAACCAGCTCTGTAAATTTGTAAGAATGCTAGTGTTCCATTTAGAAAAAGGAATATTGATTTAGCTATACTATATATAGGCAGCATTAGCTCTGGACAATTTAACAGAGTACCAATGGTTCATAAACCACCAAACTGATTCTTCAATAATGCTGTATTTTTCCAATAACTTAGCGCTTCTCTTGTTTCTTTTGTGAAAGAAATAAAAAATACCCATTGTGTCTGAACAACATAATACGCGTATTTTACTTTCACAATCCAAATATTTCAATATTTTTAAAGGGGAGGAAGAATAACACATGCTCACCAGTATTATTATCGGTATTCTTATAAAGGCAACAATTTCAGTTTTAAATTTTACAAATAAAATTTTGACAGTAAATTCTTTGAAGAGAGAGAGAAAAAATTCAAACACGCAGAGCATATATAAATAGCAATTGCTTACTTTAATTTACAAAGTTGATTTAAAAGTTTTTATTAATATATTCCTATATTTCAAATTGGTATAAATGAGAAATTTAAGAAACTGCTTTTTTTAATCAAATTATCTTAAGGCAACGGAAAACTTACATTGATTTTAATTATTTGATTTAATTTAGTTAATTCGAGTCTGCAGAATTAAGTATCGTATGATATCAAACAAAAAACTTTTGATTATTTATTGAGTAAATTTTTATTCTGTAGTTTGATTAAAAATTTTTTATATAACTTAAATATACATACAACACAGTAAACGACTAACATATTCTTTTTCAATCAGATTGTTCTGAATCAGAATCCTAAATTATAAATTTTAACTCAGAAAAAGGCAAGGGTTTCAGTTCGAATTACACTTATTCTTATTTCAACTGAAAATTGTTACCAAATGTTTATTTTATAACTGTCATCGATAATTTACTATGTAACGTTGTTATTTTCATAGTTAACAAATGAATTTTCAATCCTAATATGAACTCAGAAACAGATTATTCAAATCTATAATAGAACACAAAACAAATAGTAATTAACATTTTTATTCAATTTCATAAAATGGACAAGACTTATATTGCTTACCATATCGGTCGCCAATGCTACATTTATATCTGAATTAATAAATTGAAAATTAAATAATTTATAAATATATTATATATTTATATTAAAAAATAATTTAACTTAGAATCTTTGCTCTCTTTTTGTAATAGATGGAGCTGTATATGACTCATTTAAATAAAAAAAGATGAACAAACGCATTACATGAATCTTGGAATTAATCTTTGATACAATTTACAAGAAGAATACGTAAGAAACAATGATTGATTAGAAATTGGCATTAAATAGTTCTTTATAATACTTTGGAATATATATTTATATATAGGCATGGTTTCGTATAATTGTTGAGGGATCACGTATTTTATTGTAATGAAATTTAGTAATTAATAAAAGAACATTTTTATTATTTGAGAATGTTTACAATTACAAATACTTTTTATATACAGGGTGATCTTTTTTAAAGTGACAGTGTTCGGAGCGCCCTGTAGCGCGATCTAATAACCGGGAATGCCACCAAACTTGGTATTCAGACTAATCAAGACACGGGAAAAATGATTCTGTAAAAAAATTTAGTTCCAAAAATCGCCTCTAGGTCATTTTGTGGCGCTTTACAGTGTATAAAATGTGAGAAAAGAGAAATACACACATACAATCGTACAATTAAATTATTAATTTTTATTTATTACATTAACTTCCCCGGTGAGGAAATAGACCACATTCCATGTGAGCTCCGTTCTCAGAAATAACACCGTGCATTCTGCGTACAGCGTTCCCCACAGCCAAACGAAACATGTCACGAGGAATATTCCGCACTGTTTTGTTATGTTGTCCTTTAGAATAGACAAATTTGATACTCCACCAACATAAACGCACGTTCCGGTAACGTGCGAGGCATGGCCACTGGAGCTCGTTTACTTCAGCTGAGATTACTTGTCGGAGCTGTCTTACTACTTGCTTTTATAGCCCCTATTACTGGCACTGTCATCGAACAATATTTGCATTTTGCTTTGATACCTGTGTTTTATGCTAATTCTCGTTATTATAAACTACAGCAGCGCCACAAATGCACTAGCGGTGACTTTTGAACTAAAATGTTTTTTACAGAATTTTTTCCCATGTCTTGATTAGTCTAAATACCAAGTTTGGTGTCATTTCGTCTATATTAGATCGCGCTACAGGACGCTCCAAACACTGTCACTTTAAAAAAGATCACCCTGTATATAAAATTAAATGCGTAGCAAAACAACTTAACCTGTTAATAATTTTACAGAGGGTTAAGTTTTCATTATCTTTTCAGATTTTTTGTACTATGTGTGATTGGTTTTATGATACTATCTCTTGCAGGAAAGTACTAAACTATTTTACTTTTAGATTTCATTCAACTTGCTTAAGATATTCAGAACCCATTTCCACTCATAACGTACAAATATTACCATTCAGGCTATTCAAATTTTTTCTAATTTAAAAAAAACGTATCAAACGAAATGGACTTGGATATTTTTACATCATTAATTTTTGAAGGATTTGCGTGTCTACTTTAAAATCGATGATTGTATTTTAATCCAATTTTCGCTGTCTCACAAAATTGATAAGAAACTTCATCTTATTAAAAAAAAGAAATATCTCTCTATAAAATTGAAATATGTTATTAAAGCTACATCAAGATTTCTTACATACAATTTTAAGACTTGCCTGTGTTTATACTGATAAGTACAACTATTGAATCAGTTTAATCATTTGTTAAAAATATTCTAAAAAAATTAATTGTTTTTTAGCCTTGGTCTAACTTTATTTCTCTTTCATAAAATAATACTATACAGTATGATTTTATAATATATTGATTATAATATGGTTTAATATTGGATTACTTAGTGAATAATATATAATTAATTATAAAATATGATTCATTCCAAAAATTAATATTTCTCCAATTCATGATACCTTTCTCTCATCTATTTTATTTTTGCATTTTCTACTCCACCGCATTATCTTTGATTTTTTATGTTGACCTTACTTCACTGTATACGAACCCGCATTATTCAACATCTTGCGAATGTTTTTCGGAGTATTTTAAATAAAACGTCTATATTTAAGAGAACTTCTAAGTATACAAAGAAATCTCTTGATTTGAAACCCCCCATAATTAAAAAATGATATTATACTGTGTGTGTATCATAATATGTAATTATACATCAGCTAATCAAAGAATATTGTTATTGTCCTTAAAATTAAGAGCCTATCAAAACGTAGAACAATTTTAACCGTTTTTGATAATTTTTTCTTTAAATTTCATAGAAAATTACAACGAGCTGGTAATCAAAATTCTACTTAAAGAATCCGGAGATTAAAAAAGCAAATTTTGTCTCAGTCTCGATCTATGTATTAGGCTGATTTATTCGCTATTTAATATGTTTGGGGCATGCGATTTCCCTAAAATTAACTTGTATAACACAAAGTGGAACTCTGGCTGATGAAATTACAGTAGGTAAAGTATTCCAACCTGATGAATTGCCATTCCTTAGATTACCATCCGAAATCCCTGTTAATTCCAACAACGCCATATTGGAGTAGTCATAAGCAATAGGACTTCACATACAAAATACAAATTTTCTATGTTCCTTTAAATTTCAAATTCTGAAATGTTTGCGATTTATACTTTACTTCCTGTGTATTCTCTCAATGTGATATACCTATCTTATAATTTCATTTTTAAGGTATCTATTTCTTTTAACAATTATCTACTTGATAATCTAATTTAATGTAATATATTCACAGTTGAAATATAAATTCGAAAGTAACTATCTTTTCAGAGAATATAAGAGTTCAAGATAAAAATTTCTACAAATAATAATTGTGGCATGAAAAAGATCCAGTCAGGAAATCAGTTATTTGTAACCAATTTCGAATACAAGTTAGTCAAAAGATGCAAAACTGATTTGCTGATATTGGCACCGGATATTATTTGTCATTATTTCAAATTACAATCTCATTTGATGCCTTGAATGCTACATTAAGCTCAGAAATTTATTTTTAGGAAATTTCCGCCTTTTTGAAATTTAATTCCAATGTAAAAAAAGGAGGGAATAAATGCTAAACTGAGAAGGGAAAAAAGGATTTGAGTGTGCAATTATCTCTAAAAGAGAGCTCCTAAAAATTACTCTTGAGATTTGTAGCACGTTTCCATGAGTAAAAAAATAATGGAAATGTTGGGAGAAAAGGGGAAAAAAAAGCTGCAAAAAAATTTAGATTAGAATTAGAAAAGTGTGAAAGAAGACACGAAATGAAAAATGGGATACCCCATTCAACGCGAAAATGGGGCTCTTTTCATCGCTTTTATAGCTTTTTATGCCTTTTCACCTTTATGGCTGTACAACGAAAGAAAGGAACATATAAGGAGCAAAAAAGTCTTCCGTGGGCTCTGGTTTTCGCATTCGTCTTTATTTTCCCGGAACACTTTTATCTTCTGTTAAACTGCATTCCCTTTTTCACTTTATTTCCTTAATTCCTGTATTTTTTTCCCCTTTCCTTGAAACATTTGTTCTCAAACCACGCATTCCAAATCATCCTTTTTCCCTTTTATTATTTCAAGATGATTCCAGGTATAGTAATCAAGTTTCAACATTATATAACAAGAATTGTGCTTGAAGGAATAATCCCATTTTCTGTCTTTCTTGTATCAAGGATTTTATCTTGGATTATTTTTTTATTCTATTTACTAGTATATTTAAGTTAAATTACAGGCAATATCAGTTTGTTTGTACTAGTTATATTGAGAGAAAATTTTAGCATAAATGTTACTTTTTACAAAGGGTAAATTTTTTTAACCTGTAGATATTAATATTTTTTAATATTGCTAATATTTTTCCATTTAGATAAACGGTAGCATTTTTTATAACAACTGCATTCTTCGTTTATTACTTAAATAATAAAAGCTTGTATTTGCTATTAAATTTTAAATAATGTCAACGTATAATCTATATTAAGTTTAATGCGCACACTACCAAAATCAAAACATGCAGAAAAAAATGTTAATTTTCCAGAACTAAAAATTTGCATTTAAGCAATATATAATGTTAATTTTCCAGAAATAGATTCTCAACTCTGACATCTTGTTGAAAGTATTACATGTAAACTGTTACAAATATTTCTTTGGATTCTTATATAATAATTGTCAATGTACTCTAATAGAAACCATCCTAAAATAGACAAGTTTTCTTGAAAATATGTATGGTTACCCAAAGCTTAAAACTTCCGCGGAAAAATTGATATATTGCTTTGCAGACAATGGGCATTGGTGAAATAATATCTATCTCTGTGCACAAAAAGTTATACAATATTGATTTGTACCTTCTTTTACCAAGAGCTTCTCTTTGTTTATGCATGTAATTATGAAGAAAATGATTCAAATAATAATTTTACTGGGTCTCTTTAGATCTAAGGTATGTTCACGAATATGATGAAATTTGCCGTGCAACTAAATTGCAAGTGAATAAGATACGAGAATCATCGAATGTGATGCATTCTGAGAAATCTGCCCGGGTGAAGTCAAAAACTCCCTCGTTCGTTTCAAAGAATGGTAATACATATCCCAATAGCGGTGTTATCTTCGAAGACTACTTCGTGAGTGAAGAAAATGTGCGTACAAAGTGATCAGAACAATCACTTGACATGGATACCATTCAAATATTTGGGATACTCTCCAGTATGCACGTTTCCAAATCCTATACTGACAGGCTTGGAATTCCCTCTTCAAGAAAAAGGGTGATTACTTCATTCCATGATTATTGATTACTTCTTAAAAATCATGGTAAAATGCTGTAAGTTTTGTAGGAAAGTAAAATGCTTAATTTCCTCATTTAAGTAACTTTTTCGTGTGTTTAGAGTTTGATATCTTTTCCTTAACAACACCAATACGACTTCATCTTATAATTATTTTGTAATAATCTGGTATTATTTAATAATTTGATATTATTTTATATGTGCGCTTAACTCTTTGGTGATTTACATAAATAAAGCTTTTTTTTAATTATTTTGAGCATTATACCATTTTAAATTTTTTTTATTATTTTAGGTAATACTGGATGTTTGCAAGAAGCCATCATTTGGAAAAGAAAATACCCAGTATTTGGATGTTTACTCAAAACATTTGAATGCCACTATATTAGAACATAATTCAAGTTTTAAAAAAAAGAAATAGTTGAATTATTAGAAAACTTTAAGAAGAAATATTAAAAGAGAAAGAATTCATTCAACCACTTCAGTTTGGCACTTCGAAAACTACTTTCTTCCTTTTTTTCTTCTAATTCATAGTAAAAAGAAGAAAGAAAAACAAGAAAAATAAAACAAAATCGAGAAACAAGAAAAGCGGCGCAATGAAAAAATATTTAATTCGTAGTTGTTAAGTTAGGTTTTGCTTAATAATAAACACAATGTAGTAGCTATTTCATAGATATATATATATATACATATATGCATATAAACATATATCCTTTAACGATATTTGCCGCTTTGACGATGATATATTTAAAATAAAAAGAAACCGAGAAGATATAAAAAAATTACCTTCTGTTTCCATGCCATAGTGAGACCACACAGTAGACCTACGCAGCACTTTAGAGTTAGAGAAAGAATATTAAATACTAAGCAATTGTGAAGAACAAAACAAAGAAACTGTTTCATGTTCTTTGTGGTTATATATATAAATATATATACGGTTTAAAAAAAAGTAGAACTGAAAAAAGAAGTTTTTGGGTGAAATAAACTACAGAACTTCCCATGTTATACCAAACAAAATGAGAACGTAGCTTTTAGATGATATTATCTGATATAATCACATAATTATGATGAAATATAACTATAACTCAATTCGCTCACCCACACCCTGAACTCCAAGAGAATTTTCGTGGGCGAGTGAATTTTTTTAATATATTACTACTTTTTTTCTTTTCTTGAAATAAGATGGTAGAAAATAATGGAAAGGATGATGATAATGATAAATCTGTTAAAACAAATCTTACCGTCATATCAGCACAAGAAACTATACTAACATCTGCACTATTGTGTTCTTCCAACTTTCCTAGCCAAAGAGAGGACTTGACATTCTCCTATTACTTTTTCTCTGATGACGTCACGCCAAATTTTGATGACGTCATAAGCCAAAGAACCTATCCAGCTTTAACCAAACTTTGGATGAAGATATATTTATGTGTGTGCAAGCACATTAATCAACTATTATTTCACAATAAATAAACTATTGTGATTTTGGAATACAAACTGTTTAATGGTTCAAGACTTTGTCCAATTTATCACATATATACATATGTTTCACTGCAACCAAAGACTTTCCAATGAAAACTTATTCAGATTATTGGGTTTTTTCCCCAGAGATGTATAGAAAGCAGAATCAACCCACTGTTTAACATATTTCTATTGTTCGCATTTGAAACGTATTTTATTCCCCTCTGCACTTTAGCATTTGATTTTGGAATATTACACAATTCTTGCTGCATACAAAAAAATATTTTTCGTTACATTCTGCGCTTAAGGCAGGAGTTCCCTAACAGACTTTTAGTAGGCAGAAGTATCACTGCTTTGACAAAAAATAAGATTCATCGATTAAAATAAATTTTAAATCATAACTCATTTCTGAGACAGTATAACTATCAAAATACAATAACGAAACACATTTCATGTTATTATTAATATTTTATAAAAATTCAAGATTATTACGTTATTTTTTAACATTAAATATAATCCATTAACGTAATTAAGCAGGATAAATTTAATTTTAATCAGTAGACCATTTATAATAATTTAAAATACACCTTCTTTTTTGGAATCTTACATTTGGGAAATATGTAATAATTTAATGCATTTAATTTTTTTCAGTTTTTTAACGTCTAGAAGATATATTAAATAACTGGATTAATTAAAATAATACCGATCTTTCGCTTTTGATTTTACCTTTGCTTTTTAAAATCCTCAAAAATTAGAAGCTCTGGATGATAATTTGATAGTTTTATAACAAAAAGATTTAACTGACCTAGTTCATGCTCTGAAGTAAATCGGGAACTCCTGTCCTTGTGTATAAGGTACGAAGCAGAGTACCAGAGTACGCGACATAGCTAAGTGACGATAGACTTTTTCCGGAACTCTATGATGACAGGTTGCAACACCTGTAAGAGTGTATTTTCCAATAAGTTTGAATGTTTAGATAATATACATACTTCCTGTATCTTTCTATGCATTAGAGTAAAATATTGTTAGAAATATATACTAATATCCATCCTTGTTATGTTTGAAAATTATCCACTCCATTTATCTCATTATTATTCGTAAGTGAATCATTTTAGATATTCTTTATACAATATTGTATTGAAAGACTTTGGTCCTAAATTTAAAAGTAATTATTGGAACAAGTATTATTATTATTATATATATATATATATATTTCAATATATAAGTGTAACTTTTGCACCAGCACTACCAAAATTATCTACTCAAAAAGCCTCTTATAATGAAACAGACTTTTCCTAAGATACTAGAGTAATTATTTAATCTTATCTTTTAAAAAATGTATAGCTATAAATTAATAAATTATTCTGATCATAAATGTATCTTAAATACTGAAATTTCTAGCAATGATTAATTTTATAAGCTTTATTTTCGAAAATAACTCTTAAAAGTATTCTAACGAATGGAATTTTCAGGTAGTTACATTCTAAAAGGAAGACTTTATGGAATGTCAAATAATACATTACAAGAAGGATGTTAGATAATGAAAACAAACAAATTTAACAAGAGCCATTACAGTTTTAATGATCTTTCATAGTTAATATTAAAGAAATAATTACAATGTTATTCGATAAAGTTTTAGAAATATTTTAGAATATAACAATATAAATAAAATTCTATCACAAAATCATAGAAATATCTAATTATTTTTCATTAATTTAATCATAAGGATATAAATGCTTTTAAATTACTTAAAACATCTATGAGGCTTCAGATCAATCTCAAAAAGAATTAAATCGGTATACATAAATAATATCAAACGCAAATGAAAATTATTAATATATAATGCAAAAATCAATTGTTACCCGCAAAATTAATTTTTATAATGATAAGAATTTATAATTGCTTAAAATTTTGAGATTATGAAATTGTAATAAAAATGTTTGTTCATTTCATATTTGGCATACATATTTTACTTCATAAATTAAAAAAATCCACAGTCTAATTTTAATTAAGCTTTTAAAAAAATTCCTCCTTTCATGTTAACCCTTTTTTTATTTTACTTGAATTGCAATTGATTCCGCCCTGTATCTTAATGACAAATGTTTATTTAAATGAAAAGTAAATTTCTACTGAAGAGTTTTAAAAGCATTTTTACGTTAACTAAGCATTGTAAAAACATTACTTGAAATATGTAGATTGTTCTAGTCAAGTCTTAGTAGTTAACAAAGCATTGAGCATGTGAACAGGGTAAATGCTATGTTATAATCCTTAAAAATATACTTTGAATAGTTTTACTGATATTTCATGTTTATATTATTGTTGATAAATATTGATTTTAGTTTGATGAGCAATTGTTGTATCCGAGGGTGAAAATTGTTTACTTAAAGAGAGATTACTGAATTATTGCACAATTTTAAGGTATTTTGTGTATTTTTTATTTTGTTTTACTCCGTTTGTATGTGTTTTTTAGAGAAAACAGAAGCTATATTTTTTCTGAATGTATTATATTACATAAAGTATGCTTAAGAGATATTATATATTACTTAAATGCAAATTTGAGTATCAGGAATATTGTAGTGTGATTATGTATTCTAACACATATCTCTGATATTATGTTTTTATCTTAATTATTTAAAGTATTGTAACTTTGGTCATTTTACAAAATATTTTGTAATAATTTCCATCCTCAACTTAAGAATGAATATGAGACCATAGGAGTTTAAAAAAAGGGAGAGAAAGAATCTGGACTTTTATTTTGAGATCAGAACTATATAAAAGGCTGCCACCAGCCGGAAAATAAAAAAAAAAAAGAATTTTTCGACTGGTTGACTCCAACGACAATCCATTCTACGATAATGGTTCAGATATTTAGCAAACGCAGAGATTTAGTTCATTAAGGAAATATGAGATAGGAAAATACATAAGCAACAGTATATGAAGCGATCACTTCTTTAATTGTCCAACTAAATACCCTTGTTTAGGAAATCCTACCTTAAGTTAATATTGTTTCGATCCGTTTACAAAATCCATTCAATGCTTAATGGCATGCTTAAAGTGGGGAACAATCAAAATATATCGTTAGCTGAGACTAATTTCCTTTTATAATGAAGTCGTATACAGCTGTGTCCACCATTCTGAGCCAAACCTCATACAACAATTGGGAAAGGTCACATACACTAAATACCAAAAGCTGTTTTCCATGTGAATTTAACTAACCATTAAGATCAGATCAATATTGAAATTGATTTATTGTAGCATTAATCGTAGCCCACTCAAAAACAAATTAAATGTGGTTGGCAACACTTGGCTCGATTTCCGCAATTGGCGTATTTAGGTGGTGGCTGCTTAATGGTATGGGCACCCCTGTGCGAAACATGTTACGGAAATTTAGAGAATTCCTTTGTGTAAATTCAACATATATACTTGTATAGAGTACTGAAATCTTTAGCACAATTGCAGATATATACTGACGTATGAACGAAATACAAATACAAAGAGGTTAGGAATAATTTGAGAAGGAGAATTCCTAGAGAGATCGAACTTTTCCCCTTTGGCAGGAAAACAAAAATTAGGTCTGATCACATACATGTATTTATAAACTCATAGCATAGATAAGATATATACATAATGTAGATTTTTTTGAATGCCGTTGGCCTGGTAAAGAAAGTAGAGTAGAAAAATGTTTCACTATAAAATATAAAGACAAAATATGTTTTCGCATAAATCGAACTGAAGGCAAAACTAGAACAGGAGCAAAAGCTTAAATCATATTTTTACTTTTAATGGAAACATGTAATCATCATTTTTTTCATGTATGGAAATTTAAATTACATTAAGGTATGTTTTATTTAACGTAAGTTTTTTTTACAAGAGTATTAACTCTATAAGTAAAAGCCTTCATGATACAGTTTTTCCTTTTTTCCCACCTTTTTCCCTAATTTCGAACAATTTGTACGAAAATGTTTAAGCTCACACATACACATAGGTTTATTGCTACATTATAATGATTTATAATGGTTTTTATTACTGTATTAAATATATTGTCTTGCTTTTAAAAAGTACATACATTTCATTAGAAGTTATTTATAAATCTTCAGGAAAAAAATACAAAATGGACAAATCAGAAAAGAAATCTTTTTTATATTTAAATGAAATTTCCAAAAAACCTGTAATTTTCATAAAAATTAGTCAATTTTTACCGTTAATATTTTTTATTGTTTCTCTTTAGAAATCTAAATTCCACTTAAATATGAGCTTGATAAAGTCAAATAACCTTAATTATTAGAATAATGCAATCCACTTCATACCGTAATGAAACCACTGATTTATTTAGTAATAACAACCAACTTCAGTCATTAATTTCATAATAAGCAAAAAAATTATGACACCGAAGAAGAAATTTAAAAAGGAATCCATGAGGATAATTTCTTCTTCAAGAATTTGTATAGGAATCATTCTTCATTTTAAAATATAAAAAGAAAAAAAAAAGTAAAAGCTTACCAACCGCCATACTGAAAGTTTTCATTATAGTTTAACGAGAGAAAAAGTAACTAAATTTTTCATAAAAATAAAATAATTTAAGAGAAAAAAATTTTCAACTCGAAATTAGTAAAGAATATAAAACTGCAGCACCTGAAACAATTCGTCTAAATTAAGATCAGTTTAAGAAGTACGTTCAGTCTAATTCCAACGTGCTTAAGTATCTCTCTTCATTCGAAAAGATAGATATATATATACATATATATATGAAAAGAAAAGGTTGCAGTGAAGAAGTAAAAGAAGAAGAAAAAAAATTCTTTTGTCGGGTTTTCTCAGCTTGCAAAGAATAATTACCTGAAGACAGTTATTATCGTTCCCGTTAATGATGCACTTCGTGAAAGGTACGACTTAATTACCGAGAATGTCTTTGGCTATAAAAGAAAAAAATGTTTTAAAAAGAGGAATTGGGAAGAGAACAAATAACTCTCTTTTAAGGTCTCTCTTCAAAAGAGACCACTGCAGCGAAATTCAAAGCTAGAAAAAAGAAATTAGAAATTGTTCTCCAAAGTAAAGAAAAATAACAGCAGCCAGTGTAGAGAAAACTTTTTAACACACACTGATAAAAATTATTAACCACGAAGTTTATATGACAAACTATGGTTTGATTAAGACAAATATGACGGACATTTTCTCTGTATTTTTTTCCTCCTCTGAGTTTCGAGAATAAGAATTCGATTCTGTGCAGAGAAAAGTACCTTAGAGATTAATAAAAGAATGCGATTTATGAAGCATAAAATTCAACATGTTACAAATCATCATAATGGATAAAGATTAAAACATTTTTAAGAAAAAAAATTAAATTTCACATAAGCGTATTACTTTCTAAGAAAATATTTTTTCAAGTATATTTTTAGCTCTTATGAGATACATAGAAAAACTTTTCCCAAAATTGTAGACGATAATTCAAAAAATTTAATTTTATCACATATTTTTCAGCATTTACAGCAGTAACAATTAATCAGACAAATGTTTCACAAAAATACAATGATGTTATGACTATGTGATTTCCTCCTTTTTTGTGTCAGAATTCACGAAACATTTTAGGCAGATTCTTTTGATTATCCCTTTTTATTCTCTTAAAGGAACTGAAACAAGTCAGTAAATAGTAATTTGAGCTAAAAGTTATTGTTGATATGTTTGATTATCTCAGAAATCATATAATGACCAAGAATGTACTTCTTAAAGTGAAATAACAGAATTTATAGTAATGCTATAAATTCTTTTAAGCCTAAATTACAGGGATTTAAAACTTAAAAGTTAATCTCTGAATGATTTTTAAAAACAAATCCTATAGTTTAAACATAACCATATATTATTTCTTTAAAATAAGATGGTACATAAGAGAAACTGAAATAATGTGTATGCTCTTAAATGTTCATATTCATACAAACTTTAGTTAGCTAATTTGACTTCTGATCTAATCATGACTTCAATGAAAAAATTATTTCATTTTGACTTATATACCACGGTATTAATTTGCGATGGTAAGCCAAAGTGTTGCTGATATTTAAATAATTAAATTATAATTTTGAATAAAAAATACAAGCATCATTCTAGTAAATTCAAGAAAGTAAATTAATATTTTTAATATTAGGATTTATTCTTGCAATTTTTTTCATTCGCATACTCCTGATAAATTAATATTTCACACACGCATATATATATTATATAAAAGACATGGAATACACATTGTTCATTAACTCAAATGTGTCTTAGAAGTCGCGATATTTAGAATAAAAATGTAAGCAAATTTCACTGTATATAAATTTTAGATATTCTTTATCAGCATATAAAAAAATTTATAATTGTTAAGTGTTTCTTTTTTGCTATGTAAGAAAGCATTTAAGGATAAGTTCTGCAACAAAATTTTTAATTTATGTTTAATCACACTTGCTTAACAAAATTGTACAAAATTTGGAGATTCTATAAATTAAAAAAACGATTACTCTTTTCTTTATTTAATTAATTTTGTAAAGGCTTTAGGTCAGAGCTTCATGGACCTTAATATATAAGCCAAGTGCTTAGGGATTTTAGCTTTGCTTCTGTTCTCAGTTTAAAGTCAATTTGTAATTTAGTCGACATCCTCTGCCTGTTTATATATAAATATAATATATAGTCCACCAGAGGGCGTTGTCGGAGGCACATAGAATTTTACACACATAAACACATACATACACTGCGCTAAGATTTGGTGCCATAGTCATTCTGTGTCTAGTGCAAAAAAAGACAAAATAAAAAATAAACACAGCATCTGAAAAATTTACCAATGATACAACAGATTTATATTTATTTAATTTATTTTTCTTACTTGTTCTGATATATGTTGATGTTAGATTAAAGAGAAGGAAATACATTCTCCTGATAAGAACTGTACATACATATTTGCATAAATGTATATTAATATTTTAATTTTTGAATTTTTTAAAGATGTTTAAAAAAATTTTCTCCATCCTTTTCTACTTTTATTTGTGTTTTGTATGTTTATATTTGTTGTCGATGTTTTATAGAAGCATTAAAAGGAACTGTGAATCATCTATATATAGTGATTTTAAAATACATATTAGTAAGATAGGATTCATTTTTTTAAATTAGTGCTAATAACAGTGGAATATTCCACTAAGTGCCAAACGATGTACAGGTAGAGAATGAGTGTTTTATCATTCTTTTAGAATTGTAGAAAATATAGAAGGAGAATTTTACAGGACAAGCCATTAAACTCTAAATTCTTATCTTAAACAAATTATAAATACGCATTCAAATTTAATAATATAAAACCTAAAATTCCTTGATATTCATATCAATCAAAACAATTTATAAATAATTTCATGAATACGCATATATCTGTAAATAATTAATTCATACAATGATATAATATCTTAGTAATGCTTACCATCAGGTATTGAAAAAGATTTCTATTTTGTATCACATTCACTTATTTTATATGAAAAAAGTATTCAAAGATCGAATAATTTTAGTAACCTAAAAAAAATTATAAAATGTCATTTTAAGGCTTTCAGTTATTCAATTTACAATCTTAAACAAAATATTTACATGTTCGAAATAACATAAATGAGATTAAAAGTTTCACACATCCAATTTCTTTCAACATAATGCATTTTTAAGTAAAAAAATTTAAATTAATAAAACATTCCATGTATTGACAACAAAATTACATCATAAAATTAATGTTCAAAAAATAAAATTCAGTATTCTTTTCTGTTTTGAAGCAGAATTAGATTTCGGATCCAGTTCTGCTACAAACAAACATTTCAGAACAACACATTTTTTTAAAAAAAAATTAGCGTCTGTTTCTGTGTTCGATTCGTATTTACTTCAAAAATTATTTAATGCACTCACAAATTTTAAGTTTATAATTTTTGTAAATGAAATTATATGTATTAAAGGATTTCTTTTCTAGAAATAAAGATGTAAGAAAATTTGTGACATATCGAAATCGATAAGACTTACATTATCGCGTGAAAAGTTTCAAATATGTGATAAATTTAATTTCCTGAGCCGTAACTTTATCTCCAACTTTAATTTAAAAATTTATTTCCCTTCTCTAAAAAAATATTTAAGTTTCTCAGTTTTATTCTAAAAGTAATATTTCAAAATATAAAATCAAATTCAGCAGCATTCGTATAAATGCCAGCCCTAATATTAAGACTGTTTCCCTATTTGATAAGACTCTAAATATTTTCAACAGATTATCACTAAAGTTGTGATAGTTTGTTGAAACACAAGAAATTAGCGGCATTTCCAACTCTCTTGCAAACATGAATTTTCATTCTACATAATTTACTCCAAATTTTCAAAGAAGGTGTTGCTATATAACATCGTTTAAAATCAATTAATTTTATACTTTAAACAATCAAAAGGTTACAGTTTGAAATTATCTGTCTATTAATAATGAAATATGATATTTAATTGATTCAAAATTGTGGCAGTAATGATTTAAATGCAATAGTCATTCATTTCTCGAGGAAAACTAATATATAAAATTGTTCGTATTGTATAATTTTTAATGAAACAGAAAATTTTTTGTAGGAAATAATACAATGTAGGTATTATTTTACATATAATATAAAGGTTATATAGTGAAACGTTCATGCATATATAGATGATTCACAGTTCTTAGAGATTTTAAGTAAAAGATGATATATATTTATTTCAATGTCGAGTTGCTATCTATGGTGTTAAATTATTTTGAAATTGGTTGTTAAATATATTTATCTTAATGTGAAGAAAATATCCGATATTTTTCATTATTATATATTTGATAGTAGATACACTTTTTACTGAAGAACTTGTAACCCGTTGCTGTCATCAGAAAGAGAGTGTTGAGAAATGGTTAGCGCAGGTAGACATATATAGTTCATGAAAAATATTGCCTAAAGAATGTTAGAGAAGATTATTTGAGGCTGATGACGATTCCATACATTTGAAGATCCGTACAATGTACATAGCATATCAATTCAAACAGAAGTCATTCCTTTTGCTTGAAGATTTTTATTATTCTCGTCACAGATGGCGCGACGGCGGCATAAACCTTATTTCAAGCACAGCTTTCGCCTTAATTTCTACTATATAATATAAATATATATAATCTATAGAAATGATATATTTGCATTCTCTGCTTCACATGGCAGCATACTGGTATGTAACCTGTAGTGAATTTGCGAACGAATTCATAGGTGGAGCCTCAGCGCTGAGTTTTTCGGAAAAGTAAAGTTTAGTTGTGTTCGTGCTGCGAAGCATTACGCCGTTGAGAAAGTGTTTCAGACACTGGCAATAGCATCTTCAAACTCTCAGATTTCCCATAATTTTAGTGAATTCCTAAACCTAAACTCTATTTTTGCACACATTTTTATCTTAAATTTATTCGTATCACATCAAAAAAGAACAATTTTAATTCACATTTTCATAAAAGTCGGAATGTAAGAAAATAAAGTCAAAAATACTATTCCCGAGATACGAAATTAATGATTGTAAAAACATACTTAGTAGAATACAGAATAATTTTATAAGTTAAAGTTGAAAGTTTGTGAATAGAGGTGTTGTAAATTAACATTCTTTTGTTTCGATATATTTATTAATCCTTTAATCTTTTCCAAAGTCGGACATATAATGTCATTATTTAAAGTACTAATCACACGTAATTTTAAAAAAAACTTAGTTTTAATCGTAAGATAAATAGTTCATTCATTATTATAACGAGAAAATGGCTAAAAAAATTTTTAAAAATTTGCCTCTATCCAATACCAGAGATTTTTAATGGTATATAGTTATGTATCATAAAAAAGGCAAAGATAATTCGCTGCAATTATATAAGATTTTTAAATTACAAAAACTTGTAGTTTGCTTATCGCATGTTTTTTAACTTGACCAAATCCTCTTTATTAATAATTTCAGTCATAAATAAAAAATTCACATTTTGATAGAAAACTTTGTCTCTTGAACTATTTGAAAAAAACTCTTTATTTTATTGTTCTTTAATATCACAACTACAAATTAAAATATTTTTTAACAAAACTTGGCATAGCTATTTCAGAAAATATTTTTCTCGTAAATTTTTAAATCTCTTTAGCAAGCATGAATGCGCATGAAGCATTATAATTAAATAGTAAGTAAATTAAAATTAAATCATTATCTTTATTTTATATTCATTAGCAGAGGTAATTGAAAAGAAATTTCAACATTTCCTTAAAATTATTAAATTACTAAGATATTTTTTATGTTTGACTATAAAATACTTATAAAATCTCATTTATTTCTATTGATTTAAATTTCCCATAAATTTAACATCCAAATTTTTACCCCAATAATAACTTTAATAATAAAATTTGTAGTTTTTTATTAATAATATTTATTTTATTGGAAAGCATCTAAAAATATAACTGACAAATTTTACTATCTTTCAATAGTACGTAAGATAGAGAAGAAAATACAAGATTAAATGAAATGGCGTACTTATAAAACAAAGGAATGCATGAAAATTAATTATTATTTCCAATTTTTTAGAATCTCTTTTCTAAAATCTTTTTACTTGAATATATTTTTATTTAATCATAACTGGTCACAAGTTTTAATCAAAATAAACAAAGATATGATGTTTAGCTACCTGTAATTAAACTCTAAAATATTTTACTCATGTCAGTACAACCATAAAAAACTTCTAAAATATTTTCATTATAAATCTTGAAATGCAACTTTTTTCCATATTTTTTAATACACAAATATAACTGCATATTTTCACACTACAGTTCTATGTAAAGATATTCAATTGGGAATGGATGCAGTATTATCCTTTTTTGTACTCTATGTGTTGATTTGAGTATAAAAACGTTAGAAAAAAAATTAGAAACACGTTTATCCGCATGACAGAGGATTTCCCTGAAAGAATATGTAAAATTCCCGGATGTTAAAGGATTCATAGATTTGACTTCCAGATTCTGAAAGTCACCAAAATGAATGTTGGCGGATAAGGAATGACACTGCATCTGTACTCTTATTCGAGCTTTAACTCTTGATGTATAATAGAAAGATAGTAGAGATTCCTATTTTTCACACTAATGCCAATGTCTGAAGCACTCTAATATATTAATTTACATTCTTCCCGAAACTTGTTAGCCACGTTAAAAATTGGAATGCTCGCATAAAACCCGCTTAATCCAATGAGTCGCATTGTTGTGATTAATTTTTAAACGAAGTAAAAAATATATATATGGAAAAAAATGAAAATGGTTTGAAGACTGTTTATTTGTGTGTTGATAAGCTAACAAGAACAATCAAACTATATAACGGAATGTTTAAACATTGAAAGATTTAACACAAAATTGTAAATCGTAAGCGTTTTAAAATTTAAAAAAAAGTAAAAACATGATAGTTAAAAAAAGTTCGTTCGAATGCTTAACGGTTAAGAACATTACGTCACCACCGAAATGCAAAGAGAAGAATGGGTTCATCAAATTTATTGGTGGCCGCATTGCAACCTTCGCCTTTGTGTTGCTTTCGAGGTTATCTATATCGCTTTTTAAGTAGTTTATTTTAATTTTTACCTAAATATGTATTCTTTTGAATAATGTAAGTAATCCCTCATGCACCCCTCCCTTTTTTTCTTACTTGTAAATTTGATATTTTTGTTGTTGATGCCCATGTGTTTGATATTACCAAAACCAAATCCAAAACAAAATGGCGGTGGTGGCTGAGGACTTGTTGCTCTAAGGGGTGCCATGTGATTTAGTACGAGCTTAAATCTTTTTTGGTGGCATTTTCCATCCTAGTAGAAGCAGATTTGATAATGGTTAAGACGCAGTGTGGACTAGCTTAAAACTCTCATATACCATTATATAATACTTGTACCCTAACGCTTATCTTCTGAGAATAAACAAAAGCCAACCTTTGAAAGAAACTGTGTCTGTGTCTTTTTTTCTTAACTGTTCACTTCTCACAAGTATCCACATAATGATCCACATACAATTTCAAAAACAAAAGCACGCAGAGGTAACATAAGAAAAATCAACATTATATGATTAACACTAAATAGGAAAGTAGCAAATATATTTATTCATAAAACAACAAAATGAAATTAATTTTAAATTTCCTCAAGCTATGATTTCACAATGTAGTTAAAACAACTAAAAACTTGTGGCTAAAATAAATAATAAAATATTAATTGGGTACATAAGCAACTGTCAATCACCTTACAAACTTTACGATGCTTAATTATGCTTTTAATATGGTTAATAATCACAGAGTCACGTAATTATTGTTCATTCTATAGAGCAGTTTCTCCATCAGAAAAAAATACTTGGGATGGGAAACATGCATGATCAGCGATTCAAAGATTTCCGATGGCATTCAATTAGTGTGAATATGCTGGCCATTTCACGCACGCATTTCAAAAACTCTAATTATTGGTCGGTGAAGACAAATGTTACATTCCTTTTAAATGAAAGAAAGCTCAGTTACTGAAGCATACAATCTTAAAAGGCACCTTTGATAACTAGACACCATTCAGTAATCAAAAAACTCAATCGTAAATTTCCAACAAGTAGGAATCCTAACAAAATCCTTTCTCAGACCCTGACACTTCCACCTCAGAACATATCGAGGCTTCAGCTCAACATTTCGTAGGTTCGAGTCCCATCTTGGGTATGTGTGTTTTTAGTGGTTCGGAATCCACTTTAATTTCGGGAGTCAATCTAATCGGCTCTAGTGTGCAAAAACTGACCCTTGAGCGACAATCTAACCTAATCAAATCACATCAGAATATGTGATGTTCTATAACTTTGTGTGGGCAGATTGTTTGTACCAAATGCTCTCCAAAATTTAAACTAAGCGTTTGCTACCAGATTGAAGGGCAAATAATTTCGCTTACGTAAACATTACTTTGCTCCAATTAAAAATAGTAAAATCGACGTATTGGTAACATCACTTAATCGTCCTTCTTACAAATAGAGGAATAGCAAAAGAAATCAAGGTTCATAAATTCGTAATATACAGAAATACAATCTAATGTGGTGTAGTTTTTTGTGCATAAGGAGCCATATATACTCCCTATAACGATAGATGTCCCACATTTGGTTGTCATTAACGATTACGCTTGATTTCATCTGCAATATACTGATCTTTAGCAATGATCATAATCTTTGAGTAAGATACATGTCTTAGGACAACTGTTTGGTTAGTAGGAAGTTATTGTTATTACCATGAAATTATGACCTGATTAACACTCAAAAATCATACAACATCTGTAGCTGACTGTCCTATTTTGATTCGTTCGAGAGCATGCCAGAAATTAAAATTTTCTCATTGTCTTTTAGAAATCATAGAACCATATTACATTTCAAAAGGAAACGTACCAAGGTTTTAAAAAGGTACTTTCCATGCTTATCATCCATATTCTGATAAACCTGCACAATATTATCTTCTTGTGCAATATTTTTTTTTTTTTCGAAAATATCTCCTCATGATATCAGAATTGGTTTTTATGCAACACATTTAAATGCTCTCATCTATCTTTGTAGCAAAATGTAGCGTCTCTAATCTAGATTGATTTCAGAAAATTAACATTTATCTCTTCTTGCTTAACTTTGGAAAGAAATGTATTGTTGAATTGCTAAAGTAAGCTCATTAGCATAAACAGGTTTATTTTTTAAAACAAGAATTCTTAGAAATATTTGAAATGCTACTAAAAATAAAAAGTTTAATAACTTCAGTAACTGATATTTATTAAATTTAAACACAGCTGTTATTTACTAAGTAATTCCAGAAAATTTAAATTATATTTTCTTTTAAAAAATTGTCCGAAAATAATTATTGTGATTACAACTTAAAACACATCACTATAGTATATTAATTTCAGAACGTGAGTATAGATACAAATTTACAGTATTAGATACAAATTTATAGCAACTATTATTTATCAAAAGAATTTTCTAACTAACAAAGCAGTTACACAGTTATTTTGAAAACTAAAAAAATACTAACAGACTTATTAATAGTCGTTATTTCTCACAAATTAATAGTAAAATATCCCAATGTTTGCAATTCGCGTAAGTGAGTAAAAAAATCCCAAATGTAATAAAAATTAAAATATATAATTATTTAGTATTTCTATTGTATAATGAATAGATAAAAAGAAATAATCGTCTTATTCTTCCATCATAAGTTAAGAATATTTAAATAACTGTTACCTAAAATTAATTTCTTTATATTCCTCATTTTAAACCATATATATAACAACACAATTTTAGTTTTCTTATCATAAAATAATCTCTTCAAAACATAAAAATAAAACTGAATTAAATCCTATTTTATGGCATATCATATTTAATAGTTAGCATATTTACTATAAGGAAAAAGAGCTTTTGATTATCAAAAATTTAATACTTATTGTATCTTTAAGTTTATCATGTATGACTAGGCTTGTGTACATGATATCCAATAAATACTGAAATTATTTTTTCTTAAACATAATTACAAAACTAGCAAAAATCAAAAGATTTCTTAGTATCTGTTGTTACTATGTACTTGAAGTAAGAAGGTTGCAATGCTTACACATTTTCTAATATAAGAAATTTGAATAAGTAAGCAGAAAATTCCATGAAAAACTCTGAAAGCATAAATAATCTGTAACTGAGAGTTACAATACTATCCATAGATTTAAAAAAACACTTATGAAAGCCAAAAAGAAAAAAATGTAAGCCCTATTATGTCCTCTCTCTCTCTCTCTCTCTCTGATCGGATACTTAAAATCATAAACACTTTGAGAAATTATATATATATATATATATATATATATATATATATATATATATATATATATATATATATATATATATATATATATATATATATATATATATATATATATATATATATATATATATATATCAGGAACAATTTTCAAACATGTGAAGACCAACCATGATAGAAGCCTGTCAGCTCGGTGGGGAAAGTCTCAACCGTAAAAGTCTCGAGAAAAACTTAACCCCCTCAGAAGGGTACAGCGTATTGGTCATTCATTCGTTGAAAATGGTTTTCATTCCTTCATAAACTCATTCGTTGCGCGAGATGACATCATCGATCAGTTCAAAAATCAGTGACTATATTTGGTAATGTACATTTTGTAATACAGTAAATAACAGCTGTGTTTCAATTTAATAAATATCAGTTATTGAAGTTATTAAATTTTGTGTATCTTTTGTAACATTTCGAATATTTCTAAAAATTTTGGGATTCCAAAACAGGGGTATATATATAGATAGATAGATAGATAAATAGAAAATTTTAATGCAAAATACTAACTCCAATTTAATACATTAAATTAACATATCTGTAACTTGCAAGTTGATTTCGGGCGTAAAATGTTTCCCAAAACTGTAATCAAAAACTCTCTTGCGTCGGATATACATTTCCAAAGTAGCCAAAACACAAATTGTTGTAATGAAGGATCTTAAATGAGAATATTTTCTAAATAAGCAAAATTTTATTTTTTTATACTTTGCTGCAAAAGAGAGAAGAAGCAAAAAACTAATATTCTACTTTCCTTTCAATTTTTTTTACATCGGTTTTAGATTTGAATAGGATTGGAGATAGTTTACAAACCTAATTCTTTGAGTCTATGTTTCAAAATTCAGTGACAGCTGTGACATAATTAGTTAAGACGTTCGTTCTCGTTATCGGAAGGTAGTGATTTCGAATCCTTACCCAATCGAAGATCCAAAGTGTTCGCTAATGGCGGCTGCAACATGTTAACTATGTAGTGGTGGTCATGTCCACCATGTTTAAATAATACATCTAGGGAGGAGTTTTCCGTCTGGTTCTTGCTTCTGAATTATGAAAACCCACCCACATTCGGGGTATGAGATCCACAGGATGCCCTGTTAAATAAAATGCAGACCCTTCCTTCCCTTGTAATGCTGAAAAGGTGAAGGATCCAAGCAGTCCGGCATTATAATAATAAATATTTCACAATCCTCCCATCTGGTCATCTATTTCCTTAGGGTCAACGGTCTGATGGACCTTGTCTGACTTCGTCAGACATTTCGAGGATAAGCCACAACACACAACAATATATTCCACAAAATATTCTGATAAGTGTTTGAAAAGATATTTTCAAAATGGGATTAATTTTCATTAAATAAGTATTTAAAATCAATATCAACTTGTATAAGAATGTGGTGTCTTCGAGAATATTTTCTTACTTAATTTTGAAAGCATTGTAAAAAAATGTTTTTTTTTTTTTCGGGAATAAGTACGGTCAAAGAAAAAATTATTGTATTACACACGTACTAATAAAACTGGATCACATGTATAAGAAACGAAAATTTTTTGCAAAATGGATATGATTCCTTAGCATGAAGTATTAAGATTTGAAGTTATATAACGCAATTTCTCTGAATTAAAGTCTGATTTAAAAAAAATGTGAGAAAATATAGATTAAATTGTGTGTGCGCACAATGAATTCGCAGTTCTGACAGAAAAATAAGATTCAGAAAAAAATTAGCGAAATCGCTTCAAATAATTTGTTACTTTGAAACGTTCGCCAAAAAATATCTAACTGCTAACTAAACGCAACATTTGGTAAATAAAATCAAGATACTTGTTACAGTTTCCTATAATTTCCTGTTTTAATATACGAGAAAGTGTTTTGGTATCCTGTAAATTGAAATTTAAAAATCTATTCTTCCATTTATAAACGCAAAAAAAAAGAAAATTTTGATATATTTTAAATTGACTTTTTAATTTAATACATGTTAAATTTATAAATTATTGGCAAATCAATTACTAAAGCATAAACCTAAATATTTAAAGACAATTAGCCAATTTCAATAGATTATAGTTCAGAAATAAAAACTCCGACACTTTCAATAAATTACTGTGGAATTTTCTATATAGGTATTTAACTTCATAAAATATTTACGATGTAATAAGAAAATAAGAAAACATTTACGATGGCATCAATGTTATCTCTGAACTTGATCCCTTAATAACATCTCCATTTATCTACGACAAAACAGAAGCGCCATTTATTTAGAACACTTGAAATTACAAATTTTCTTCTAACTCTATGATTGGTTCATACAAGATTTGCTAACGAGAAGAGATATAAAAAACAAATTGGATAATCAAAATTTGAATATAGATTATTTTAGACAACAATAATCATTGAGCTGAGTGATAAACTTAATATTGTTATTATTTTAAGTCAATATATTGATATGACGATAAATCTTTAAAGCACTGTGCAATTCTAGATCCAAAACAAACAGAAAGTTGAAGAATATGCCTTTGAATTTCGGTTCAAAAACATCCGGACATTAATTCTGAAATAGATTTTCAACTTTCCGTTTTTTAATTGAATATAATCCTTTATTGCCAGTCCGATGACCATGTCTTCAATTATCTATGACATTATATCACAGACAGAAATTACTATAAGGGTTCAACGACAAAACTGGGCATAACATTGGCTTAACGTCTTTTTCCTACTTGAATCTTGAATCCACTAACAATATCATGATAGTTGTATCCGTATCTGATGACATCATAAAGAATGTACTTTACCAACAAACATTTAACACTGGCCGATCAGCTGGAATGATGTAATGTCATTGGATATACATCTCGGTCACTTTATGGTAGAAGTAACGGCACTTTAAAGCATGCAAAGATATCTTTATTGTGTTCAAGTCTGTGGCTCTAACCTTTATTCGAGCCCAACAAAAACCTATGTTTCAGCAGGATAGTACACGACCGCATGTTATCGGCATTTTAATAATGTACCTTGATGCAGAAAACATTATATTACTGCCCTGATCAGGACATTCTTCAAATCTCACACCAGTAAAAACACTTAATCATTTGTTACAAACAATTATATTAGAAAATGGTATCATAATCAATTGTTACCGGCTATTGACTCATCACTATATGTTTAATTAATACACTTGAAGAATTTTGGCATCTTATTGAAGATGCATAGACAGCTTTCCCATGCCATTCGATCTTTGATACGATGGCCAAACGCTTAAGTGCTGTTATTGTTACGAAATATGGTTGTTTTGGGTAGTGAGTTTTCAGGATTTATGATTCAAAATTTTTGAAAATTTAATCAATTGTTAATTTTAGTGCAATCTATATTTGTTCAATAAATATCATTTAGCTATTTGCATTTCTACATGGAATAGCAATGTTAATTACTAGCAATGCACTTCTGTAATAAGAGCGTGTACAATTTTACAGAACTGTATCTGTATACATGTAATAAAGATGTTTTTTCTTCTTTTTTTTTTCAAAACACTTTTTTTATTTTTCCTTATCACATGCATTAAGTTATCTCTCATAATTAATCCGAACACTTAATGTACAGATTATAAGAAAATCAATTAGCTTTTCCACTGCAAACGATATTGTAAATTGTCCCTTAATTAAGGTTGTGAAAAAAATATGCGCATATGAAAAAAAAGAAACTCTTTCAACTTGCCTCATTATATTTTATTTGTTCTTTTTTATAATAGTCTGCAAGATCCTAAACTTAATTTAACAACAGGACAGATGTAAAGCAATTTTCAATTAGAAGCCTAGTTTGGGTAAATTTAATTAAAATTATGTCCTTAAAAATTTAATCTGAATTTATCAATTAACTTTTAATAAACTGCATAGAGAATTTTGCTTTCCTTCACCAGTTTTCCGCAAGACTAATTAATATTTACTTTATTAATGTATTTTTAAAAACAAAACAATATCTTAACAAAAATTAGCTTCTCTTTCAAGTGCAATATGATTTCTAAGATGCGTTCTCTGTCAATACAACTTATTCCGAAAAACATCAAACAAATATAGGAGAACAATTGCAAATCTCGGAACGTGTATAAAATCATTTAATCAGAAAAATTATGTTCGAAACTGCATAAAGCAAATTATTAAATCATTTATTAGTTCTCATTAATTTATAAAGCTGCATTCAATGTTTTTAGGCCGATTATATTTAGTACTCACCAATTGTTTTTGAATCCGAAAAGTGATTAAGTAATGGCCTTTAATGATTACTTAGATAAAAAAAATAAATAATATAAAATTATTATTAGAATATTTTTATACTATTCTATACTATACGAATATAATTTGAATATCACTTATATTGATGCATTATATTCTAAGACAATGTACAAGACAGACAAAAGTACTCGTAGACAAAAGAAATTTTCAGTTGCGAATCGCTGGAAAATGCATCGCCGAATAGAAGCACCAACACTGTTAGATGTCAATCACGATTGCCTTCTGTATGAATAGACTAGGGATTAAGGTAACCACTCTGATGATAATTTGTTTAACTCGCACACCTAAAAATATGCTTATTTAACCCCCGATCGTCATTGAAGGTGATCTCAAAACAAAAAATTAAAAATAGTTTCAGAAAAGTCTGCCTTCAACCATGGACTAGACCATTTAAGAAATTGTCTGTCTAGAGTACAACACGAATGAAACCGTATGTGAGGTTCATTGAAGCAGAAATGGCAAACAGATGAATAAGAAAAGTGTTTGTGTTTGCAGGGAAATGCAAGACTACATATCAAAAATGTAATTCCAGCTGTATTTAAATGCCAAATTCTCTCATGTCTTCATTTTTTAAGCATTTCTCCAAGTGATTATCATTCATTACATATTTTTGACAATCATAATCAAAAAAGAGGGTTCAATGACATAAGAAAGATGTAACTAAATAAGCTCAAATTTCCGCTTTCAAAAATTGTGTCGTATCCATAAGGTATATATGAGCTCGCATCTTTTGTAAAGCTATTAATTTTTATGAAAAAAGTTCTTTTGTCCTACCAATCTTTAGACTGGTTTCATCAAAAATAAAAATGACGAAATTTTCCTGATTACTTGACAATTGAACAAATTGCGTAATTATTAAGCATTAGCGAAATATCTGATTTTTTATAACTAACATAAAATATTAATTATATCTTTTAAATAGTGAAGACTTATGAAAATAATATTTCGTGTTATGTAATTTAACTATGTCTGAAGCCAATCTTAAATAAATATTCTGTGATTTCATCTGGGTCAGTAGATGAAATTTAACAAAAATTGCATAATATAACCTTCTAGCCACTATACAACACCGTGAAGAAAGCATACCAATCATGTGAAATTTACATCATGCATTTCGGCAATGAGATATGCAAATTATTGGCATTGCAACCATTACACATCACGCTACGGGATCGATCGCACTCATCTCGTTACACCACTGTAAGAGGTAGCAAACATATTGTGAGTATGGCAATGATCGATCGCTACGCCACATCATGAACCACAGCACCAGCTATCTGTTGAGCATGACAGAGCAAATGATATGGCGTCCGCACGTATCATTTGGCGTCGTTTAAACGCAAGGTATTCATTTCTTCGTTTACCCTTAAAATCAGACATTTGGGTATTCAATGGTGCCATAAACGACGCACCATTGTTTATCGCATGTTTAAAGGAATGGAACTACAATGTTTTTACTGAAGAATCCTGTTTCTTCCTATAATATGAATATAGTCGAAGTCGAGCCTGAAGACACGTTGGTGGGAGAATGTTGAACTGTTACGCTATGCATTGCCAAATGATACTGCACCAGGTATCATGGTTTGAGGTATTATTGGATTTCACTCTTGAATTATTCTAGTACGCATTGGTGGTATACTGAACAGCCAGCGCTAATCTCTGATGTATTGAGTCCCTTTGTCTCCCATACCATCAGCGCTTGCCATCAGCCATATTCCAACAAGATAATACGCGACCAAATGTGGCACACACTCTTCAAAAGTTCTTTACTTATCAAAATGATTTCCTTCCTTGAACTGTTTGTTCTCCGATTCTTCATCACTCAAAAACATGTAGTCCATACTTGCACAACTTCACCCGGAAACACAACAAGTTGCTATACCTTTGACCATATGTGGGACTCGCAAGGACTGCTACAGCCCAAGAATACATTCAAAGCCTCTTTGTTTCTATGCCGAGGCATGGGACAGCGATTACAGCCAATAATAGCGGCACAACTATAACTACTTATTTTGTAATCAATCACACTTCACAAGATGATCAGTCATTTGAGCTTTATATAACGTGTTATAACACGTTACCAAATAAATTTTGCTTTGACATCACTGGTTTTTACAGCATTGCATTTTAGTAGGCAAGCATTGTATATTAAAACAAATAACCCATACGATTTTTAGATTTTAGGTTTGAATCACAGCAAATATAGATGACGATTAAATATATATCAAAAATATATAGAAGAAAGTGAAGTAAGTATTGATCATCAATGATCTGGAAAGACTGTCCATCAGATAAAAATGGCATTCTATGTCTTGCAAATACGTTCTCAATTCAAAGTGCTGAAGAGTAGTGATAGTTTTCAAGACTGGACAATCTTAAGAAGTAAGACAGTTTTTGATATCAAATGATAATCAATCTTACATCTCAAGGCTTTCGTAAAATAGTTTCAATATTCAAAGTATTAGCCTTTGATTAAGAATTTTTTGCTGATTATTAAGAAGTGTATTCAACACGAGAGAGAATTGTAAATTTATGTCAGAGGGATATTGTACCTATGTTAAAAATTCAGTAAGAGTTCTTGGCATTAAGAAATTTATACAGCTCTAACCATGAAGCAACATAAGATGCTGATTGTCAAACATCTGTATTTACTAGTGTCTACAATATTTTTGAGAAAAATATACGTTTTGCTCTTATAGAAATCAATTGAAGATCCACAAATGATATCATTCAAGAAGAGAGGCGTCTTTTCTCGCAGAATAGAAAACTTCATTTACTTATTTAGAAGTACCTTAAGAAAATATTTCAGTCAGTCCATTGTTTATTGTAAGCTTTAAGGACGAAAATTTATAACTCAGTAATTAACAAACTTAGGAGCTTTAGAATTACCATATCGTTTTTAAATTCTACAGTAAATTACCAAAAAAGAATTACCTATTACTTCTTAAAAATTTTACATTTGATTTTATTGATTTACAACATATATGAAATTAATCCTCATTAAACTATATAAAAAAAAATCGAAATTGAATTATACACAAAAATGAACTGTAGTTAGTATATAAAATAAACAACAAATGGAATAATAGATTTTGTTATTAAACAACTTTAATACGAAGCACGAAAACCTTTCATCTCACCAATTTAATGTTGGGAGATAGTTTTCTCAATGTTCGGTAGTATCTGCCATTCGAGAACAATTGTCCATGGGTTCATATGTAAATTTGCTTTATTTTTAAGTTTCATGCCGAAAAAGAAATTTTACATGGATGTGTAGAACTATCTATGCCTTCATTTTAAGGCATGAATCTTACATGGATATGTTTCTTCGTTCGAAACAATAGGACTAAAATTGGGTGTAAAAAGGCATTGACGACCCTTACTTGTCAAAGGTTTATTTAAAACAAGATCATTAAACTTTTTCCGAAATTAAAAATTCCATTCCTCTAGAACCCACCACTATTCCGCGTAGGATGTCGTTATTTCCATCGTAAGGACATTAACACGTCAGAAATCTTTATACACGACTCATTTGAATACAAAGGAAATTTTAGCCAAAATATATTAAATTTTTATGCGTTTTGTTAGCAACATTACTGTTATGCACAATACTATTGATAGTATTGTCGATTTTTGTCTCCTCAGTTTATAAGTCGATATATAAAGTTGCAGACACACAATTTATATCCCAATATTTTTTAAAGATGTTTTGCTATAAATGTAGCATGTGTTTATAACTAGTTCAGATAACTAGTTGCCTTTCCAGCGTATTTTAAACAGGCTATACTGGTGCAAAATCTGCTGTGAAGTACTTCGTAAACTTTTCCACATATGTGAAATGAATGTTCTACGCAGTATATACATATATCGGTTATGTTCACTAGTAACTTCACAATATTGTCCGATTTTTTCTGAAAATCCATTTCGCCAAACTACTACCTCACAAATTACTCATTAGATTGTCTGACAACTTACAACATGTTTACTATGATTATAACTGATGAGAAAAAAGAAGGAATTGTTATTAAATATAACTCTAACAGCCAGTCTACTTTGATTACTTTTGCATTCATTGTCATTAAAATTTTCTTTCGCATATTATTTATACGATAAAACTATTAAAAATTTAGGTAATTAGGCTCATATAGTAGAATATGTAAATAGATTAAACAATATTTGGAGGTGGGGAATTTAGAAATAAAAATAATAGCTTAGCTATAATTAACACAGGTTGTTATTCAATACCCATACGGTTTTTACGTTAGTAAAGTGCTTCTATAATATTTTGATCCTTCGTTTTACACATACTCTAGAGTAAAAAAATAACATATATATAGTTCACAAGAGAGTTGTAAAATGAAATAATGGCGACAATCTGAGACTCAAAGGTTATTTTTAAACACGATTAAAAAAAACAAAAGTTCAATATAAAAAAAAGCGTTATTAGATACTGTCTTAAAAAATTAAAAACAATATTATAATTTAAACTAAAAAAAATCTGGATTGTTCAATACAATAAAACATTTAATTTATGTATTTAATGATATATTCATAAACGACATTTTAAGTAACAAATAGGTAATAACAGTAAATCATCACCAATCAAATAATTCCCATTTGAAAATTGCTCTTTATTTACCTATATAGTACACTTAAATACCAAAAAATATTTTTCTTTATTTTAATTTTGCTTCTGTACTTAAGACATGTTAAATGATTCACAAAATTATTTATGATTTTTTATGGATTATAAACATAAATAAATATAAGACACAAACACAATATATACAAACAATCAAATTTATTTTTTGTGTATATATGTAATCATGTAAGTCATACATTCATAAATATCAAAGTAAATACATTTAAATTAAATCTCCACTAAGGCACAGTAAAAAGTATACCATTGTGAAAAACCAAATCTTTCTTAAGTACGACATTCTGAATATATATCACCATAAAGATGGAAAACATTCTGAGGATTCATTTAGAAAGAATACCATACATATCTAAATATCTTAAATGTTATCATGACCTTGAAAATTCTACACAGGAAACAATTGTCAATTCACTAGTTTCCTATCTTACTTAAGACTTTCTTGCATAATAATCAACAAGCATTGTGCATTTGAGATACGTCTCATTAAATACTACATGAAAAAGCAGTACACATACTATGCTTCTCTTTTTCTTCTTTCAAAACTATATTACAATATATATTTTTTTCCTTTTTTATAAAAACACAACCATTAAGATATTCAGAGATTAACAATGCTACAGTCAATTTTTATAGTTTAATATTTGTAATGAAATGATACCGTGTATGCTCCACAGTTACATTCTCTTCCAATTTGCAAACATAAAATACCTTAAACTATTTTAGTAACATACAAGCATGATTCCAATAGCTTATAGTGAATTAATATTAATTCCTTTTAAAAACAAAAAATAAATATTAAAAAAATTAAATAAGAAACAAAATTAAAATGTCTTACAAGAATAATTATTTTATAAATTATTGTTACAAACAAATAACAAAAATAAATATCTGTTTATAAATACATGCATATAAATAATTTCCAACGCATGCATATACAATTAAAAAGGGCAATTACTTTCACTAAACATTTTTTTAATTGTCTGTAAGGAAATTTAAGAAACTAATTCTATGATTTACCAAATAAACTTAAAAGAAATTTTGAAAATTAATGTAATCTAAAATCGGAAATAAACATTTAATTAGTCTTTATCATAAAAATATAGTATATAAATTGTATTATATTTTGCAGAATACATACTTGATTTTTCTTAATTGTAATACTTCATGGGTTAAATTTCTAGTAAACTTTTAATAAAAATGCAATCTTGAAAAAAAGTAATCCTAAATACAGTAGGGAAAATTCCAAATATATCTCTTGCAACCAATAAATTATTTATAGAAAATTTAAAACAAAAATCACATTTGTTAAGTTTTCATCACACATTGCTTAGGTCTTGCAATAAAACAAGTTATCAATAATTATAAAATATTGAATAAAAGTAATTTTGCGATTTTTATTTACAAATAATTATTTAAAATTTATAAATATGTAAACAAATTTAAAATTTGTTATTTGCAGATCTATCAAATATCTTTTTAAAAAAATCTTTTAAACATAACTATCTTGAAAATTTTAATTAGAAAATAAAACAATAATGGCTCTAAAAGTTTTACATTTAATATAATTCTATAGTTATCAGCATTACAAAAGTAAAACTGAGAAATTAATAGATTCACAGTTTTAGAGTTCCAAAATTTCTACATATTACATTCAGATTAAATAAATGCTATTGTTGGAAAAAGAAACATTTCTCATAAAGAGAACAGCACATCTTTAATTACAACAAAAAATAGTCTTTTAAGATCTAATATAATAATTAATGTAACAATTTTAATAAATGCAAACTTTCATTTCAGCATAGTACTGAATAATTTTAAATACAAATAATGACCAAATATCCAATAACAAACTAAAAATTAACATAAGCAATGAATTGCTCAGTGAAAGATCTAAACTTTTTTAACAGCATAAAAAAGAGGTGTAACAAATAATGATTTAAGAGAAAAAAGTTATTATTCTGCTAAATTTCGGAACTGGATATTCAACAATAGAATATAAAACCTGTAAATTAAATAAATATAAATTTAAGGATTTTAAACTTCACGATTAATATTAGAAAATAAAGTAATTTAGAGTGTTAACAAAATTTTCAGTCAATTCTATTTCAAATAATAAATATTTTAAAATATTTTTGTAATCATTCATAAAGTTTTAGCATGCACTTGAAAAATTAAAAGTTGTAATTATGTTTTGAATTTCACATGCTAATATGCATTAAATTCTGAATCAAATTACTGATGATAAAACTAAATATTATAATTGGATATAAATCCCTAATTTTTGTCTCATAAACTTAGTAATCATTTTAAATTTATTTTCCATTTCTTGTCTTTTAAAAATACAAATCATTGAATACATAATTTTTCTATCGATATTTAAAAAAATTTATTTTTCAATTCTCATTTTTCTAATTTGCTAAGTTAGTCATTTCTTTCCAGTTATATAACTAGAATGCACTTCATATATTATTACTTCAATTTAGTAGTTTAACTAATAAAAATCGTTTTTAAATGTAAAATTTCATTAGAAAAGTCATTAAATATTTCTCTGCAAATTTAATGTTTAATCATGAAGATTTTTCCCATAAATCTTAACATAAACTATTTACCCAGATGTTAGGACAAATATATTTCAATATTCAACAAATGTGCATAGTTTGCAAATATTCCAAAAGGGTAAAAAACTATAATATTTGTTACATCTCTAAAAAGAAATGCATTTTAAATAATTGTTTTATGCACAGAAATGAATTTAATTAAAGACTACACAAAAATTAAAAACACAATATAATAAATATTCTGCATTGTTAAACAGTCTTTCAGCAAATAAGATTAACAACTCTTTTACTATGCAACAAATTTTTCTGCTTTTATTGCATTATAAATAATGACAGTGTAGAACATATCTCTGATAATAAATAAAAAGACTAAAAGCAGTAAAAAGAAGTATCATTACATAAAAAAGCACAAAAATATTTGTGAAAATCAACCCATCCATTGTAAAAGATATTTAAAAATATATTTTTAAATATTAATTCCAATTAAAAGTTTAATGAAACAAAACATAATAATAAAAAATATCAATTAAAAATTAAGATTTATGAAATATTCATTGTTTAATAAAATTAATGTTTGGTTAATTTTCTTAATATACAAAATATTATTTTATTAAATTAACTCTTTAAAAAAGAAAAAAAAGCTGCGTACGTTGGGATTAGTATAAAATTATATGAACTTTTTAAGAGCAATAATCATTACATCTTATTTAAGAAAACTATAACATAGAAAATTATACTCTATAAAAATTTCAATTTAGCAAATTTGAATAAGGAAAATAATCTTAATTCCTTGAAATTGCCATTAATCTTACTTCTTAGATGACCAAAATGATTCGATGACAGATGATTCACTTTTTATATTTAATACATGAAAATATTGAAAAGTCTTTCAAGAAATTCATAATTTTCTTAACAATTAATATATTTTACAATTTTGTTCACACCAGTTTCTTGGCCAAGTTATATTATAAATCAAAATGTTACATATTAATATTGCTAAAGCTAATATCTACAAGCATAATATAAGAAAAATCTGAGTTACAGTATATGAACCATACAAACAACAATATACAAAAAGCTGCAACAACTAACAACTAGCACAACTGAATTTTTTTTTAGGATTAACAATTACATTCACAACTTACCCCTTCCAATTCTAGCAAAACATCCATGTTAATGACACCGTAATACATATTTACAATAACATTTCTACAGATGATTATTTTTATATAACTGCACAATATCATGTTACAAAGATATCATTAATGCGTCTATAAAATAAAACATACTTAGACACACACACATGCAAATTTTTAATTCATTACCTCACTTTCATAAAAATGTTTTACAAAACACAGATAATTTGAAAAATATTTAACATTATTAGTTTAAGATATTAAAACAAATGGTATAAATTTGTTAAGTTTGAATATTACTAAATATGAGAAGTATATAAAATCAAATAATTGAATAATGAATATGTTAATTTGTAACAAATTGAAATATATTTCAGAATTACAATCAGAGAGACAAATAGCACAACACATAACATTAAAAACCTCATTTATTTAAACGGTCCTCAACAGCAACAATGTTTTTCATTCATTTTGCATCCTTGTTTATATCACACCCAGATAATTAAGGAATTAGACATTTTAAATATGAAATAAATGAATAAGTCATTCTATATATAACTGGAAAAATATACTCAAATTAATAAACATATATTGCCAGTTAAATATTCACAAAAAATTTTAGTAATTTTTCATTACTAGTTAATTCCCAATGACATTATCTTCAATATGAGAAAGAATATGAAGTAAGAAAGAATTAAAAACTAGAAATTAGAAATACTTCAAATTATGTGCCAGATATATAATGGATATCTCATGACCATAAAACTGTTAAATCACTTTCCACACCATATTTGAAAATCATAAAATAAAAATAGCAATCGAATGGTCAATTTCCAATTACAAATTAAATTCAAAATCATAAAAAAAAATCAAAAATAAATTTAAAACACAATTTTTAATTCAGTTCTACCTCAAACATTTTTATAAGAAAAAACTTTTAAAGTAAATATAAAGACTCTGCAGTTGATGTTAATTTTGAAGTTAATCTTCATTAAACTGCCTCTTCAGAACACACCTTAAAGATAAAAGTGCTTAACATCGTTCCATTTTCCATTTGCAGGGTCTTTCGTTAAAGCATTACATCAATCAGCACTTGTCAATACATTGACAACTCTTGACATGATAAGTTTAGCTATTAAAATACAGCTGCATTTGAAGTTGCAAAGAAGCTGTTTATTTATTCAAATGTTTAAATCTACAAAAACATATTGTACGACGATTATATTTAACAAATTAATAGCTCCTCAAAAGTTTTTAATATTTAAACATTTTTCTTCTCAAGCCTATGAGATGTAGATACTTTGAAAAATTAGCTAGATATTTTTAAATGTTTTTTGCAAACTTCAATAGTTGCAAAGTCAAACAACTACAAGTAAACAAAGTGATTTTGAAATAAAATTTCCATTTAATTCTTCAATATATTATATATAATAAAACTCTCAAGATAAAGATAAAATTGAAAATTCCCCATATATATAGATATATATATAACTGAAAAAGTACATACAATTCGCTTAATTTATTAACAAACTGAAGTTCTGTATATTACTGAACATTTTCAGTAATAAAGTATTGTTAGCTTGAAAGACTTATGGCTCGGTTACATAAAATGACGATGGCATAAGTATGAGAAAAATAGTGGATGAAATTATCCACTTACTTTGCTTGATCCATTCCTTTATTCTTCCTTAATTAAAAATTGCCTTCATACAAATTTAGAAACACTTGATATTTAGATATTAAATAAGAAATTAAGCTTTAATTTATTAAAAGAAAATACTGGGATATGAAAGTATCTCACAAAACACAAAATTTCCTCTTTCTACACAATAAGTGCAAGAACTTATACAGTAAAAAAAATTATTATGTAAGTAGACAAATAATAGTTTTAAAACTATAAGCAGTAAAATAATAAAAAACAAAAACTATGTTTATTAAGTACTTTAAAAATACTTTTTTTAATTTATATTAAAATGTATATTATCATAAAAATATATTAAGATTACATTATCGAAAAAATCATTGGCTAAGTTAGTTTCACTAAAATATTTTTTTATGTATGATATATATTTTACATCTCATTACTGTCATTTAATTGTTTCAACACTTATGAATTAAATTTTTAACTGCAATTGCAAGGATGATTTTATATTAAAAAAATATTCTAATTTATTCTAGTGATTAATTTATAAACCTAGATGCTTTAGATTCTCAAATTTTATTACTAATCTATAAAAAAATTACTTTTTCAAACAATTTAATACTAAAATTAAATATTGATTTCAATACTAATGTTAAAAGCAAAGGTGAAAACCATAAGTAACCGAATATTTTTTAATATTAGCATAAACATAAGAGAACAAGACACTCCTAATAACAAAATTTGCATGTGAAATTTTAAAAATAAAAATTAACTCGTTAAAAAAGGTATGAAATAAAATCTTCTTACCATTTTGACATTCATACCTTGGAAAATTAATATTGTATTTTAAAAATAATTTTCATAACACATTGAAATACAATCTAATGAATTAATGTTTGAAATATATTTAACTAAACAAAATAATAAACCCACTCTAAAACGTTTTAAAAACAATTTGGCATTATATTTATAGATGTTTTAAATTAGGTCTTATAATGATATATCTGAAAATGCCTATTTGAAGAATGAAATTATAATTATTACAAAAAAAGAAATCCAGAAATATTTGAAGTATTCAAATAAAAATACTTTATACCATATATGTTAAAATTCATTTAAAATTTTAATTAAATATATGAAAAAGCATGCATTTTTAGTAAAATATCAGAAACAAATAATTTCAATAATAATATTTATCAAGTATTGATAAAACTATCACTTCTTAAGTAAATATTACTTAAAATAAAATCTTATTGATTGGGAAATGCTTTCATGCATTATATATAATAAAAAATCATTATATTCAAGCATCATAAACAAAGTTTAAAATAAAATTTAAATTATCTTTTATAAATGATTTTTTTTAATTCAAATGCAAAAGGTTGTGAAGGTTTATTAAACAGTAATATAAATTCAAACAATATAAAATATATATTAAAATTACTTTTGGGATGAGAAATATGATTACCTTATATTCTTTGCAATGAAAAGAATTTATCAGAAAGGAAAAGGCACTCAAGCAGATAACTTCATCAAAAAGTAACCATATTTAAAAACAATTCCCAAGTTACAGTGAAACAATGCCTCAACCCCACACAAGGCATTTCAAATTAAATTTATAGAATGGATGTTAATATTGATTAAATATTTTGCACGTAAATAATTAACAGTACTGTAAGCTATAAGAATATTTTATCCAAAAGCAGGAAAACAGTTTAAATTTTCCAATATAACTTAAATGCAAAAACTTTTTTATTTTTGTACTCCAAAATAAAAATGTTTAAAAAAAATATTAAAATATTTTTAATTTGATAGTTTAAAACTGAAATGCTTCTTTAATGAAATTTAAAGAAGCATTTCAGTTTTAAACTATCAGTTATACTATCAGTTTAGACTTCAGTTATACTATCAGTTATACTATCAGTTTAAACTATCAGTTTAAACTTCAGTTATAAAATTAATTACAAACATTAATGGTACATAACATACACATTTTTTACATTCTTAAATATCTTCATTAAACATAGCTCCTTAAAAGCTAAAAATTATTTCAATTACATATTACAAATAAATACTTTATGGTATATTTTTGATAAAAAAAAGGTGCAAATATACAAATAAAATGGACAAATTGCAATTTAGCATGATATATGGAATTAAAATTAATTTTTGAGCTATGTAATGAACATGGCTTTGTGATATTTCCAGAAACCAATCTCTCATTTTGATGATTAATAGTGAAAAAATTTAATAACTAAAATTAATTTTTTTACAGGATTTTCTATAAAAAAACCTAGTTTTTACAATAGTATTTTTTAATCCTATAAAAAATAGCTAAAAGGCCTAATATGTACTTAAATCCTGTAAATTCTTAAAAAATAAATAAATAAAAAAATTGTGAAAAGAATTACATATTTCAATATAAAATATGATTTAATTACTTTTAGTATTTGTTACAGAAGCAATATTAATAATTAAAAGTCACTTCTATACATTTAATTCAATAAAATTTTACACTTAATGAAATTTTCCCATTTTATTCCAAATATTTTGAATTTTATTATTTAAATTTGAATACAAATCATACCTACTACCAGTAAAATAATTTTTAATTCAACAAATGAATTTTTAAATTTTGGCAATCAAAATCTATTTAAAAATTCACTTGTAAAATTTTAAATAATATTTAGTTAAAGCAATGACAATTTAAAAATGTTAATACCATGGATAAAATTAAAACCAATTGAAAACTGATGAAAATGTAAGACAATGTTTGAAATTTTCTGTAACATACAAACCACTCAATCATACAATAATCTATCATTTTTAAATTTCAAAAATTTGATGCAGCAAGCTGGTCAAAGAAAATAAATGCATTAATACTCAAAAATACTTTTAACTTGAAGCCAATAAGAAATATTAAGTAATCAAAATAAACTAAAATTGTTTAACTATTTTAAAGGAAATGATAAGAAAAGTAATTAATACTTGAAAACTTAATAGCCAGAAAAGAAAAACTGAGTGTTTTTTATGATTAAATGCATTGTTTACATATATATACAAATGTCAACACTACATTTATGTATCACAGTGCATAAATGAAAATATAATTTTTAAGATATGAATTAAATTATATTTGTACTTTCATAAAGTGACAATTATTAATTTTTTAATTATTAACCAATTAAAAAATTAACATGGATAATATTACGAATTACTTATAAATAAACTATTTCTTTATAAGTATGCTGACTTTTATGATTATTTTTGAGAATACCAGATTTTTATTTCTTATTCTATGAAGTAGACATAACTTAAAATTTGTACTTTATTGACTAGCTTAGCTTTAAATGACTATTAATTTTAAATGAAACATAAATCTAAATAATGAGTGAAACTTTGTGTTTGTTATAGAGACCACTTAATAATAATATTGTTTATAATATTTTCTTGAGATCAAGTATATATGATTAAACTTTATATATAAAAATGAATTAGCTTCATTTTTTATTCAGCACCATTTATATTTGCATTTTTTTTAGAAATTTCTGATAAGCAAATCATCATTAAAATTCATAATAAAACACTTAATGAAAATTATAAATTGTAGCAAATCCTTTTTAATAATTTAAAAAATACCAACACATAAAAGTAAAGAAATTACATTAAAAACTTATCACACTTAATATTACATTACAAAAATTATTCACATATAGATCTTGGAATCTGGAAAAGTAGTTTTATGATTGGAATAAGACTGCAAAGTTTCACTGTAAGCTCAGGTGTTTGGGCAGTGCTGCTGCTTCAAAGTGAAAAACTATGTCAATGGAACTTCAGGCACAGGTTAGCAACAATGTAATGCTGCTGGATGTTGGTCACACTTTCTTAAGGTTTCCAACACCAGGTGCCTGTGAGGGATGGATGATACTCCACACCAGGCACATAAGGTGCTGGAATTCCTACCCCATAGTAAGGAGACCACAATCCTCGATTAAATGGTAGGATTGGTGTGGCAGCCCAAGAGGAGGGTGTTCTGAGATGGCTCACGCTAGCTGGCACTGAAGAGCTAGCGTGAGCTTGTTGCTAGCAGCACCTAGTACGCCATGAATTCTTATATTCATTGTAGCTGACTGTTATTTTCTCACTTTGGTATCTGGTAAGACGGATTGATTTCCTTACATCATTTGTTATCACACCTTTATAGCCACCTTTCCTGAGCAATGAGTCAATTGTTTGTATATGGTCCCATCCTGAAAATAAAGTTTTAATTGGTATTATTTCAAATAAACTTCTACAAAGCTATAGATTTTCATTCCATTTATCAATTAAGGGTAAATGTATGTTGCTAATTTCAGTATAATCTATCTTCATTTAAGATAAAAACTCTCATTTGATAGCTTCTTAGATATTAAAAATAATATTACTATTAGATGGGATGTTATAATTTTGTCACTTCCTAACTGTAAAATTATTCTCCATTTTCCCATTACTATTGTACATTTACACTAAACTAAACATACATATACACTAAAATCTTTGTTGGGGAATAAAACAAATATTACATTTTGTTATTATCAAAATATTGGTTAATGTAAACACAAAGCAAAAAAGCTCATACAAAATTAATTCAGTTTTTATATATCATCTAAAAACAGGAATATTGATTGGGACTTATAAACTAATTCTTATAAGCAATGAGAAAATAAAAAAAATAATTATGATGGAGACTCATTCCAGACAAACAATTTATTTTCTTGATTAATAAAAGTATAATGCTTAGACATAATAATTCTACATTTAATAAAAGAACTTCTTCAAACAGCATTTGAGATGAAAATTTGAATATAAATTCCAATTCACTGTTACATTTCTAAACACTTTTAATTCAAAAATACTTTCTAAAATTGAATTTAAAGACGTATTGAAAAGAAAATATGTTTTTTAGATTTAAGTACAATGAAATATGTGGTACATCAAATTTTATACCCATTTACTGATCAAAGTTCAAATATTCACATTAGTTTAGTATTGATTATCAAGGTACTGACTCATTCAAATTTTTAAACAAAATATTTAAATTTTAAGAGATTTAAAAGATTTTGAAAATAAGTGTTTATCAAGTAATATTCAAAAACTCTTCAAAACTGCTAAGACCTTGAATCTACTCAATATAAATTGGAAAAAATCTATCTTATTATAGAACATCACACATTTTATAATTTTTTTATTTCTTATTCTTTGTGTCTTATTTATATTTAATAAATATAATCACAGGTATATAAACTAATACTCTGATAAAGATTGTGATTGCATGTAACATAAAATAATTTTTATATAACAGATTAATAAAACAAACCTAAATACACACAAAACCAAAATGATAATAATAGATTTTCAAACATTTAGATAAAATGTTAACACATTGTGACATCATTAAAATCTAGAAGTTTTGTCTTGTCCTCTCTTTTTTGTTTACATTTAAAAGACAGATTCATAACCAGTATGGAATAATGGTACAGTAAAAAATGTCACACTAATAGATGTCACACTAATAGATTTCATTAATTATTTCTTACATTTATTTTTTTATGTAAGAATGCATTCCTTTAAACAATCTTTCCTATTTCATACTAATCTGTTTTGAATATAACATGAGACTAACTTAAAGATAAATAATTTTGAAAACATTTCCAATCAACATTGCTTTTTAAATTATCCCTGATTTTTTTTTTTTAGAAACCTTTCAGCTCAACCCTAAGAATGTTCATTAAATAAAAAGTGAAATTTACAAAAGTATAAAAAATCATCCATGAACATACTGAGATTTAAAATTTTTAAATTACACAGAGTTTGAACAAATTCTCAAAACACGAATTCCAGAAGTTTCAAGTTTTCCATGCATTTAATATTAATGATGATTTTAAAAGCATTAAATAAACCTACAGCTAAAAGGAAAAACAATTTTATTTAAGTATTAAATTTTTTACACTAATTATATACTTAAATATTGTAAATGATATTTTCGAAATTTTGTTCACTCCTATCAATTAAATTTATCGTGAACTTCAAAGGCAAATAGAAATAATGAGTTAAAATTAGAATATAAAAAAAACTGAAAAAATAGAAACCAAAAATATAATTAATGTAATGAGTAATTTACAAAAATTTCAATTAGAAGAGTTTCTTTTAGTTCATTGCTGTTTCATAAAAAATATAGAACTTTTTCTTTTGTTTACTTTCACAAACTTTAAACTATCTAAACAACATATGCATATTTTAGATTAATATCTTTATTTAATTATATTCAACAGACATATATTTTTATATATTATCAATACTTATATTTGATTTTCTAAAATTCAATTATAATAGCTTTTAATTTCATAATTATGGTTAATTTTTAAGCTCTTTCAGTTTCTTTGACTGAGCCCACCTCAGATTTTTCAATTTAATCAACTTCTTCAAACAGAGTGCTGACTTTTCAGCAAATATCTGTTCTTTATACAACTTTTATTCATTTTAAAGTACAATTTAATACTCATGCTAAAGCAGCAAAACTAAGTACATCTTTGTTAATTATAATACTGCTCTGACATATGTTTTAGATTATTTAAATGACATATTTAACATAAACATTTTGAATTTTCCATTATAATGTAAAAATTATTTTTAAATGAAATTTCAAATTATAATCACATTGAGTGTTATTTATTTAATTAAGATTTAATATGAAAGGTAAAATTTTAAAAAATCTTTAGGTTATTAAAAAATTTATTAGGTATTTTTCTAAGAAAACAGAATTTCAAAAATTTAAATGGCTCAAATGCAGATGGATTGTTTCTGTCATAGACACTTTCATATATATATAAAGATATATTTACTTCCTTTAACAACCACTATTAACCTAAATCAAATGTTTAATAATCATCACAGTTTGAATCAAACTAAATTAAAACTTGATGGGAATGGATTTGAAAATCACAAAAATTAGCAACATTTAGGGGAAAATAGTGATATTAATTTTTTTAAATATATAAGTTGGACAATATAAGTTTCTTACTTCTTTTCTTAAAAATTTTATATGCAGCATATATCTCAGGATTACTAACCGATTACATTAAGAAAAAGCTTTTATATTTTTTCCTAATTTGACTATATTGTGAATTTGTATAACTTAATCACAGGTATAAGATATTAATGCACAAGGTCATAAAATCTTAATGTTCAACAAAAAACATTAGTTAGCATATATTACTTGGCAAATACACATCTTCTGTTCCCTAGTTAAAGTATGTTAATATTACCTTCTTGTTTATATAGTTATATTAATATCGCTAATATTATTTATATCTGGAAAGGATAATACAGATATTTGTTCTTTATAGCCCAATTCAGTTGAAAATGTATGAATTTCATTTTTTTTACTATCTTCTATCAAAAGATTAATGTTTAAGTTATAAATTAAACATTTCCAGGAATTATTCTCATTTTCAAGAAGTCAGCTTAAAATTCCAGAAGTTCCTAGGAGTCTGGAAAAGATAGATTTCTAAAAGAGAGAGAGTTTTAAAAAGTTTCCATGAATTATACAAACATTGTTATAAATATGGTGACAATCTACATTACCTATTACAAAAAAAAAAAATTAAAAGTATAAAAAATTAAAATTGTTTTTTTAACTAAGTTAATCATTCCAAGTTCACCCATTTTTCAGTTTGGTGAAATTTTCAAGCAATCAACTGCAAAAAAATTTTCTAGTAGTTCTTTAATATTTTTTTAAAAAAAATTCAAACATATCATTTCACTTTAAGACCAAATTTTGCCTGAACATAAAACTGTTTTTTTAAACACCATTAAAAATGACATAATTTTAAAACTTAAAAAAGCACATTGTCCCAGTAAAAATTTTACATTGATTTTGTATTTGATTATACTGAATACAATTCAGATTTTCAATTCTTGACAACACCCTATTATATGGATAATAATTATCTTCTTCCTTCAGATCTCCAACCCAATTTAGTTTTTATAGTAATGTTAAAAAGATAAATGTTTACAAAACATTGATATATAACATTATTTTTTAATAGCAAAGTTAAAAAAGATAAGTGTTTATTTAAAACTGAAATGACGCACTAATTTACAACCCTAACAGCAATGATAAAAACAAAATGAAGCATGTATGTTTTCAATTTTAAATACAATAGGATTTCTTTGATGAAGTGCTCATCATAGCAGGTTTTTAATTTTAATGGGTAACTCATTCCTGATTTAATAATGATAGTTAAATACAATAAATGAATTCAGAACTAATTTGCTCTGTTTGTTGCGCTATAGGCATGATTTGCACACAAATCTCATTGAACTAGGTCCAAACTATTGAGTGCAAGGCTATAAACCAGTCCATTCAACTACAATTTGACAAAACTCTCATAGCAGATAACAATTTGTCTGAATATTGATCTCAATCGGATGCTTGAACAAAACTACTTTTAAATTATGGTTACAAGCTGATATTTCAGATTAATAGAACTCTATTTCAAAAATAAATTTGGCATTTTAAAAAGTAAAGTTTCAGGATAATAAAATTGACTTCTAAAACTTTTAAAGATGAAAATCTTTTGCCTTGAATGAAAAGTGGCACTGATGTTTTATGTTATTGAATTTTATTCATACTTACATTTAAAAAATGTTGATATGGGATGTAATAAAAAATTTCCAGGACTCAGAATTAAATTTTTAAATTGACTTGCACACAATGACTTAAAGTATCTTTTAATAAATAGTGTTGAAAGAATTTCATAAAGTTTAAAGTTAATTTATTACACATGCAAAAAAAAAAATATTAGATCATGGAATTATACATATTTAACCATAAAAAAGGTATTTTTGAAAAAATTTTCATTAGGTTTATTGTTTTCATAATTTAAATTTAATAAAATCTATTTATAAGTATAAATATTTTCAAAAATGTTCATTAAAGTTTATGCTCCAATTTTATACATTCTTATGAAAAATATGGAACAAAAATCAAGATAGACGTTATGTAATTAAGTTCCAAATATAAAGTTTACATGTTTTTAATTTTCAGCAAATATTATGGAATTCAAATACTTTCCAATAGTTTAGATTAATATTTCGAACAATTTATAATCAATTTTTAAAATGGAAAAATCTTTAATCTGTGTTTTAAATTTATACCACCTAAAAAATTTAATGCATAACAAAAACTATTTTATTGGCAGAAATATGATTGATCACATTCTTCACGAGTAATTGTAACAAATACTTTTGGTAAAAACAAAAAAAAGTTACATTTTACCAATAAAATACTGATTTTCTAGCATCAATTTTGTAGTAGCAAATAAGTTTTAAATTCCTTGTATTATTTAAATAACTGTACACATCTATTATATTCAATGTCATTTTTTATTGTACCTAAGCAGTTAAATGTTGATAGTAGAAATGATTATCTAAAATTAATAAGTTAACTGAAATACTTTTATCAAATACATATAAATTATTTTCATAAAAATATACATTATAAATTCTCATTCATAACTGAGAAAAAATTTAAAAAATTAAAGTATGCACAGTTAGGAATTGCTAACATGTAAAATAAGTGATTTCTTATTTCAAGTACATTTATCTGTAAAATTTAAACCACACAATAAAAATTTTAAAAAAAAGTTTTTGAAAAATTTTAATTTTTTAATAAAAATGTTTTTTAAGCTTAGTCTGTTAAAGTATAATATATATTATAAATGTATCTAAATAAAATAAGTAAACCCTAATCAAAAGCACACATTTGCAATTAAAACACTAAATGTTGTCGAATGTATGTGAGTTGTAATTAATAATGCATACATGACAACAGATAGTAAGGAAATTTATCATGTTAGCTTTTGATAAAACTACACATCAAGCCATTATGATTTAACTAATTAAAACCAAAGCCAAGTAGTCAAGAGTTCAGAACTGGGCTCAAGTATTTTTTTCATTGTAGAAGAATTTTATTTAAAATTCTTTATAAGAGAATTATGAAATAGGTTTTTTCAGTAGAAAATGCTGATTGTAATTTACTGATATGGTAAAAAGAAAATTTTTGTGATGGAACTTCTTTTAAAAAGTTTCTCTCATAGCAATAAATAAAAAATAATTCTTTAGCAACTAAAAATAATTAAAATCTATGTGAATGAATTAAGTAAATACTTTATTTCCACATTCTGATGCAACAAAAATTATGCTCAAAAGTAACTAAAGTTTAAAATATTCCTTCTTTACAGATTCTATTTAATAAAACAGTAAAAGTTAATGGTAACAGTAACCAAATATTTTTTTTATTTTTTATTTCTGCAACATCCTACAATAATCAAACTTTTATATATGTTAAAATATCTACAATTAGTGTCAAACTTTCAAAAAATTTAAGATTTAAAGTTTTCATACATTTAAAAAAATATTAATCAAATTTTTTGAAAGTTTTAAATTTTAATCAAATTTTTTATATTAATCAAAATTCTTAAATTACACTAGCTGTTATCTAACATTATCTTGCATTTCTACCATAGATAGCAAAATCCATTTTCAAATTAAATTAATGATTACACTGATGCATAATTCAATAAAAGTATAGATTAAAAAACTATAAAATTACATTTGTATAATGGTAAGAAATCCAATGTACCCACTTTCAAAACTTTATTGAAAAATGAAAGCCAAATTAATAATGTCAAAATGTAATGTATATTCTAAAATAAAAGTATAGTAATGCATTAATATGAAAAAATATTTCAACAATATACATTGATATAGACCCAAATTCATAAAAAAATCCATGCCAACCTTGTTCTGGAGCAACTTCTGGCAGGTAAGTAGCTGTACGCTTGTATCCTTTCTCCGTATTGAACTCAATTCGTATTCCATGAATGCCAATCTGACAATTTAAATTTTATTTCATAAGTTTCATAATTTTTAAAAAGAAGAATTACAATATGAAATTGCACCACATTACATGACTTACAATGTAATTGATATAAGTCGTTTTAGAGATAGTAAACAGTCAAAGTCATTTTGGGAATCACTATTAACTTAATTTTTTTAAAACAAAATAATAAGTAAAAAATTATGAAGACATAACAAATTACATGCATACACACTGCTGAAAAGCAAGCATTAATTTTTTCTCATTATATAACAAAATATTTGCAAGAATTACAACTTTAAGTAATAGATACAAAACCTACATGCAAATAAAAATTAAACAAATTTCAAAAATGAATATTTTATTGCAAATGAATTTGTTACCAACAATTTCTTAGTAATTTTATTTCAAAGTTACAAAAAAAAATATGAACTTGTATACATTGCAAGTTTAAAAAATGTTATATCTTTCAACACAAATTATAGAAACAATATTAAACATGAAATCAAAATAAGAAAATACCCATATATTATGACAAAACTTGTAATAATTGTTCAAATCAAATGTGCAAATCAAATAATAATTGAACTGAATTATCAATTTAATTCTCGGAGTAATCTCATTAGTTACAGAATAATTATAATATAACATGATTTACACATAATATCATACCATTTGGCTAAAATATTTAGTAAAGAAAAATCCCATATGTAAAAAAAAATATGAGATAAACGTATAACTAAAATTATATAAATTAATATAAACGTTTGGATTTTAAATAACATAACTATATTATGTGTTAAAACTAAATTAAATAAGCACTATTATCAAATTCATAAATAAGTATTTCTACATTCCATTAATTGGTTAATAAATGTGAACACCTAATTTAGGAATTTTTAAATTCAAGCAAATATAAAAAAAAATTCTCTTTACCAAGATTTCTCAATGATCAAAAGACAGTAAATAGAATATAAAATTATACTGTTATTCTTTTTTATGCTTTGTTTATCAAAAACATTTTATTATCAGCATTTTAAAACATCATAAAAGCAAGTATTGGTTTTACTTAATTTGAAATGGTACAAAGATGACATTTTTAACTAAGAAATATTCCTCAACTTTTGTGTAGATGCTTTGATTATCCAAATTATTGGTTCATTTGAATACTTGCAAACATTTAAAATTTTATAAAACCAAACAATCTTTTCTATCTCTTTTTCCAATATACATAAAATAATCATTTATAGTAAAATGCTTGCTTAAGATTAAAACAACTGTTACATTTTGACATTAATATACATTGCAGTAAAAATATTTTTAAAATAGTCCAAAATTTTAACAAATTTTACTAATATTTTAACAAAATGAAACTTTAAAAGCTACAAGAGAATGGGTGCAAACTGATTGCATTTCCAGCATTCATGGATACTTATACATATTTAAAAGTATATATTCCTTTATTCTGTCAATTATGACTACCGAATAACTGAGTTAGTTTAATAATCCTTCATTAAACTCTATTAAACTAAATCAATTACTCAATAATCATAATTGACAGAATTGAAATAAATTGAAGGTGCATGAAACAAGGTTTTAAATTGAAAGAAATCGACTCCCTTTTAAATCAAGATGGTTAAAATTTTCTTTCTTCCTTTTCAAAAAAAAATAATAATAAATGATTTCCATCTCTTCCTTAAGCTTTTCTTTATAATACTTATGTTAGGATTATTTTATGATCAGCACATATCTCTTTTGATCACAAATAAATGATGTTCAAAAAATTGGAGAGCTTATATTTTCAGGCTATTTGACAATCTGCATAAAGTCCAAAATCCAAAAATCGTAAGTCCAAAAATCGATACAATTAATTTAAAAACCATACACTGAAGGGCCAAACCACACAAGTTGGCAATTATGTATTATTAACAATTCCTTTTCAATTTAACAACTAAAAAAAAAGACAATTTTTACATGAAACATTTAGTCAAAGAATAAAAGATTTGGTTTATTCGTAGCTCTAGTCACTTTAGCATACAATAGCTAATTGAACCAGTGTTTAAAATTTAAGACAGATTCTGAACAACCACAAACGAATGTACACAAATTGAGATTTGAACCCACAAGTTGCTGAACTGTTGAGCCATAGCACTAACAATTCAGATACCAATTTGGCAGAGGAATAAAAGAATGGTTTTGGAATATTTAAGAAAATTTAATTGAACAAAATATTTAGAAATTGTTTAATTCTTTACACTTGGTCTCAATGTGGTCTACAGGTAGGACCCCGTTGAGACCAAGTATAAGGTTTGATATTAGACGCTGCTGAATAACGGGAAGGAGATGTTGCTCTTTTGCTTGAGCATGCATATCAGTCAGGGTGGGTAATTAGGAGTTTAAAAGATTTCCTCATTTGTGATACATGAATACAGTTCACTATTAGTGAGAAATCCTCCCAGAAGGCAATATGTGGTAAAAAATAGTGGCACTTAAATGTATATTGCTATTTGGTCCATGAAGCAAGATTTTACTATTTATATAGTCCATGAAGCAAGATTTTATTATTTATATGGTCACACATTTTTAAATGTACATAATTCTTAAGTTCATTTCTTTTTTCAAATTAGAATTGATTACATATTTAAGATGGTTATAAAAAATTCATAAGAGTTACATAAAATGAGAAAGCATTTTTTAGAGACGCCAAATAGAAATAAAAAATTTAAGTGACTGATTATTTTTCTTTGTCAGTTAATCAATTATTTTTAAAAAAAAACTCTGATATTTAATTTACACTATGTTTATATTTTTAGTTGAGCATTTAAATTATTGATAAATATGTTCTATAAAAACGCATCATTTTAATGGAAATAATTAAATGAATGTTGATCTGCTTCATATCTTTATTTCTTGAATTCTCAAGAAAAATAGCATAATGTTCGCTCCAGATATTTTTATTCACTAAATTTTTCATTTTACTTTTTGTTGCTAATGCTACATAACTCAGTATTACGTCTATAATGTTAAAATGGACATTTTAAGAAAAAGTGTTTCCTTCCAAATGCTATTTTCTAATTAACATATAATGCTGGAGAATAAAAAATTTTATAAATAACAATCTGATAAATGGTCAAAAAATTTTAAAGTTAAATTTACTAAATTTGATAATTTCCAGACTAAGTTTTTAATTAAAACCTTCACTAAGACAATGTAATATTAATTAATAACAAAATCAAAGAATGAAATGCATTTTAAGACTTCAATTGACATTCAATAACAGAAATTATGGTTTTGAAGTTAAAAAATAAGATTTTTAAAATCAAACATGAACTATGAAAGCAGTAAACAAATTATAACTAAACTAAGATTATATACCAGTTTTAATTTAAAACATGTAAAAGTAAATATTCATTTAAGATCATATTTTAACTTTTAAACTGACAAAGCAAATGATAGTTAAGTATTTCACACACAATGCAATTAAAATAGATTATAAGATATATTCAATAACATTATAACCTATTTACAAAACAAACAATAATATATTTATAATTATATTACATTGTTTTATTTCAAAAATTATTAAAGTTATGAATACATTAAAATTAAATAAACAATAAAATATTTAAAAATAAATTGAAATGTTTAACAGCAATACATTAGTGATTTTACAACTTTGAAAAGAACTCAAATCAAAGTAAGCATAAACTAATGCAAGCATCATTGCATGTTATATACTAATTAATAAACTAAACAAACATGATATTTTAAAACAAATTTTGTCAAATTAGTTCTCATAATCAAGCTGCTTGAAAATTAAATATTCATAAATATCAGCTTAAAACACAAAATAGAACAAAAAATATATTCATGAAAATGTAAATAAAGAGAATAACACAAATTAAAACTAAATTGAGAAATAGGGGAAAATAAAGATTAAAAAAATTTTTGTAATTAACAAATATTCCGTTTTGCAAGAGAGTTTCAAATTTTTCATTTATTTAAATATTAGAAATTTGAAATTACTTACTTTGGTGCATGTAAATACAGTTTAACCATAGTTTTAATGTTTTACAAATGTGTCACTAAGTAGTTTTTCAAGTGACACATTTGTAAAATATTAAATTAAGAAAATTTCTAATTTTTTTCCACAAAAAGAATTGAGCAATACCATACTATGAAAATAAGAATTTTTTAATATCAGAAACATTTAAGAAAAATAGCAATAGTTAGAAAACATTGGTAACTGAATTATGAATACAAATATCTCATTTCAAATATTAACAATTAAATCACAGTAATTCATTTTGTTTCTTATTTGGTATTTCTGTACACTCAAAACATAAATGAAACAAAGTGTAAATCCTATTAACATTGAACAATAAAAGATAGTTGATATGCCAATCCATCTTTTAAACTTTTTGAGCTTACCTCCTGCATTCCAGGTTGTTCTTCATTGCAACATCAGAATATACAGCCAATATTTATATAAAAATTTCAGTAGAAGGGATATGAAGTGAAAATTTTAAAGACTTACAACAGCCTTGTGTCCATAAGCTGCTCATTATATGAAGACAAAATAATTTAGGAATATATTGTGAATTGGTACATGTAAAATTTAAATATCAAATAAGAATTACAGTGTCAAAATTTATTATTGACTAGAAATATACAAAGTATTTATATTTCTTTTCAAACCAGAAATAAAATACATAAAACCAATGATTTTTAGTTAATTTTATAATTACAAACTACATGAAGTAATTCTTGTAGAACAGCTCCAATAAATCATCATTGGATTTTTAGTAAATCACAGTCATGATATAAATATTGGAAAATTTAAGAAATGAGTACAGGAAATAAAAAAGAATGCTTGTAATTAAAAAAAGATCAAATATGGTAAATAAAAATAGCTGTTTCATCATTACTTCCAAAAATGACATTGAAACAAAAATTAAGCAGAAATAAAAGCCAATGGTAATAAAATTTTAAATGAACTTAAAAATATCTTTCACATTTTATTGATCAATTTAATGCAACAAAGCATTACTGCTTAATACTATTACAAATAAATTAGCTAAAGATTTTTAAAAAAATGAAAGTGAAGGATTTTTTGTAACACTAATAAGAGATAATACAACTAATGATAATTCTGCTTATAAAATGATAAATTCAAATTCAGTTAGGAAAAGTTAGTTGATTGTTAGGACACATAGACTAATTTGTTGCTCTATTTTTTTTTTTTTTTTTTTTTTTTTTTTTTTTTTTTTTTTTTTTTTGTGCATACAAAGGTTGATTTTAATTAGATTTAAAGTTTAAAACAGATTTTGAATAATAAGCAACAATCTCAAAGGTATGAATTGAACTTACAATGAAATAACTAATGTAAGATTTCAACTGCAAAGCATATTAGTCAAGAAATTAAATACAATATTTTCGAGAGTGCAAATTGAATTTTACACTAAGTACTGGAAAAGTTATATACATGGGAATAGTTTTTAAGTTAGTGAGTACCTATTTCTTAAATTTAAATTAAACATAAATTAAACCTCTTATCAGTTTTGTAAAAGATTTCTTTAGCTTTGTAAACTAGTAAATATCTTTAATTATTTAAAATTATTTTAGCTATTTTTGAAGACAATTTTTTAGAGCAAGATTTTTCACACTTTTTCATTCTATTATTATTTAGGCACACATTTTCATTCACTGAAATTATACTTATGGCCTACAAATAAAGTATAATACATTTAAATATCTCTAATATTCAGAATTTTTATTTATCCAACAAAACTCCAACTAATATAAATTTATAAGAAAAATGCTTCAGCATTTGAGTCAATTATCATGCACAGCATAGCTATTAGAATACATAACATCATGATCATGATTTTACAATGTTTTGTAAAATAGCAATATCAGATACTTTTTTCTTAAATTATATTTCATTAGTTCCAATTTAGTGTTCATTTATATTTTCCAATTACAAGAAAGAAATCTATAAGCACAGAACTCTTGTTTGTCAACAGAAACACAGAACTCTTATTTCTAACCAGAAATAAAATATTTATTATGTTTTCATGACTTAGTTTCTGAATCACAACCAAATGATTTTGTATTATTGTCTTATAATAGTAATATCAGTAATTATAACACCAATATTTATTAACTTACAAAGCATGAGAAATTTCTTGTTATTCAAAATATTATTGGCTCACTCTAAAAGTTCACTTTCAAAATGTTTCATTATATGCAGTTATTTGCAGATAATTTAAATGCTGATATATTTCTCAGTAAAAGTTATTTGTAAATAACATTATATTAAGAAAAAATTACAGCAATTGATTTAGATTCTAACATTGATAAGAATATTTCCCCCATTTATAAAAACTTAATAAGTTTAAAAGAATTCGCACAATGTCCACAGTTGCTTTTACATTTAAAATTAAAATGCTCATAGTATATTTAATTTAATTGAAGATGCACAGAATCACTTACATTACTGAAGTACAAATAATCTAGTTTAAAATTACTATTGCTACAATATGAAATTTCCAATCAAACCAAAATAAATTACTTTTTATAATTCCTATATATATTTGTACATTATTCATTATATAACTTTCTTAACACATGAGTACTGAAAATTTTTCACAGCAAAATAATTATTCTTCACAAACAATATTTATACTTATGGTTATTCAAGTGATATATACATAGTTAACTATTATATAGGTGTTGTTTGTTTGGTCATTCCACAATTAACTTTTGTTAAGGATGACTAATTTGATTAGGAATTGAGATTTTAAGTTCATTCCAAACCATTACAAACATCTATGTCCAGAATGGTAATCAAACAGACAAACTTCACCTTACAATTAGAAAATTCTACTTATTTTAAATTAAAATATTTATCAACTGGTCATTGATAAATACAACTTAATTTATTGACCAACTTTATTACTTAAATGACCAATTTTATTTTTTCATTGTTTCAACTGCTAGTAAAAAATTACCACACTGTAAGTCAGAATGTCACAATTTTAAATAATTTTGCAACATAAAATATACTATTATTAATATTATATGGTTGTTTTATCAATGAACCAATTTTGCCATTTAATAAGATTTGTTTATTTTCTTAATTTTTCAATACTTAAAAACGAAACAGCTATCAACCATGAACAACCATTGAACACCTCTATATCTATCTACTATAATCTGTCATTTTGATAAGTTTTTATACAATTAAAATCATTTAAATAAACTTTGAATTTTCTCTCTCTCTCTAACTCTCAATTCAAAGATTCATTATGATATATCTGCACAAAATTTGATTTCTCTACTTACAAACCATTACTTTTTTTATTTATATTTTTAATATACATACTATATATTTGATATAAACCTCAAGTATATATTTTTTATCATAATATAGAATTTAGAAACTCACTAATAATCCATTAAATCGATTTCCCAAACATTTCTAGGAAATTAAACAACTGCTAAGAAATTTATATAATTACAAGAAACTGACAAAATAATTGAGGTAATAATTTAAGAACTTAATAAGCAATATTGGGTATTTTATTATTACAGGTTCAGAGCCTGAGGCAGTTTAGGGAACATTATTTACACTTACAAATGTCCTCAAGACAATTTCCACAATAATGTAATTTTAACTCATCATTGGATCATTTATGTTATACAAATAATTAATGATGATATAGTTGAAACGCAACACTTCCTTCAGATACACCATTCAATAACTTTTCTAGTAATCTGTGTACACTGTCAAAACACTTCCAACATATTTTTTTCCCCTACAAGAATTTTGCTATTATATACTTGAACAAAAAAGCACATCTTTGAAAAAATTACGATTAAAATCCATTATTATGGAAGAGTTCTAGAGTTTTTCCAGCTACAGTGCAAAAGGTTTCATTAGTTTGGACAATCTCATGTATGCCTACTATTTTTCCAGGTCAACATTCTAAAACGATACAAGAGTAGACTTCCTTCATGCTGTCATAACCATTTAACCAGTTAGTACATGTCTCATGTTTAATTGCTTGTCACAGCATCAGAATGAAAAAAGTTTCTAGCTCCAATAATGCACAAGTTACAATAAAATGGGAAATTATATTTTAGATTATTTTAACAGATTGCCAAAATAAAATTATTTTCAGAATTTTTGGCATTACAACTCTAATCTTTTCCCAACATATAAATGCATCATAAGGCTATTTTTACAAACTTTTTAGTATAGCAAAATAAATTTCCCTTAGAAGAAAAGTATTGATTCTTTTATCAATGGCAAATAGAAAATAATATGCATGGTCATGCAAAAAATTTTCATAATTCTCCAAATACACAAAAACGGACAAAGCATAAATCCTCTGTTTGTGAACAGTTGCATAAAAAGAAAAACAAGCATAATCATTCAATTCTTATCAAGAATGTCAACTCATTTATAAGCAATCATTAATTTGCGCCAAGTTTATGGAGCAGCAGAAAACAACCACTCGAAATTGCTGCAGAAAGAAATTCTTCAAATTCACTTCAAATTTTACCAAAACTAAATTTACCTACACAAAGGTACATGAAACACATACACAAAGAAAAAAACTCTTTTTCAAGTATAATTCCAGTTAGCTGCTACCAAACATCTTGATATAAGGATCTGTATAAATATCTCATTAAGTTTTGTGTAAAACATTTAACTATTTGCTTTTAAAAAATAAAATATAAAGAAAATTATGTTGCGCACACAATAAAAGCATAATACAAAAGTTAGTAAGTCAGCACTAAGTGAAAAGCAATTTAAATAATCATACCTAAGTAAAGTTTAAAATTTAAATAAAAACCTTAAAATTACATGCAATTACATTAAAATTTTAAAACTATAACATTAAAATTGAAAAAAACACCTTATAATAGTTATTACCTGCCAATCTAAGTAATCTTGCCCATCCTCAAAGTGACGAAGAATTGATACAGAGACATGAAGTTTCGAAAATTCTTCTCTTGTTATAGGACTAAATCGGCTATCACGGAAAGCACTAAAAATAGAAAAACATTATAAAATTACAAACAAAACATTTAGTGTGGAAATGTTTCCTTATGTGGTAACATCACTTTTAAAATTTAAATACTTTTACCAAATAATACATTCAAATAATTATTAAATACTGATAATACTGATAAGATATAAGAATTATGCAAGTTTGATGAAAAAAGTCATTTAGCAATAACTACATCAAATAAATAAAATCTATAAAATATTATGCAATTTGATAAATACTGATCAGAAATTTACTATTTTATTTAAATGCAATTCAAATCGGTTTTATATTTTTAAACTTTTAATAATTTATCACATGAATAATTCAAAATATTTAATTACAATTTATCAAACACTTAATTTTATAAAAAATTTATATCTTGTGTCAAAAGCACTAAAATGTAAACAATATTTGAAAGAGCACAAAATAAAATATCAAAAGAATGCATCAAAAAGCAACACATTGCATTCCAATCATAGCCAAAATAGAAAGAAGAAAAACATTAATAATGGGCACAGGCAATATTTACAAAAGAAATAATGAGGCTGGGTTGGCCTGGTAGGTTAGGGCATTAGTCTCATCATCGGAAGGTAGTGAGTTCAAAGGCTTAACCGAAGATCCATTGTGTTCACTAATGATGGCACGTTAAAACTGGGCATGGTCGCAATATCCTCCAAGCAAAATGATACCTCTGGGGATGGCAAGCCAAATATTGGGGGTCTTTTGCCTAGTTCCTGCTTCGAATTCATGAAGACTCCACCCACGTGATTCTATCTAACTGATAGAGCCCAACTCAGGACTAGGTACAGGAAAACATGCTGGCACAACAACAAAAGAAATAGTATTTGAATAGAAAAGAAAGTGTCAGTACTTCTTTTTCCATTTGAATATTTTTCCGTTCCTCAACCTTTTTTGCCATAAAAATATGACATCAAATTTTGTAAATTTCAATAATTTTTCAAAATTTGAAGGAAAAACTGAACTTTTATCTTCATTTATTGTAACAAATAGATTAGTTGTAATTTATATGGGGCTTAATTGCATAAATAAACAATATATTTTTTCACAGATATGGTGGAGAAGGTAATCCAAAAGTACCAAAGTGTCCTATGGCAATGTTCACTAAAATGAAAATGTATTAATTATTTCATGTATAAATGCATTAATTTTGTTGATATCGCAATAATTATTATATATCAATATGTGTCTATCATTTTATAGACACCCTGTATTACCTTCATTTTTTTTAATATTCTAATGATTTATGTCATTTTTTTATACTTACATTGCCTTTTCAGAAACATTGAAAATTAAATTTTTAAAAAAAAATCTTCAATGGAATGATAGAATTTATAGAACTATTCACTGAACAAACTTTTGTACTAAAAAAATTAGATAAATTAAAAACGATTAATTTCAATAAGCCTGGTTGGTATGTTACACGTACTACTTTCAAAAATTCAAGAACCAATTAAAAAAATACATGAAAATAAAAATTGTACAAAATTTTCTAAATAATTGTTATGTTTCTAAACTAAAAATTAAACATAACTGCACAAGATCCGTTTTAAATTTTCCAGCTTGAATAAAAGAAGTTTCTTCCAATAGAAAAATTTTTATTATAAAAACAGAAAAAGAGTTTATTTAAAAATTTTCTTTAAAAAATTTATTATTTTATTATTATGCAGTATAACAATTAAAACCTAACATAACACTTTATTTTCCCCTTTTACTTTATATCACTGATTAAAATATTACACAATTAAATATGCATTAAATTTTCTCATTTGGCTGATTCATCATTTATTTATAAATATATACAGTAAAACTTCTGTATAATGATATATATATATATATATATATATATATATATATATATATATATATACAAGCTGACCCAGCCACGCATTGCAGTGGCTGAGTTTTTATAATACATTGAATCAATTTTTTACTAATTCTTGGGTACAATAAAATTAATATTTTCTAAAAAAATTTAAAATAGGTTCATTTATATGAGATTAAAAATAAAACGTTTCGCAAAAATTTAAAAGTAATAGGTAAAGTATCGAAATTTTGAAATTAAGCACAAATCAACATATACTTTCTGAATTTACATTTTATTCATCTTATATTAAATTATAGTTAGTAATCAGTGACTTACTTATAAAATATACTATATAAATTAAAAACATCTAAAAATAAATTGTTATAAATGAGGTAGATAACATTGACATCGAACTATTATTTTTTCAATTTTTAATTATTAAAACTAAAAAATTTTTCCGCGGTATTATGCTGAAATAAAGAACAATTAAAAGAATTTATCATTTGAATAAATAAATTAGATCAAAATGTTCTACTGAATAAATTAATAATTATCAAATTATAAAATAAAAATAAAAAAAATAAAAGGCTGTCAAGAAATACTTACATGTTTTGGAGGTGGTATGAAAATTAGTAGAGAAAAACAGCAATAAATAAAATTTTATTTTACTATTTATAATATTAAAAATATTCAAACTGAACACGCACAATAATAACACAATACAAAGTATAATTATAAAAATGATTCACTAAAAATTGTTATAGTATGATTATACATCATGAAAATATATGTAAATTCTATATTTAACCACGAGATTGCGCGCGCACGTTAATTTTCTCGAAGATGTATAATCTAGATAAATAAACACGTCGCCATCTGCCGAATACCTGTGCAACTTAGATGCTAAACCGCCATCTATTAGGAACTTACAGAACTAAACAATAAATAAACATTAATGTCGTATAATGAATATTGAAAATAATAATTAAGAGATAAAAACTATTCTATCTTTTAAGTTGGACTATATTATAAATGGTTACAAAATTTTATCAAAATCCGTTCAGTAGTTTCGGAGTTTATCGGGAACATACATCGTGACACGAAATTTTTATATATATAGATATAATAACATTTTCTTTGGCCCTTGTAATACATTTTCCTCTATTTTTCTTTACTTTGAGCAAAGAAATTTATGAAAAATTTTAATTCAACTGTAATATTCTGTATAGAGTGATAAGAAATGCTTATATCGATGTCATTGACCATGAAAGATAATAATCAATATGAGCACAAGTATTACTGATTTAAAATTTAAAATGGTCTTTAGATGGATACTATCCAATTGTTTGATGAAGACAAAGAAAACATATAGAATGAGTTTCAATCCCTCCACATATTCTGTTCTTTAAGTTCCCACCACTTGAATATGGGAGAAGGGGGAAAATTATAGCTTTACTCTAAATGGATATCAGCATTTTTTATTGACCACATATCTCTAAAGACTCCACTTTGAAAAACCTTGAATCAACTTGGTCCAGCATAAAACATATGCACATGAAAAAAATGTCAAATAATATCAGAAATTAATAAAGGAATAAAGTATTTTGAAGTTTCTGTAGAAAAATGAAAACAACAGCAAAGATAAACAATTAAACATGCAATAGATGAAAAAACTGTGATAAGGCTATCTAAAGATGATTCCATGGATGATGGAATACTCCATGATGGAATAAGAGCAAAAACCCTGTTAATGATAGTCATAATGATAGGCATAATTTGCAGATAGTAACAGATCATTTTCCCCTTTTTTTCCATTAGTATAACAATATTAATTTTAAGACGATTTCATAGGAAGAAAAATTATTACATGGACATCATATTCAACAAACAAAGAGAAAGAGGAGATTGATGACATTTCAGGAAAATAACTGGGCAATAAAGCTAATACAGTTTTGTAAATGATATACATTTTAATGAAACTCCACTTCTAAATCAGACTTTACCACATAAATCAGGCATTCTTTTTTAATTTAGGGGGGCTAGGGGTGCAATGGATAATTAACTTGACTTTGGACTTTTTTTATTTTATTATCGAGTAGTTCAATTCAACTAGAAACCTGCATACATCTCAAATGTTTCTGCACTGTGCTTAATAAATACATATTTAGCTTAATCCTTGGAGTATGTTCAGTAATAAATGTGCCAAACTGATTTACTGGAATACATTCTAGCAATTTTATGATTTAATCTGATATGAGCATGCGGGATATTTATTTGAGGTGTTAGTCATCCTTGAACATTTTTTATTTATGGTTAAAATTTAAGTGTTTAAAGTTTTATTAAATTATCTCAAATTGAAATTTAAGTATTTAAAGTTACATTTTGTTTTAAAAGTATTTCAAATTGAAAAGTTTCAATTTTAGTTTTAGTATGTAAAAAAAAAATGAGATAAGGATAATGATAAATTTAATTTGCATTAAATCTTTTACAAGAAATGATTAAGTTAGTACTTTTACTTTATGAATTATTTGATTAAAATTGCTGTTGAATGTAATAATTTATTTTATAGAATATTACATAGAATTATTTGACATATATTTAGGTTTAATGTGAACTGTAAGGATTAAACTAGACTTTTCATAAAAATGCATGCTTAGTAATAATATAATTCGAAACTGAAGTTTTTTCATAAAAATATATTTATTTTTTGTTAATCATTTAACTTTATAGCTCAGTTCTCTCTAGGATAGATTGCATTTTTACCGAGATATTTTTAAGATGGGTGCCACAGACCAGTTAATTAAAATCACAGTTTTCATAAAAACATAAGTTATTTATGTCATAATTTTTGTTTCATTGCCTGGTTGTATCTGCAATAGATTGCCTTACATTGATGTTTTTTAATGGCGAGTTACATTGTCTGGTTAATTAAAATCCGAGTTTTCATAAAAAAAATTTTTATTTATTTTATAAATCTAATTTTATTGCCCTGTTGTCTACGTCGTAGATTGTGTTAAACTGGTGTTTTTTAACAAGGTGACACTGTCCTGTTAAGTAAAATACAAGAACAGTGTCTAAAGTATTCCCAAATGTTTAAAACAGTAGACTGCAGAGCATTTAGATTACTTCTAAAAAGTAATCTTTGTGAAATTAGTTCCTAGATATTAGTATTTTAATACTTCTGTAGTAAGAAATTATAATGAAATATACTAAGTTTGGATATTTGAAATTTAAAATAACACAAAATTACAATGTTTATAGTTCAAGTTTGAGTGCCATCGGGATTTTAAAAATTAGATATTACACTAGATGGCACAATTTAGTTAGTGAAGTAACTTTTCAGCACTTGGGAGGAAAATTGGAAATCACGCCAAATCCATACTGGCTCCTAGGATTTTACCACATAATTTAGTATATAAATGGAAATGAAATAGAATAACACTTAAGGAATAACATAAAATAGAATAACTTTCCTCTAACATTCCAAGTTAAAAATAAATGAATTAATAAAAACTCAACTTCGAAAATAATTTTCACAAATATATATAAACCAAAAATCTTTTCAAAAATATAATAGATTAAAACTCATTAACTCAAACTTATTAACTCATCAATTTTGATAATATTCTCTTTAAATCTTAATATTGTTGTGGATGAAATTTTCAAGAATATTTTGATAGATATGATTTCAAGAGTTTAGAATACACTTTAGCCACAAAAAAATTTCAGAATTTATTATAAATAGGTAAATTTTTGAAATTTCAATAAATAAGAACTTTTGAATATTATCAAGAAATAAAGATAGCAATGACGGATTTTTAATATTTGAAGAAAACTTATGAAAAAATAATCACATTTTTATATAACTTCTTGCAGTGTTATTTATTGAATAAGATGAAAATACATTTAAATCTATTTTCAACAAAAGTTTTGAGACATTGAAATTCTCTGAGTGATATACTTATCACTTCAGTTCTGCATTATTTGTTGTGGTTATAAAATTTTTAGAAAATTAGTTTTATCCATGCAAAAATTAGAATAATAATAATAAATATGAATGAGATTCTCAATGGCATTATTTCAAATGAAATAAGTTCAATAAGAAATAGTAGTAAGAATAAAATATAGAAAATGAACTGTAGTCAGAGGGTATATTTGTGTAAAAGATGTATGGAATGGATGTATAAAATATTGAAATAATATTCTAAATTATTAATAATAAAAATTTTCTATAACTATATACCTCATATTTTTATTTTTTAATGGTGTTGTTTAATTATATTGCTTTCAAGCAATTGTGTTTTTTTTAAATACATGTATTTGTTCAATCATCAAATTGATGCAAGTCCTAAGAGATTAATATATAAGAAATATTCATAAACTTAATCTTAAAAGAATTAATAAAAATGTTATTCAAAATTTTTTTATATAATACTCATCTAGGCACACAAGCCACAGTATAAATATTATGAATATTTACATGATTATAAAAATTCAGCAAAAAGGTATGATACCAATAAACTTAATATTTAAAATTTCCATACTAATTTAGGGTCAAATTCACACAATTTGTTTAATAAATCCTTTGTTACATTTTTATTTTTAACAATATATTATTTATTACTTAAATATATATTCAAACTATAAAATCTACTAAAATATATTCTTTATTCCATTTATATGTGATACTTAAATAATTTCAACAAAATCAGAATATGGAGATCAAAACATAAAAATGTTAAACAAGAAAACTTAATTTATCTTGACCTTTAACTCCTCCTTTAGTAAAAATTGATCATCATATCTTCAAAAGATGCAATTTGCCACAAATAATGTCTATAATCCAGAACTAAAGTAAGGATATGGCAAAACTTACCTTGTCACAGCATACTCTCTCAAACCAGCTGCAAGATTCAAGGAATTAAAAGTTCCAATGCAGCCACGTAGTTTACGATCTTTGCCAATCTTCCAAGTTACAAAAAGGGGGCTGTAACACATAAAGAATTAAATATCATGCCAGATATAAAACAAAGGTAAGTATTTCTTGTCCTTTTCTTCAATGTTAGAAAATAGATAAGGAAAATATAAATATATAATTTCTGATGCTCATTTTTATAATAACCACACTGTTTCTAAGTTGCAAAAGTGAATGATCATAAGAAGATTGGCATTGTCAGACTACATCTACATGAGATATAAAAAAGTATAGGAAAAGAATATAAGAAATAACTTAAATAACAAAATATTTAAGTCAGATAAAAATGTAAGATAAAATCATTACATTTATTAATCTTGATAATGTGAAATAATTATGATAATTTAGAAAATTTTAAAGGAAAACCTGTAAGAAAACGTTATGTTAATTTTTCTTAAATACATAATTTTACAATAAAAAATTTTTAGATTAAGAACATAAAATTTAAAATACACAGATATTTTAAATTAATCAAAAAGACTAATTGAAGCTGATTTCTTTATTATTAAACAGTTTTCAATGTACACTTTTTTTTTGCTTGCTCCAAGAAAAATTATTATGCTTAAATCTATATAAATGTTTTAGGTCAAACTTAAAGTACAATTTCCAAGTACCATTGTAAAAAAATATTTGTGCAGATGAGTCAAACTGAATCGTGGATTGGTATTGGTGTGACAAACAGATATGCTTGGTAAACATATATTTTATCTTGCTATAATGTGGCCAGTCAATGATTAGAAAACAATGAAACTTTCATTAATTGGAATCTGTTCAAAGATGCCTTAAACAAAGCTCACTGCTGGAAGTCAAAGTGATGATAAGACTCCCAGCAGAGAGGCTGCTACTTTCTCACATAACAAGGTGTAGGCAATACATCTAAATCGTGCATTCAAGATGTATTCGCCTTCAGTGTAAAAAAGCTAATCTATCAGTATTAGAAAATTAAAAAATGGCTCATCTCATGAAAGAGATTCCAGAAGATATATACCTGATCCCTCTGGTTATAAAACTAAGAAACTGTCAAAACATTCATAAAACACCTCCTTCAAATAGGAAGCCTGTGGAGAAGGCATATTACTTAATGAATATTCCAGAGACAATTTAATGTCACCATTTTATGATCCAATGCAGATATTGGGGACTTAGATTATTTATACATACAACCCTCATAGATGTACTGTAAAAGATCTGGTCTGTGTGAAGTTCATGTTCCTAATAACAAAGAACAAGTCACACACACTGACCTCACATATGAGGTGTGGCTAGAAATCATGGAAGCTTAAGCACTGATCAGATGTCAACAAAAACACACTTTCCAATGCTCAAGTTCTACTTAAGTGATGTGAAGTCATAGAGAGGGCTATCTCATAATGTTAAAAAAAAAAAGAAACATGTGCTGAACATCTGATAATGTATTCTTCTGCTACCAATACAGACATGTCTTGAGATACAATAGAAAAAGACAACAAATATTTGCAAATGGAAGACCCAATAGAACCTCCACACTATGACAGAACATGGACACAACAAACTATGGAGACTTTCCTCAGTAATTTGTTATTGCTGATTCTTTACTCAGCTATGAACATGTTCAACTAAAATTGATCAATTTTACAAAGCAATTCACCATATCCTGGCCACCCTTTAAAAGCTGCAGATGATTACAGTCCCCTACATAATGCTCTAGCCAATCTATCTGACTGCTCAATTAAGAAAACTAACTCCAGTGATCTGTTCAGTGGACGAGGCAGCAGAAGGAGAAAATCCTCTGACACTACGTTACAACCAATTTAAAAAGAAATACCACCTATGTATATCGTATAGTAAACAAACAACATATGAAGGTCCTTATTGATTCAGTCATTGACTATTCTGTCATACCTAAAGAATTACAAAAAAACTGAATGCACCAATGTTTGTTGAGAAGGGATCTATACTTAACACTGCATGTGAAAAACCTATAGCCACTTCAGGATACTGCATATTAAAAATCAATTTAAATGGCTCAACAAACCATTTGAATTTGCTTTTCACTTTCCCTTTTTCTTTTCAATAAAACCCATTTGTCTGGCTTTTCCTCAGTGTAGTTACTAAATAATACTTAGATGATACTATTTCTGAGTTACTCATGCAATCATAAATGAGGAAATTAAGACCTTCCATTTGCCAAAATCCTTCTAGAAAACATGGAGTCAAGTCCTTCAAACTGCCCTTTGTTTTCTTTAACAGGTGATACATCGTATTATTCATGAAGCAAATAAAGTTATAATTACTGGCAACTAGCTTCTCATGCTAAAAAGAGACTTACACATACAAGCTTTGATCGTTAGAGTCAAGAATGGCTACTGAAAACTATGGGTAATGAACTCTCAACAAGCATGGCTTTAATGGTTGTAGCGCAAGATATAATAGCAACATAAAAGATGACTTTATTTGTTCAAATGAAGGATATAGATTAAAAGAGTTCCAGGAGACACAAGTCCAAAAAGAGATTAACTTGCAGAAAATTTAAAGAAATTTTAGATATGGAATTGACTTCAGCTGAGGAAAAAATGAGTTATGAAATTTACTGGAATAATTTAGTGAAATTTTTGATACTAATCGAACATTGAGGGAAAGCATACGCAGTACGGAGAATCACAGCATCAACACAGGTTAAAGTTCCTTAATCAAAGAAAAACCTTAATATTTCAGACATCAAAATAAATGAGCAATTAATGGCGAAATACAGCAGAAGCTCAATAAATATGTGATAGCCATCAAATGGTCGTCTTCCCCAATTGTGCTTGTGAAAAATATAAATGTAGAATGGGGTCTTTATGAAGATTACAGGATGTTAATCAAGTTTACCAAGAAAGACATCTCTCTATCCCTTGCCCATACATTGATAATATTCGATTATCTAATGGAAGTAAAAATCTTTATAATGATGAATTTAAAATCAAACTAAAGAGAGGTTGATAAAAAAATAGAGAAAAAAAACAACCTGTGTAACATCAGAGAGTTTTTATAAATTTCAAGCCATGCATTTGGTTTTACATTCATCATACCAGCAGCATATGAAAGATTGACGGTATAGTATTTCGAATCTAAAGTGGAATATCTGTCTATGCTAACTAAATGATATCACTGTTTATGTGTCAAATTTTCAAGAGCACAAAGGTAACCAAAGATAAGTTCTGAGACTAATCCAAGAATCAAGACTGACACATAATTTTAACAAATGCCCTTTCAGCAAACAAAACCTGATGATATTAAGACATCTGTGGTTGACCTAAATAGAATCTATCTTGATCTACAAAAGATAGCAACTAAAAAAAGATTTTCCTAATCCAGAAAATACTTTTGAAGTCTGAAGTTTTTCTAACCTTATACTCATATTACAATATTTACCATATTACTCATATGATTTATCAAAAAATTTTGCTGATAGAACTAGGCCTCTTCATGAATAATTGAAGATACAAAATTTTCCCCAGGCCTGAACTAAAATGTATCCCTTTTACCTTTAAAAAATTATTGATCAGCAGACCTGATTTGAGTTATTTTTAACTTGAAAGAGAAATGCAAATGGCAGCAACTATGGTATCGGTATAGTACTAGAACAGTGCCAAGACAGTATGGAAAGGACGATAGCTTATACATCCAAGCCCCTAGCAATAAAAAAAATATATTGTACAACTGAAAAAGAGTGTTTACTGCTCCTAGCACATAAATCTGAAGAAGTTTTGTTAATAGAGCATAGTTCGGTTGTATTATAGATTGAAATAATTTTCTCAGCCATTTTTATAATAATATAGAAGGGATCCTTACTAATTGACAAAATTGCTTTTGTTTGTGGAGGTAGCCTCTGGAACCATAGTGATTTAATGACCTCTTCGAAAATCAAATTACCCGCAAGACTTTTCATTTGTCATAACAAATCAGAGGGAACATTTATCGCCAAGGTCAAGATCTGTTAGTAACTTTTTTAGGCGTGATTCCTCAGTATCAGATGTAATGCTTTACTCCATAGATCAGATCAATCTATGGAGTAAAGCATTTTTTAAAGTATAATATTTTTCCTCTTCTGGAGGATTTGAAAGAATATCGACAACATATTCCGAAATCTTTTCATCTAAAGCTGCAACAACAGTGTTATATTTAGTTATATCTTGACTTATACCACTGTTTGTGAATTTTGCTTCGAGTTGGAAAAACCACAATTTAGGTTTTTGACACCAAAACATTGGTGGTTTTATTGCAATTTGATTTAATTCAACAGTTTCGCTCTCGAACTGAAAATCGTTTGCATTATTTTCATTCATATTGAAAAATAAAATATAATTGTTCTAATAAATTGTAATTTATTATCACGTACCTTTATAAATGGGGATGTAAAATATTAATCTTCATAAAAATTAATTCGGTCACTGTCTGGTGTAGCCAATATGGATTTTAGTGTACGTGTTCAGATTGTTTTGATTTAAATCTTCATTATGAAAGAATAATATTTATTTTACTTTTGAAAAGAGATATAAAACATTATATTTTTATATTTAAGTATGAAGCACAATAATTTATATCTCAGTATACAGCAAAATCATAATGTATTCAAAACAGTAATATTTTCAAAATACAAGCATGCATTGTTTACACTTTGATTCTTTTTTTGACAAGTTGTGGTTGCCACAACCTATTAGACTAGGAACTATTGTTTAAAATCATTTTTCGGTGATAACTTTAGATACTTTTATGGTGATCATTATAACAATATGTTATGGAAAGATATCATATGATAATCTCTCAATAACAATACTTAATTGTGAAATTCCAAACTTCTAGAAAGCATGAAACAAAAGTACATAAAACTGCAATTTCTCAAATTGCACTCGAGCTTCATTAAAAATCATTCAAAGACAAATGGGTGACAGGAAAAGATAATAATTAGAGGTAAGAATTTAAAAATTAATAAAAAATTTATAAACTTTAAAGTATTTCTAATTTTTTAAAATACAAAATTTTTGTAACAAAAAAATTTTAAATAATGTCTTCATTTTATTTACATCATAATGTGATAAATATATACACGAATATATTTCATTTATATTTTCTTTTATCATGAGCTAAATATTAAGATGACTGAAATTTTTTTGAAGTAACACATCAACATAAAATTACATAAGCATAACGAGGTTTTACTTTCTACCAAAAAGCCAATTGATGTAAAAATTACTTCATTAAAATTCCTTCAAGGACATACAGAATAACTTACAACTGTAGTACTATTGTTATACAAATTAACTATTCATCTGGCAATTTAAAATTTAATTTAAAAAAATTTGCATGTATATATATAAAAATAAATATAATTAATTTAATAAAATTAACCTTTTGTTAAAAATATTATATAAATAGAAAAATATTGAACTTTTAATTAAATAAATTAATATTATTGATTCGATGAATAAAATTGGGTGAAATTTATATAATTTGTATTTAAAAAAAAAACTTGAAGTAATTTTTAAACAATGCAACTCTTTTCTTTCAAAACATCAACAATAGCCTTCATAGGCGGAAACAGCTGTTTTGACGTTTCCCTTGAATGAGCATTAGTTTGTTTCTTTGTTTGGAAAGAAAAGAAAACTGATTATTTAAGTTCTAAAGAAAACTTTGCAATCAGAAACATGCGAAACTGCGGCCATATACTAGATGAATCAATCAATAAACAAGATATCGTTAAATTAGTTAAAATAAATATAAAAAATGAAAGTAGGTTAAATTTTCTTACTAGCTCTCATTGGGAAAATTAGGTGTCTTTGGCGCCTCGAACTGATTTAAATGGCAATAAAGAACATCAAAACAGAAAAAACACATTTCAACACAAACAACCATTCCATTTCGGTAAATACTTGGTTGGCAAGTATAGGGATGGACCACAGTGCCATTACAACAAGGATGGAAATGATAATTCTGCTTCTCTTTCTTACCCCCACAACAACCAGCAGCCATGATTACAAACAAATGCATACCTCCCAGCGCTTGGAAACATCATTTTACATTTGAAATATTTAACACTGAAATCTGAAAGGGATGGTTGTTTCACGTGTCGTCACTAGATGACACTAGAAATGTGTCTGACTTATTCAAAAAAATTTATTTAAGTTTTTGAATGAAATATGAAAAATAGTTTTGCATTATTTTGTTCATAAAAGAAAAAAAAACAAATTTGATGTAAAATTTTAAAAATTTATTTCTTTTGAATTTTAGGGGTTTTATCGTATCATATTGAAGACTTAATCGTATTATATCGATTTTTTCGTTTTCTCATCGATTTACAAAATAATCAAATAAAACAACGAAACCGAAACAAAATTACCAATTGTGTAACGAAGGTGAACGTTTTGCGGTTGTCCCAGAAAGTGTTCTTCAGTTTTAAGTTTTTACATCTTAGCCGCAAGATGTGCCCTGTTGTCTTATTAGCTCTGTTGATGAGTTTATTAATGTTAATATTGGAGTTAACTGCAGCAATCAATGTCACATTTTATCCCGCGTATTTGAAAAAAATTACGGAAGATGAACAACATCGTGTTTATTTTTCTGTTTTGGACAAATCCTTAAATGAACCAAATGATGGGATTTATAAAGCCATCTCTGATAATCCCAATATTGCGGCTATTAACAGTACTTTCTTTGATTATCAACACAATAATGGTACATTTTTAGTTCAAGCTATGTTCTTGGGCAAAACTTCGATACGCGTTGTAAAGGAAATTAATGGGACTACAAAAGAAGTGTCTCCTTCCTTAGAGGTCAGCGTTGTTCGTAAAATCAGAGCTATATCTAAAGCATTCACTATATCCGTCGCAACTTTAGTGTCTTTGAATTATATAAATATGGGCTGTGCTCTTGATCTCGGTGTTGTAAAAGCCGTATTGAAAAAACCCATTGCACCTGCGGTTGGATTTATATCACAGTATGCAGTTATGCCTTTGGTAAGGAAGTTTTCATATTCCAGTTCATTCCACAAGTATACATTTCTGTAACTTTTGAAAATATTCTCATAATATTTATATGTTACATTTGAAATATTTTCCTTCAAAACAAAATTCTGAAAAGTATTGATATCTGTATCATGATTTATTCAGGAATAACTGTTATAATATACTAATCACCTAGAAATAGTTAAGATCTTTGCTCTGATAAATTAGTTAAACATAATTTTAAATAATTTATTTGAATCATAAATACAGAAGCTTCCCTGAAAATTCCAACACTTTAAACACTTTGTTATTTTTATATTATTAAATCATTAAGCACAATTTACTTTTAAAGTTAAATATTACTGACCATTTCTATGTCATTTAATTTATTACGTGTACTTATTCCCTAGCAAAAATGTTTACTATTGTTTCATTATTATATTTAAAAGCATGTAATTCAACCTCATTTTAAAATTTTTACTTATTCCTTTAATTATCTCAAGCAGGATTTTTGTGTTTTATTGTCATAAAAATGGAGTATCTTTACAACTGTGTGGTTCTAAAATATAGTCAAAATGCAAAATGTTTTATCAATAATAAATGTCACCTAAATAATATGAATTTTTTCTCAAAATTTATTTTTTGTACAAAAGGCTAATTAGATATAGGCCTATACTTTAAATTCCAAGGTAGGAATAAAATTCACGAACTTTTTTTTCCTTTGCCGAGCCAAAGACGTGAGAACTAACGATTTTCCTGCTAGTTCAGAAAATGTCATCCAGCTGGAAATAAACTATTAATAATAATTAAAATTTATGGTCAGTTATATAAAAATTGTATTTCAAACATATTTTTTATAAAAATGTGTTTTTTCAATTTTATTCTATTATCGCAAAATATATATATATAGGTTACTCCTAACATTTTTATAATCAACAACTTTGAAATAAAATTTATTACGATACAAATGTCTTACATTTTTTATGTTTCAATCAAATTTTTATGATTGATTATTATACAAACAAGTATATCTCAATTTAAGAATAGTTCTATTAAATGAAAATATTTTAACACCTTTTAAATAAATGGTTATTTTAATACACTATTATTTTTGTACACTTCTGAAAATATCTCTACTTTAAAAATTATTTTGGAGTTTGATAATATATTAAATATGTTAAGCAAATTAGGTGTTTCCATTTTGCAGCATCAAATTTACAAAAACTTTTTCTATTGTCACCAGATTTATTTACGTGAAGATTGTTTGGTATTTTTTCATTTTACCCTTGTTTATGTTCCTAAAGAAATAGCATGTTTCTTAGAGAAGTGAAAATAATATAACATAGATATTGATGTAATACAACACATAGATATGATTTTATAATGGCTTAAAATTTTATTTTAAATTAAATATATTCCAATAGATTTTTTTTTTCTCAAAAATGGTCTGAAAAGAGATTTACAAAGTTAAACAAGCTAAATGGTAAAGTAGGTTGGTGGAAAAGTTGATTCACTAATAATTTTTTCAGATAAAAAGAGAAAGAATCGCAGTCACAAGATGCCAAGGGTAAAAAGCAGCTTAATTCTGCCAAATTTTATATATGTAAAAAGGTACTTTTACATTATACCTATGCAATTGATCATCAATGCACTTATTAAGGAGTTTCTGACAGAAATAAACATTGGCATTTAAATGAGTTTTGTCAATATGTCATAGTTATTTAATTAAAAAAATGTTTGTATTATTTTAGTTGTACCAAAAGTGTAAACCTTTTTAAACATACATGATACAAATAGACTTTTTTTCACAGTAATTTACAATTTTTTTATTTCCTGTTATATTAATCATCATACAAGTGTATAATGGAAAAATACCAACTGTTTACTAATTAATATTTTTAGGTTGCATACGGACTTGCTCGATTGTTGTTTGATGATGTGATATTGCAACTTGGATTATTTACATTTGGATGCAGTCCTGGTGGTGGAGCAAGTAATATGTGGACAGTGTTACTAAATGGAAATCTTAATTTAAGTTTAACAATGACCTTTATTAGTAATCTTGCAGCATTAGGTAAGATTACCTCATACTTTTTTCTTTCAATTTAATCTTTTTATATTAAAATATCCCTTTTATAAGTTAAATAATTATATTAAAATATTTCTGATGAAATATGAATAGGTATAGTTTAGGGTATTTCTTAATTTTCTTCAACGTGTTTAGGGTATTTTATATAGTTTAGGGTATTTTTTAATTTCTGGGTTGGTATTGTTTACCAACCCAGTTGCCAAGAAAAAATTACTTACTTATGAAACATTTTGAGTATAAAATGCATAATTACGTTTAAATCATTCTTAACTAACATTCATCTTAATAACCATGACAATAATAGCCTTGTAATAAAGCAACTTTTTGTGTAATTTTCAACAAAGATCAATAACCAGATAGCACCTCTAAATCAATGATATGAATTATATATTTAAAAAAATATATATATTTTCATAAATATTTGTGATGCTGGAAAAGAAATTTGGCATTTGTTCAATGAAATTTTGGGTAAAAACACAAAAATACCTGTATCAAATTTTAACAAAATCATAAAGGAAGTATTAAGTTGTATTAATGACAAAAAGTTATATTTAATAATTCTAAAATAAAATGGTTTTTTATTCATTTGCTAATTATAGAAGAAATTAAATTCTTATTTTATCAGAAATAAATCTCAATAAAAAAACATAAGAAAGTTTAGAAAATTTTTTAATATATGTTGATATTAAAGTTAAGATTTTAAAATTATGCAGCGTTTTATTTTATAAATTAATATTCAATTGTTCATTTTCCAGGCATGATGCCTTTGTGGCTCTTTACCTTGGGTCGTAGTCTTTTCTCAGAGATAGCTACCGAAGTGCCTTTTAAAAACATTATATTATCTTTAGTTTCCATGATAATCACACTTGGAATTGGCTTGGCATTCCAAAGATATCTTCCTCGAGTTGCAAAATTTTGCCGCCGTATTCTTGCACCTGTCTCCATTGCCATGATCTTATTCATAATTATTTTTGGTACATATGCAAACTTGTACATGTTTAAACTTTTCACCTGGAATATTGTGATAGCAGCCACAGCTAATGTATGGCTGGGGTTCTTGATAGGCGCCCTATTGTCAAAGTCATTTGATCTCTCCCTTGATGATATAATTGCTATTACTGTTGAGACAGGAGTTCAAAATACGGGCATAGCAATTGTGCTACTTGGCTTTTCACTTGAGCAACCAGAATCTGACTTAGCTGCTGTTGTACCAGTAGCCGCATCCATAATGACACCTTTCCCGCTCCTCTTTGCTTATTGTCTGTTGCGAGCATGGCGAAAGTATTTTCCAACAAAACAAGAATCTCGCTTATATGTCATGGATGATGAAGATGAAAAGAGAGTTCTGCCAACTCCAAGTAGTACAGATTCTATGATGGCATCTAAAGTGTTAGCTTAGAGAAAGAGCTTGGATATCTGCTTGTAGATTTTAAATGCCACAATATTTTATTTTAGCATAAACTAAAATAAGTATTATGTTGTGATCAATTACTCATTTATAGAACTGAATATTTCATGGATATAGATAGATGTTGCACAATATTATGGTGCATGCTGTCACAAAAACCATATATATTTATAAATTAAGCAG